>JAREIK010001073.1:1183325-1581594 GCA_029783825.1 Sapria himalayana | reverse complement strand
TCCATGTTTAGCTTTCATCGAATTAATTCCAAATAACTATTTATAGGCTTCAAAAATCAGTCTTCCTTTATCCGCCCAAGCATTGAGAAGTGTTATCACTTGATTTTTGCCACCAGATTTTTCTAATAAGATATCCCTAACTGCAATTAGGGATTTCTAAATTGGAGAATCTTGCTTAGATATTTGATAATTCCAAATATTAGTAGAATTTAAGCAAAAATGATGTATCCACCTAATCCAAAGGGAGTCTTCATTCTTGCGTATTTGCCAAAGATTTTTGATAAAAAATACTTTATTCCAATTTGTTATGCCAAGAATAACAAGCCCATCAATGGAAGTGGGCATGCATACTTTTTCCAAGCAGCTTTCGGTCTAAAACAACATATCTTTGGAGCACCCCATAAGAATATTCTACGTGCATTTTCTATTGCATTGGTTATTATGGAAGGTAGAAGGAATGTTGAAAACCAATATCCTCATATTCCTTGTATGACCATGCGTAGCAAATCTAGCCTTCCCTCAAAGGACATAATTTTTGTTGCCCACTGGTGTATAGAGGTTGTAATTTTTAACAGTAGAGGAGAAAACTGTGTTGTGATAAATCTGCTCGAAGTTAAAGGACCACCAAGAAAGACGGATGGAAGTGAGCCTTCAATAAAACCAAATTTTTCTAAAATTTCTTTTTAAATAGTTGGTTTAACTCCACCAAAGAAGATATTTGATTTGGTGGGGTCAACACATAACCCTATCAAAGCTGAAAATTCTTCTAGAGTTTCTAGGATATTATCAATGAAGGAGAGATCATCTCAAGAGAAAATTATTAGATCATCTACGTATATGAGGTGTGAGATTTTCAAGGCTGCACATCACGGGTAAAAAGAGAACTTTTCCGATCTTGTTGCCTTAGTGAGTAACTTTGAGAGGTACTCCATACATATGGCAACCAAATAATGGGATAATGGATCCCCTTGTCTAGGTCCTCTTTCTTTTTAAAAGAAACCGTGGAATTCACCATTGATGACAATAGAAAATGAGTAGAAAATATGCATTCATAGATGACATCTATGAATTTTATTGGGAAATTGAAGACAATGAAGGCGTTCTTCAAAAATATCCAACTAACTGTGTCAATTGCCTTTTGAATATTTATCTTGAGGAAGCATCTAGAAGATACTATTTTTTTGCGTATCTCTGTATTAGATTCTGTGCAAAGAGAAAATTATTCAAGATAAATCTCCCTTTAACATAAGCTGTTTGTGTCGGATTGATAATATCTCCTAGAAGCCCTTGAAGTCTTTTTTTCTATTAGTTTCAAAATGAGCTTATATAAGACATTGCAACAAAAGATTGGACGGTAATCTTTGATAGAAATTGAATGAGAGTTTTTTGGTATTAGTGCTATATAAACATGATTTAGCTGTTTGAGCATTCTTCCGGAGTGGAAGAAACTTTGGACAGCATGAGTAACATACTTGCCAATTATTTTCCATGATTCTTTGAAGAACTCCATGGTATGCCCGTCTAGCCCGGGAGATATTGCCCCGCCCATTGAGAATAGGGCATCTCTTATATCCTTTGTTGAGAATTATATTGAGAGTAGGTTATGTTCTGAATCATCCATAATTTTACTACTCCTAATGATTGATTTGCACAGGGGGGGCAGTATTTTTGGTTGTACCCAGCTGCTTTTTGTAATAATCAAGGAAGGCAACAGAAATTTCTTGATAGGATGAAGAGAATTCTCCATTTTCTTTCATAACCGATATAATTTTACTTCTTTGAAGTCTCACCCTTGCTAGAATATGAAAAAATTTAGTAAATCTATCACTTTGTTTTAAGTATTTGAATTTGGCTTTTTTTCTTAAGAAAGACAGTTCAGCCTCTTCTAATCTCCTTAGTTTAATTTTTAAGTTAGTTTCCTCGGCTTTAAGAGTTTCATTAGAAGCTTCAAATATCTTCCTTTGAGTAGCTTGTAGAGCTTTCCTAGCTATATATACTCTTACCCTAATGTGACCAAAATGCATCTCATTTAATTTTTTCAAAGAGTCTTTAAGCATTTTGAGTTTCTTAACTAGCTAAAACATTAAGTATCCATGGACATTTTCTTTCCATGTGCTAAGAAGTATCGAAGTAAAGTCTTTATAGGTTAACCACATTTTGTAAAATTTGAATGGTATTTTCCTATCTTGAGAGCTTATTTCAGTGGATATGAGAACCAAACTATGATCTAAGCAAATCGCGGGTGGCATAAATTTTGGATGAGTGTCAAGAGCGAGATTGGACCATTCTTGGTTCATCATTGCTCTGTCAAGCATACATGCCAGAGGACGGAATGTCCTCAAGACTTAGAGTTGAGCAGCAATTGATGAAGTCAATACATTCAGATGCCAAAACTATTTTAGAGCCATTCCTATTCATAGCTGATAATGGAGAGTTAAAATCTCCAGTTACAATCCAAGACGAAGGGTCAGATAAGCCTTGTAGGATTAAGTTATCCCATAATGGCCTCCTATTAACAATCGAGTGAAGGCCGTACACGATTGTTGATCTAAAGTTTGTTTTTTTAACTCTATCTTTAATCTTCAAGTATATGTATTGAGGGGATGAGGATATCTCCTTGATTTTTGTAGTCTGTCTATCCCATTATACTAATATTCATCCATTTTGGTGGGTAGAAAAGTTATCTAAGTAATCAAAGCTTTTAAATTTTGATTTCATTAATAATGATATCTTTTCTTGGTTGAGTTTCACTTCTATAATAGCAAAAATATCAATTTAGTAGGCTTTAAACAACCTAGTCACTTCTCTATGCTTTAAGGGGCAATTAAATCCCCTGATATTCCAGCTCGCGATCTTTATAAGGGTGTGCTACCCTGATTCGTATGTTAATCTTTGTATTAAGCATACTAGTACTCTCATATGTAGTTCCACGATCATGATATACATAGCATGTAATATATTCATCAGATAGAAGGTCTCCGGCCCTGCCATTACGACAGGGCTTTCCATCAACTCCAAAGAATTAATGAGATTTTACATGTATTTTAGCACCCTCTCTCAATACAAGATACAGAATGCCCTCTTTACATACACCATTTGCATGTAATGTGCCACCCTAGTACCACAAGTCATCTCCATACATCATACATATACTACCCACATGCAATATGCCACCCTTATACAATGGTGCTTTAATTAATATGTCACCCTTATTCCTAGTGACATCCTTATAGTCTAAATATAAATTTGAGAAAAAAAATTAAAACCCCCATGCATATGCCTCTCCTATTGATGGACAGGGACCCGACATACAATCATTCCAATAATAAAACCGCATGCATTCATACAAATCATCAGCCAAATAGATATTACGAGGATTGCCATGTACACACATCTTCAACCGTAAGATTTTAAAGAAACCTTCATTAGATTATTTATTTACATGTTCATCTAGCAATCTGATTGCTTTCTCATTAATGAATTGTGAAATGGCAGATATATGTTTCATCTGATTAATCTTAATTGGTATATGTACTTATGTATTATGTAGCATACATGATTATAAGAGAGCAATCCCCAATAGCTTTTTTATTTCCCTTTGTACAACATGATATACTTCCTCTATGTTTCTAAACCCGCATGTACACGTGAGCTCACACACCCTTACATTTAATTACAAGAATATGAAGAATATTAAGTATTCTTCATATTCTTCATGACCTCACCTTATGATTGGTCTTATTCATGGAAAGCAGTTATGCAGCTCAGTCCTAGTCTCTTCAGGTATATGGTTGGTCTTATTCTAGTACACCCCATCCCTTCTATTACAAAAAATGACTATTACAGATATGGTCTTTGCAAATTTAGTCATAACAGTGACCTTAACAAAGAAGGCTCTTTGAATAGAAAACACTGAATTTATCAGGACCTTCCACATAATCTGTTGAGGGACTATAGATCTTCCAGCAATTTAGTTTCCAGGCACATAATTCATACAGGTAGGCTGGACAAAAAAATGTCTTGGCCCTTCAAAACCATAAAAGAGAACATCACAACTCATGTCATTCTAGAGATGTCCTCACCTCCCTCCAAAAATCCCTTAAAACCAGAAAAGAGTATAGGAGAAGCCATGAGAGGCTCTCCTTTAGCCATCCTCCAAAACTCCTTAAGAGCCACCCATGCATAATAAAAACTGTGCAACTCATATTTTTAAAAGAGAAGTGATCTCCTTTAAGACTACTAGATAAGGCCATATGGGGCAGAACCCCTAATGTAAGTGTTAGGCATGGGATTGGCATTTAATCCCGAGATAACAGGTGCATCTGAGCCCATAATTCCAGAGAGTTTAGGATTATGTAGAAAAAAAGAGGCAGGGACATCCAGTTCATTTTCTTTCATGGCATCCAAGTTACTTTTGCAGGTATCAACAATCGAGTGAATCGTAGTCTCATTAATGTGAGATTTTTGCAATTAAA
This sequence comes from Sapria himalayana, assembly GCA_029783825.1. Lineage (NCBI taxonomy): Eukaryota > Viridiplantae > Streptophyta > Magnoliopsida > Malpighiales > Rafflesiaceae > Sapria > Sapria himalayana. The sequence goes on along the minus strand of JAREIK010001073.1, from coordinate 1,577,119 downwards.
CCCACAATTATAATCTTCGATATTAACAGAATGTGCGTTCGAAGTATTATTTCCATGATTGTTATACAGCGCATCATTAATTCTTGCACAATTATCATCTTCGGCATTAACAGAACTATCATACGGAGCATCATTAACTTTACTAGAACTATGTTTATTTTCGTGCAATTCATTACAGTTTCAATTATAATGCGATCGCATATCATCCATAAGAAAATTTTTGGGTAGAGAATCAAATGAATCGATAGAGAGTTTATCGTAAACCGTTCGTAGGGTATCACCATCTTCAAGGATGAATTTGAAAGCATCTGAATCATATTCTGTGATATATAACGAATCTTGTTTTTCGATTGCACTTCACCGTTTCTTCAAAATTCTTCAAAGGAGGCGTGACTGCCGCTTCTGTATCGGGAGAGCGAGCGGCAGTTTAGAGTTAGGAAGTGTTGCATGTAATCGGGCGGTCCCGTGATGCACTCACTATCCCTCTCGCATATTTTCCCCTTCGGCATCTCTATCAACAAATATAGCGAGCATTTATAGCTCAATAAATCATTTTTTTCTATTAAAATATTGCTGGAGTAAAATTGTTGCAGTTAAAATATTGAATTGAATATTTAAATATTTTTTATTTAGTTATTTTATCAAGTGTGGTTGGAGATGCTCTAATAACATCTCCAATTAGAGGTGTCAGACGGGCCGTGCCCGGCCCTTTTTTTTTTGAGCACGGGCGTATTTTCGTGCCGAGCCATGCACGACACGGTACAGTAACCGTGCCGGCCTGGCCCGATGCGATTTAAAAAAGCCGGGACCAGCACTGCCCGCTGTCACGACGAGCCGTGCCTGGCCCGCTCGAGCCTGGCCTGGCCATACGGGCCAAACTGGGACCGCAGGTCGAGTCCAATCAAACCCGACTCGCGGTCTTTTTTGCGGGAGGGGCGAAGCGAGGGGGACATCTGACGAACCCGTGCCGGTGTGCCGTGCCACGGGCACCGAACCGTGCCGGGCTAGGCACGGCACGGCTCGTGCCTTCCTCGGGCACGGCCCGGCCCAATTGACACCTCTATCTCCAATAGCTAGCTATTTATTCACTTTTAACTATTTTAGCTAGTCAAATACAAAAAATCTTCTCCAACTCACTCTCTATTTCACTCTCAATTTTCTAGTTTATTCAAATGGCTTAACAAATTTGGAGATACAATTGAGCTCTCTAAATTTTCTCTCCCTTTTTTTCTCTCAATCTCTCTCTCTATATGTTTTGATTTTTTTTAAATTATTAGAAGTTAGGTGTAAAATAGAGAGTGTGGTTGGAGTGTATTCAAAAAACTTGCTAGCTAAATTAGTCAATTTAATATTTATATATATTTTGAGTAGCTATTTTGTTAAGTGTGGTTGGAGATACTCTAGGATCATCTCCAACGTACTAGCTATTTATTCATTTTTACCTATTTTAGCTAGCCTAACACAAAAAATATTCTTCAACTCATTATCTATTCTACTCTCTATTTTCTAGTTTACTCAAATAGCTTAAAAATTTGGAGAGCCAGTTGAGCTCTCTAAATTTTCTCTTTCTTTTTTCTCTCTATCTCTCTCTATATATGTTTTGATTTTTTTTTAATTATTAGAAATTAGGTCTAAAATAGAGAATGTGATTAGAGTGTATTCTAAAAACATGCTAGCTAAATTAGTGAATTTAATATTTAAATATATTTTGAGTAGCTATTTTATTAAGTGTGTCTGGAGATACTCTAAGACTGGATTTTCCTAAGTAAAGAAAATAATTTAAGATTTTTTGAGAAAAACAAGGGATGAGAGAGAGAGGAGAGAAAGACATGATTGATTATTACAATATATTATGTCCTTAATATTATTGATTGTTGTGCCATTCATTATACTATTACATTAAATCATTTGGTAAGCAATTTAAATGCTATATATAAATATATAATCATTAATATATTCATTATACACACACACACAGACACACACACACACACACAAATATATTTAAATATATAAATAAAAATAAATATGTTGTGTGTGTGTGTGTACATATTTATACATGTGTATATATACAAATCAATTATATAAAAATATATTTATAGATTTATATATGTTTATATATTTATATATTTATATATTTAAATTAGTATGTGTGTGTGTGTGTGTGTGTGTGTGTATGACTTATTAAATACTCAGATAAATTCATATTTTCATACATATTAATTATTTTAGAGTAATTGTTTTGGTAGTTTTATGATATAAGTATTATATTTTGTTTCTTAGGTAAAACAAATTTGTTATAGATTTTCCTTTGATATATAGTTCTCCAGTTCATAAAGTTTCTTTATTATTTCATTTTTTTAATCACAATTCTTTGTGGCTCAAGTTATCCAAGCCTTTGATACTATAATTATTGGAATTTTGTTCATACTAAAAGTTATTTGATTAATCTTTTTTTTTTTGGTTAGTTAGTTGAATGCATCACCTTGTTTTTAATTGTAAGTGAATTTACAATGTACTAAGTTTATATTTAAAACTATTGTGTTTGTGTCCTTTTTTAGCATAGTAGAAAATTAGATGCATAGAGTTTGACTTATATATGGAAGATCAAATTATCAGTTCTTATAAAATATAATACTACTATTTACAATCTAAATGAAGTTGGATATACAATTGGTAAGATTATAGCACATAATTTTAATTTGGTTTATCTTGACTGTGAGGAACAAAGAAATTTGAACTTTTTACACCAGTACACTTATGTGTATTGAATGGGACCATCACGATGTGATTATTTTATACTAACATATAAAACAAAAACACATCAATATTATTATTAATACTATTACTCTTAATCTTGAGATAATTAATAGATACGCAAACTTACTAATAATTATTTTGATTTATAAAGAGTGTTATTTATAAATAGATTAATAAACTTAGTGAGTTGGTTAACTTTGTCATATGTATAATGAAAATTAATTATTGATGCAATGCATTCATGCCAAATGGATTGATCATAAACTCTCGATGATAGTTATAAGTTTTGATTTTGTCAAATCATATAGATTATTTTATATGACTTATCAAATCAAGTTAAGTATATTGTCTTATGAAGATAATAAGATATTAATTAAATTAAATTGTCAGAAATGTAATTCAATCGTTGGGTATATATAATATTAAATGAGAAGTTTAATAAGTATTAAATAATAAAAAGCTCAAATTATTTCTAATAAGTGAGTGACTATAATTATAATTTTATACTAGAATAAATTATAATTAATGTAAATTATACAGCATAATTTATATTAGAAGCCTGAAATCATATTTTAGCTAGGGTCTCTCGCATAGCCTTATCAAGTGCCATAAGAAATATTATAAACTATAATAAAATATTTCATTTATTTAAATCATATTTCGAAATGATAAGATTGATTGAAATATTATTAATTATGATTTTATATATATATATATAATCTTTAAATAATAATTTAAAAAAAAAGAAAAAAAAACATCACTTTTTAAAAAAAATGTTGTGACACATTTTCTTTGCTTTGTTTTGTTTTTATGGCAGAAGAAGAATAAGACCACATTGTTCTTCTTTATCATATGATTTGGAGTAGGATATATGAGTAAGATTTTAACTACATGCAGAGCTTGTGATTAAACATTTTCTAATATGTCTTTAGTGTCATTATATTAATATTCATATGGAAAAAAAAAGAAATTTGATCCTAGTCTACACGTATTAACATGAGAAGGGGTTTAAATCCCTAATAATTTAATATATTTTTTAAACATGTTTTATGATTAGTTTCTAAGGTGAGACATTGTTTTTTAGAGATTTTCCTTTGATGAATAGTTCTCTTCTTCATACAGTTTCCTTATTCTTTCTTTTTTTTTTTTACTTAATTATGATTATTTGTTGCTCAAGTTAACCAAACCTTTAATATTGCAACCTCTACAACATCATGTTTAGCTCGCTCTTACCATAATAATTTAGCCATTACTAAGATTTTCTTTATTGTGTTGGCAATAATTGAATAGGAAAAAAAATGTTATCATGGGAACATAAACTAGAAAACATGAATTATGTTATATAAAAAATTTTGGTTGTTTTTCCTCTTGTCCTATGATTGGATATGATTATATATTATGTTGATTTTGTGCATTTGGAGAACTATAGAAAATCACTATCTAATTTTAGATTTAGGGAATCATAAAGTAAATAAATTATTGCTTGCTTCTTAAAATGATAAAGGTGCCATAAAAATCTCTTTATAACTTGAACGTTAGACAAGTGTATGTTGCAACTAGATTCTAATTATAGCCCTTCTAGAAATGATAATTCAATGAAACCTTATTAAATATTTATAACCTAAAAAATGATGGTGATACTATCCTGAGGGATTCTAAAAATGTTATTGCATTATGTGAAGATACAAGAGAATTGGTAATTCTTTTCTTATTCATTACAAAATTTTACAAAAAGATCCATAATGAAATAGCATCTCTCTATTTCTAGTCTTATGGATATATCTAAAGTTTATTATCTTATAAGAATTGTGAGAAGTTATGATAATACTAGAAATAGAATGAAAATCCAAAAATTTTAATCTAGAGATGAACATCACAAGGTTGTGAACAATTAAAGAGATGCTCATCAACCTTCAACTTTTATTTTGATTTCCAAACATAGCTATATGTTTTTGTATGTCTTACAAAAATGAATTATCAGACTCAATTTCATTTTAATGCATGCTACAACTTATTATATAATTTTATATTATAAAATATGTGAGGATGTTTTTTGTTGAACTTGCAAAAATATATGTCATGACTGAATTTCATTTCCTTGGATGTCTTTACTTGTGATTTGATATTGTAAAACATATGAAGATGTTCTTCATAATTTTATAATTTTAAAAAATTTAACAAATATAAAATTTTCATTAGTATTTTAATTTTTAAATTAGAAAAATGATGGACATTTACTTTTTACCTTTCCATATCCTAGATAAATGTATCACATTGATGAAATTTGATGCATCATAGTTCTATTATTTTGCGAATTATAATTTTCATGGATATTAATGATTTTTATGGCTTCACAATTATTTTCTTTTAATTTTAAATTCTATAAATTTTAATATATATACAGTATGTGTATGTGTGTGTGTGTGTGTGTGTGTGTGTGTAGTGAAAATTTTAAGTTATATATTATTATGATTTAACTAATTATATATTGTAATAAGTTTTATACTTTAATAAAATTTTATTTGGTTATAATTTGGTTATAATTGTGATAAAATTTAATATGGTTTTAATTCTATTATACACTCTACACACACTAATTTTTTGATTAATAAAAATAAAAATTGCTTTGGTTTTTAAAAAAGTGGTTTTTAAATTTGAATTTTTTACGTGCTGATGTGTTAAACAGAAGAACAAACTTGGATTTTTAATTTTTTAGTACAACAAAATCTATATATTTTATGTTTGGAGATTTTTTTTTTAATTTTGAAATAAAAAGTCTTTTTTATATAAATATTTTCTTAATACTTTATAGTGATTAAAAAGTAAAAACATTCATTTTGCAGTATAAATCACTCATTTTAATAATTTGTCTGCGCTCCCATCAAGACTGTGTGCTGCAATAAATTCATTTTTTATAAAATAACAACTTAATGGAAGGTTGGTTCATTTATAATTAATATTTTTGGGATAATTGCTGTCCAAGAACATTCAGGCACACGTGTCTTTAATATTTATTATTTTTTATATTTCTAGGCTACCTTTATTGCAAGTTGTATTTTAACGATAAATCACTTTTACCTCAAATTTATAAGAAATTGTCAGTAATTTGTTGTCACACGCTAATCTTCATGTTTATGATCCTCTAGACCTCTACTATTACCGATGCTACTTCCTATCCTTTTTTGATCGAGTTATCTTGTTTGCCATGGCAGATCTGTTCCTACACTCTTTCCCTCTAACTTTGTTTTATTTCTTTAATTTCTGTAACCATGCATAATACGTGTTTGACTCGTTTTACTTCAACAGTCATTAGTAACAGATATATATTCCTTTAATTCTTGATAATTGTATTTCTTTTTTCAAAATTTTAACGTGCAATCTTCTGTGGTAAAGTTCATGTAGTCAACGACAACCACTAATCGCACGCTAGCCTTTCGTTGCTTGCCTGTTGCTTCTTTTGATCCATTTGTACGAAATCTTCATAATTACATTCAATAGGCAACCCTAGTCCACTCTTCTATTGCGTAAACATTTAACCCATAGAATATTACTATGGTTGTGAAATGATAATTGATTGTTAACGATGATTTAACATCCTTATAAAATTTGAAATAACATGATAAATTCTATTGTGCTCCTGATCTTTATTGGCTTCTCTTGAGGTAACGAATGTTGGACAAATTTAAGTATTGTAATCATTCAGTTTTATATTAAAGGGTATATTGTGCATCAAAGTAACTAATTGTGGAAATATTAGATGTATAAAGAATTCAAAATTGCCGATAGTTATTCCTCATAATTGAGCTGCAGGTAAATGTCATCTTGCAAAACCCTTTAGCCCTTTTCTTCTTTTCGTATTCCTATTACACTCATTTCAGATCGGGAGATACAGTTGGCTGCATTTTAGGGCATATGGAAAGGGTGGAATGAGAATAAAGGTTATGGAGTGTGAAGAGATTTGGGCATAGGCATACGGCAAGAGGGTTTGAAGATTGAATAGGTTTTGATTATTAAAAATGAGTTTTTGATTTTATTAAATGAATTTTTAAATTGAGTAATTGTGGCAGCTGAGGTGTTGAGTGTGAGATGGTCAGAATGACAATTATAATTATAATGACTTCTTTACCTGCAGTTCGATTATTTTTTTTGAGCATGAATCAATAATTTTGAATTCTTTATACCTAACATCTAATTTTGAAATTCTTCCTTTCTATAAATCACTAATATCAATTAGGTATATGTTAATTGGATAATTAGAATGGATAAAACAAGTTGTAATTCTCCTAGAGATATGGGCTGGTAAAGAGGCTTATTTTGAAAATATTATAGATTTTAATCTGGAAACAATATCATGATAAATATGGTTGCAACCCTTGGATAATGACAATTAAAAAAGTATTGTATAGTAAATATTATGATAATATTGTTAAGTCATAATATATAAAGATTGTCACGACAAGACATTGTTTTGGTCAGAATAAATATCAAAATCATATCATTGAGACAACTTATCACCAAGTTCAGTTATCTCAAAAAATATATAATTTCATCACTTTTCATCAAAATTCACCATAATAAAGTCATGAAATTAATAAAATTAACTCATTTTTATACTTACACATCATCTAATATCATTCCAAATATAATAGAATATTTAGTATTTTACACATGGAAAATTCATCTCTCACCAAACATATCTACTTGATAAAACAAATGAAACCCTTTGCTCCATGAAGCAAAACATACCACAATATTCCTCTAATCTCTTGGATCAGTTTACAAAATGAAAGTTTGTTAATTCACTCTAATTTAATTAAAATTGTAAAGTTTTCGACTTTTAAAATTTTAGGTATATAAATTTAAGCCTTTTGATCAATTTTGAAATGATTAATAATTAATGGGATAGATAATATTTTTATACTTGAAACTTAGATTCAAAACATTGCAACTTAGATCAATTTTGCAACTTAGATTTCTATATATGATTGCAACTTACATTGCAATCATATATAGAAATGTTCAATTGATATGCTCAACACTCATTACATTTGCATATGGCTTAAAATCAATGATAGTACATGGATATGAATTGATTTACAAAGACAATAATCAAAGATAATTTAAAGATGATGACCTTGATTTTAATAGAAATTATGTTAGTCTATAATTAAATGGATAATGACATGCTCATTGTCATTGTGAGATGGAGCAAAATTATTCATCAGGACAAGGGTGATTTATAGAAAGAATATTAGGATAATAAATATGTACTTCTAGAAACATAAATCTTAAGTTTCAAAAGTTTGAGATAAATTGAGAGAAATTTATAAAATTTTTAAAGTATGTACTACATGTATAACTACATGAATCATGTAGACATTATAGTTGGATTTTTTAATAAAATTAATAGAACCAATTTTTTTAATTGTAGCATGAGATTTATGATTTTAATAGTAGAACCAATTTAGATTTTATGGGATGTCTAGTTTAGAAAGTGTTCTAAGATCCAAGATTTTAAGAACAAATATTTTCAGTCATCTAGAATTCTCATATGCTATTGATTTTTTTAGTCCACAAAAATGAAAATCTTATTTCTTTAAAGATCTGGCCCTTCCTTTAGGAAATATGTTGTATTCTTCTTCTCTAGTTATTTATCTGGAGTGGAAGAGAGAGATAGAGATAAAAAAAGAGACTGGATTTAAGAAAAATTGTGTTTATACACAACAAGATTTGTAATTCCCTAATTCTCATTCATAATAAATGCAAACCTTTTGATTCTATAGTGAATATGTCAAAAGTCACATTAGTATCATAAGTATCTCCATGTTTATATCATAACAATATAATTTATTTTTTGGGTTTTGTCTCAATGTCTCTCTATGGCATTAGATGTCATATCATAGTCAAGTTTGGTGACTACATTTCTAAAACAAAATCATTTGAACTTAATGGTCTTAGACGAAGTCATTTTATGGTGTAAATTTTTTTCTTACATGATCTCTTATTTATTTAATATGATAGATTTTAATTCCATGGTATCATTTATTATAGATTTCTAATGCATGATGACTTATTAGATACTCGGATTAATTCATATTTTCATAAAAATTAATTGTTATAAAGTATGATAGGGAGGTAGCCTAATCATTAAGCTTGATATGGAAAAAGCGTATGATAGGAAGGACTAGTCTTACCTGAGTAGGGTGTTGACCAAGTTCATATTCTCTATAGAGTGGAACATCATGATCAACATGTGCGAATTCCGTAACTAGTTATCAATCATGATTAATAGGGAGACATTGGGTTTTTTTCAGTCTACTTTGGGGCTCCAGCATAGGATCCACTATCACCAGCCCTCTTCATCTTAATGGTAAAGTACCTCTCAAGGAGCCTTAATGGGCTCTATGAGGAGTACCCAATAGTCATTTACCTTACAGGTAGTAGTGTATTAATCAGGCGGGCGACACCATTATCTTCACTAATGGGCTCGGCAACTCCATTAGGAAGGTAAGGTAGTTTCTACATAGGTACAAGCAGATTTCGGGCTAGGCTATTAATTTTCTGAAGAGTGATTTTTACTGTAAGGAAAAAACCAGACTTAATAGAGTGGCCGAGTTCAAAAATAATCTCGAGATGAAGAAGTGCGACTTCTCCATCACGTACCAAGGTTATCTCTTTTTCAAGGGGCACAACAAGAGTATCTATTTTGATAATATCCTAATGAAGTTTTGTTCTTATATTGAGGGTTGGTCGAACAAGTTACTTTCAAAGGAAGGAAATATCATGTTGATCAAGCACATTCTCACCTTACTCCCTCTTTATCTTATTCAGGAGGTCAAACCCACTATGATAATGATCAAGGTGATGGAAAGACTTATGTCTAAGTTTTTATGGGGTCATTGGAGAGATCTGAGGCACATTAGGTGGACAATATGGATGAACCTTTACAAGCTGCGCGACTAGGGCGAATTAGGGTTTATGAACATTCTGGACATCTCGAGAGTGATGAAGATGAAGTTGTCGTGTCGGTTTCGGACCAAGCAAACCTTCCTCAACATGTTTTTGACGGATAGGTACTATGGTCTGGGCTTCCCCGATACGAGGAAGAGGTACTCCGACATGTTGATGTGGAGGAAAATGAAGAGAGTGCCTAAATTGAGGGGTACATGGCATGGAAGGTTGGGAGTGGTGATATATCATTTTGGCATGATACGTGGGGTAATGCAGAGAAGCTTAGCTCACTAGAGGCCTTGAGTCCCCCTGAAACTCTGGTCAAAGAGTTTTTCAGGAGGTGATGGATGGGACCTAAAGAAGCTTCAGAAGATGTTCCCACATAGATTGGTGGCATGGATTGTTAAGATTAAAAGAGGTCTGATGAACAAATCGGTCTGGCTTTCTAGCAGAAGATCTTTCAGCTTCAAGTTAGCATGGGAAGCGGTACATTCTAGGGGCGACTTGATATCGGGTCATATAAGAATATGGCACAAACATATTCCTATTAAGATATCTTTTTCTGGATGACAGTTAGTTAATTGATTCATCTCGATGGGTAAAATTCTAAAGAAGAATGACTACAGCCTAGCATCTAGATGTGGAAACTACCTGGAGGAGGAGACAAGTATTCACCTTATGCTTCTCTGTGAGAATTTCCAGCGAGTATGCTAGGAATACTTTCATAGTGTGAATACTCTAGGCTACACGATAAAATAATCTTTGAAGCTTGACAAACTTTGAACTAGAAGTTTCCTGACTGATTTATCATGGATCAAGAGGTACACAGCTCTTCTGATTATGTGGGAGATTTGGAAGGAGCATAATGATGTCAGATTTAGAAACTTCTACTTCTCAGTGGACATAGTTATTTTTCGGGTTGATGAGCTTATTGAGATAATTCTACTATTCTACAGGCCGAAGGTTAAAAGATTAGGAACACTCGCACCTATTTTTCCTTGTTATTGATCCTTTTGTGTGAGTTTTTGTTTTGTTTTGTAGGTTAGGTATCATGGCATCATGGGGTTGATGTGACGGAGTAGTCTAGGTCACCCATGTATGTTACACTTTTTATCAATGTGTGTGTTTATTAGCTCTTGATGTGGCATTGTAGGCACAGATTGTTGATGGATGATATTGAATCTTCTTGGGTTTGGGTTGTAGTGCAGAGCGATACAGAGCTAGCATTGGAGATTTGGATCCGTAGAATTATATTTTTTATTTTCTATTAGCCAGCACATGGTTGTATGTTAGCCATATATTTATTGCGGCCATCCATTTGCTTTTATTGTTTTTTTTTCTTTTAAGGATGACCCACGTTAGCCAAAATTTTCTTGTGGCCCCCATTTCTAGAGTCTATGGGTGCTTAGGATTTGGTGGGTTTGGCCTTTTGATCGGCCTTGTTTTATGTGTAACACTGTGTGTGTGTGTGTGTGTGTGTGTGTGTGTGTGTTGAGGTGTGTTTTAAAAAAATTATTATAGAGTAATTGCATTAGTATTTTTATGATACAAATTTTATATTTTATTTCTAAGGTGAATCTTTATTTGTTTGAGATTTTCCTTTGTTGAATAGTTCTCCACTTCATAAAGTTTCATTATTGATTCTTTTTTTACTTAATCTTGATTCTTTCTGGCTCAAGTTACCCTAGCCTTTGATATTGTAACCGTTGGAACTATATTTATAGTAAAATTTATTTGATTGATCCTTTTTTTGGTTAGTTGTTTAAATGCATTTTGTTGTTTTTAATAAGAAGTGAATTTACAATGTACTGAGATTGTATTTAAAATTGATGTGCATGTTTTCTTTATTCTACATATAATATGATTTGGTGCATAGGATTTAGTTTGCGTACAAAAAATCAAATCATTAGTTCTTGTAAAATATAAGCCTAATATTTATAATCTAGATAAAGTTGGACACATTATTGATATGATTGTATCACATAAGTTTAGTTTGGTCTATCTTAACTATGGGGAATAATAAAATTTTAACTTCTTGTACTAGTACAATTATGTGTATTGAATGAAATAATCATGATATGATTATTATATACTGACATATAAAATAAAAACACTCCATTGTTATTATACATACAATTAGTCTTAATCTTGAAATAATGAATAGACACAAAAACTTGCTAATAGCTATTTTGATTCATAAAAAGTGAGATCTATATAGATTAGTAAACTTAGTAAGCTTGATAACTTTCTCAGCTATATGATGAATATTGATTATCAATGGAATCCTTGTCTTGTCAAATAGATTAATGATCCCCCATTGATTATACTTATAAATTGATAATATCAAACCATAAAGGTAGATTTTAATCTAACATATTGATTATGTTAAGCGGAAGGTCTTAAAAATATAATAAAAGATTTATTAGATTAAATTATCAGTAATTTAATTCAATCGATGGGTATATATAATTTTAATATGGCATGTTTAATAAGTATAGATTAATAACGAGTTTGAATTATTTCGAATAAGTGAGGAAATATAATTATGATTATGTAGAGGAATGAATTATAATTAATGTAAATAATATAACATAATTTATATTAGGAGCTCAAAATCATATTTTATTTATGGTCCCTTCTGTAGCCTTCTTTGGTGTCATAAGATATATTTTACAATATGATTAAATATTTTATTTATTTATTTAGAGTATATATATATAATAAGAATAATTAATTTGCTTAAAATCATAGTCATTGATTTTATAAGAGCCAAATTAATTGATTTGAATTAAAATCATATTAATTAATTGATTTGAATTAAAAGCATATTAATTATATGATTATATATATATACATATATATATATAAAGATAATCTTTAAATAATAATTTAAAGATGAAAGAAAAAAAACATCACATGAACTTTTTAAAAAGTTATGTGCCACATTTCGTTTACATTGTTTAGGGTTTTATGGTAGAAAAAGAAAGAGCACATACATACTATTCTTCTTCATGATATGATCTAGAGCAAGATATATGGGAGAGACTTTGATTACATACATAGCTTGTGATTAAGGTATGTTTTCATTATCATTATATTAATATTCATTTTGAAAACAAAAAAAACGATCCTAATTTATAGGTATAAAAAAAGGAAGGGATTTAAATTTCTAACCATTTAATTTAATCCTTGAGAAGTTTTATACTTAGTTTCTAAAGTGAAGCATTATTTGTTTGAGATTTTTCTTTGATGATTAATTTCCCACTTGATAAAGTTTTATTTTTGTTTCTTTTTTTACTTAATCATAAATCTTTGTTGCTCAAGTTATCATTTCCTTTGATACTACAACCTCTATAAGCTCAAGTGTAGCACGCTCTTAACATAAGAATTTAGCCATTATTGAGGTTTTCTTTATTGTTATTTTTTTTTGGCAAAAATTGAATTGGGAAAAAAATTGTTATCATGGAAAAATAAATTAAAAAACACAACTTATTTCATATAAAAAATTTTTGGAGAACCATAAGGAACCTTAAAGTACATAAAATATTTTCTTGCCATTTAAAATGATAAAGTTACAATGAAAGTCCCATTATAATTTGAAAGTGTGACAAGTAAATGTTGCAATGAGAATTCAATGAAGCTTATTAAATATTTACAACCTCAAAAAAGATGCTAATACTATCTTGAGTGATTGCAAAAATGTAGTTGCATAATTTGAAGATACAAGTGAGAATTGGTAATTCTTTTCTTATTCATTACAAAAAAAAAAAATACAAAAAGGTCTATAATGAGATTGGCAGCTTATTATTTCTAGTTTTATGAATATTATTAAAATTTTATCTTATAATAATTGTAAGAAGTTATAATAATAATAATAATAATAGAAATAAAATGAAAATTCTAAAATTTTGATATGGAGATGAATTTCACAAGGAATTGTGAACAATCAAAGATATGTTCATCAACCTTCAACATTTACCCTGATTTCATAAAAAAAAACCAATATGATTTTGTATATCTTACAAAAATATATTGTCAGACTCGGTTTCATTTCCAATGATGCCACTACTTATTTTAATTTTTATATTATGAAATACATTAGGATGTTGTTGTCGAACTTGCAAAAATACATTTCATGTCTTAATTTCATTTCCTTGGATGATGCCTCTACTTGTTGTAATTTTATAATATAAAAACCGTGAATATGTTCATCTTAGTTTTATAATTTTTAAAAATTTAACAAATATAAAATTTTCATTGGTATTTTAAATTTTAAATTAGAAATATGATAGACATAGACTTTATTAGTTTTCACATTTCTATATCCTAAATAAAATGTATCACATTGATGAATTTTCAAAATTTTGATGCATCAAAGTTTTATAATTTTGTGAATTATAATTTTCATAGATATTAATGATTTTTATGGCTAAATAGATATTTTTTAATGTTATATTCTAAAGTTTATATATATATAATTAAATTTTTAATTTATATATTTTTATGATCTTACTAATTATATATTTTAATAAGTTTTATAATTTTAATATAATTTTATTTGGTTATAAGTGTGCTAAAATATTATATGGTTTTCTAGTTCAATTATATATTTCTAATAAGTTTAAAATAATATATGTATGTGTGTGTGTGTGTGTATTTATAGGTTTTACATATACATATATACAATAATTTGTTGATTTAGAAAAATAAAATTTGCTTTGGTTTTTAAAAAGTGGTTTTTACAATAAATTTTTTTTTACGTGATGATGTGCCACATAGAAGAATAAAATTGGATTTTAAATTTTTAGCACATTAAAATGTATATATTTTATGTGTGGTATATTTTTTTTTTATTTTGAAAAAAATGTATTTTTTTATAAATATTTTCTTAATAGTGATCAAAAACATAAATTTTGTATTATTATGTTTAACTATACAAAACATAAAATATTAAATTTTTTGTGCACCAAACTTTTCATAATTAAAAAAAATATCAGATATTAAAATAATTAAATTTTTGGTGTACTAAAAGTTATCAACATTATTTTGCCATTCAAAATTAAAAATAAAATAAGATAAAATAATTTTTTTAATTGAAAAATGAAAACAACCTGCTTTTTGAAAGCAAGATAATGCATAATTCCAAAGAATAGATTTCAATAGGATCTAATCCATGCACTCCACATATAAAATCTACAATAGACCAATCAATCACAATATTTTTATAATATGTACCCCTAATCAAAATATTTATATAATAAAATAAAACAAATGATATACATATATATATATATATATATAATATTTTATATATACATATAAATAACACACACACACACATGTGTGTGTGTGTTTTGTATATAAATAGTTCGATTACCTACACTTCAGGTGAAAACCTCGTGACTGATTAGTCTATTGTAGTTTTTATAATGGACGACATACATTCGAATGTCATTGATGTTCTTTTTATTAAATTACACAGATTCTTTCTTTCTATCATAACTTTTTCAATTAATATAATTTTAGTTTATTTTTTTCAAATTTTATAGGGCAAAATTGATTTGATATATTTTAGTGTACCAAAATTTAATTATTTTATAATTTGGTGTAATTTTTAAAAATTATGAAAAGTTTTATTCCTAAAAAAATCAAATATTTTGTATTTGGTACATCAAATCACAAATCTACCATTATTTTATATACTGATTAGAATTAATATGTATCAATCAAGCATTTAATAAAGTTATTGAGCTCCCATCAAAATTGTGGTCTAATAGATTTATTTTTTATAAAATAACAACTAGTATAGAAAGGTAATTTACTTTTATAAAATTATTTTTCTAATTTATGTTTCTGTGATAATATTCTACCGCATAATATATTTCACTTGTTTCAAATTTGTGGAAAGCCAAAGTTATCATGTTATTGTAATTTTTGTTGTTGGTGTTGTTCATTGAAAGTTGTATATGAGAGTATCAACAATCTCAAAAATGTCAATTTATGAAAATCTTTAAATGTGCTTTTATATCACACAGACAACTAAAATTGTCATGATAATTCATGTACATATTTTTTTTCCATTTAAAGTTTTTCCCCATTTTTTCTTGTCATTGTCTTCTGCATTTATGCATTTTGATGGAGACCAATTCTAGTTGAAATTGAGTCTACTATTGACATTCGTAATTCAAACCATATTATGCATGACACTTCCAATACCATGAGCCATACATGATATGTAGGAATCATCCTCGTACATCATGTCAAATCCAAATTATTATTTATCAATAATTATGAATTTTAAAATTGTCTTTGATATGTATGTTTGCATTTATAATTATTAATTATTGGTGTGTTCAAGATGACATGTATTGCGCTGGTACTGCTCGTGTTTATGTTTCTTGCTTTTCCAATTATTTCACCATGTGATAGACTTTCATTTACATAAAAAATAAATTTCAATATTCTATGTAATTACCACATAGAGTCATTTTTCCTCTATTCAAAGTGAGGTGTAATAAACTACAACTTGGTAGAAACACATAGTTATGCTCCATTCTAGCGTTAATTTGAAAACACTAATATTTAACAATTTCCTAAGATTATTAGAAATTGTGATTTTGTATTTTTTTACTTTAATCACCTAAGATGTAATCAACTATACTTATCATTGGTGACAATATTATAACTATCAGGTTGTCAAGTTTCAAATTATTTTGTAGTAATAAATTAATATGACTTTTAATTACTCTCTTCACTATCTATATTGGATGAAGAGCTAATCTTACATTTTTTGATACTAATTATTAAGCGAAATTATAGTCATGGATGAGGTGGAATTAATAGAATGTGTTTGGAAAATTGACATTTAGGTTTTTTATCTAATGTAATTGTTTCATTATCATAATAGATTTGTACTTGATGCACTATACCAAGAACTACACCAAGTTCTGATATGATTTTATTGATGTGAAATATCTCTTTTGTTGATTAACTAGCAACAACAAACATGGCTTATGGTATACCACATTTAAATGTTTTAAAATCTTTCAGCTTATGACACTACCATTTAAGCAAAACACAGCTATATTGTTAAATGAGAATCATACTTATCAATTTGGAAGTTAACATCTATGTTACCTTTTGTAGATTACTTTTCCTCATCTCCTTGTATCAAGAATGTGTCCATAATCATTTTCAAGTATTAAGAATATTCTTGCTAGCTTCAAAATGACTCTTTTTTAGATCCAATAGCACAAAAAATGGAACTCTACTCTTGTGCTTCCTCTCTTCAAATGTCGAATGAGACTTGTGCTTTGCAAGAGTTATCTCTTGAGACATAGGCATGAATCATTTATTGGCTAAGCCTTTTTAATATTATATCTATGCATGTACTTTGACTTAGGCCAAGTTATTTCCTTGAGCAATCTCTATTGATCTTCATACCTAAAACATGTGTGGTTTTTCATTATTCTTTCATAGAAAAGATGCTACCCAACTAAGTCTTGATTACTTCTAAGGTGGGGATGTAATCGCTAATGAGAAGTTTTACATTCAAATAAGCACCAAGCCAAGCTATAGATGAGATGAGTTTATAATTTTTATTAAAACACAAATAGCATTTGGAAATATCAGTCATCCAAATTGAACCCTCCATCTAGAATTTTTTAATAACAACTTGGGAGTCTCCAATTAATTTGGCTGGAAATATACAATAAGTAAAAGTTTTATTGGAAATTTAGGAGGACAATAGGTAAATTGTATTTTGCTCATATTCCTATCTAAGCCAGTAGTATATGCATCAAAAAGTAGATTAGCCTAAAGTCATATGGGTAAAGAACCACATTCCTAAGCATGCTATTTTTCTATGGATGGCTAAATTAGGCAAAATGAGAAGCAAAGAGCAACGATATTATGTGCTAGAAGATACATGATGTGAATTATGTAATAAAACTAAAAATATTAATCATTTATTTTTTGGATATTCATATTGTAGCTTAGTTTTGGAGGAGATAAAGTAATGGACTAGAATATCAAAGAGAACATCTTTCTTTTTAAGTATTTTCAGATATATGAGCAAGGATTATTCTAGTAACTCACCAAAAAATAACATCTGGTAAGTAACATTTATTCCCATCATCTACCATATATTTATTGAAAGAAATAAACAGTACTTTGAGATATATATAGATGAAACGATGATCTTTTTTGTATTTACAACATCACTTTTTTTGTATAATAAGAAATTCATATCACAATATTATCTTCATTTGACATAAATAGTTATTATATCTACCAATGAGTTTTTTCTTTCGGGTGGGTCAATCATGGTCCATACTAGTTAACACATATTGATTCTATCTCAGATTGTATGACACGATGATCTTTTTCATATTTCTAGTTGACATATATAGATAGTTGGCTCATCTTGATCTATTAGTAGAACAACACCATCTATATATTGAGAAATTCATATCTTTCAAAAGTAGGATGATCTCTATTTAACTTACATAGTCATTGTATCTCTTGAGTAGTTTGTTGTTCCCCAATAGTTTATGAATCGTGCTTGGACACCATATGGAGTTCAAAATTCTATTATGGTTTTTGAAATTCATTAAGCTCGACATTTCTTTCACTAATCTTTCTACAGATACTTTTTTTTTTCAAGAAATACTCATATACAAACAATAAAAACTTTGTTCTCAATTGGTTGAAAGAAATAATATCACTTGTTTTTTTTTTTTGGGATGCTCCCACAAAGAGATATTTATTAGATTTAGGGCATAGTTTGTTTGAGATTTTTTATCTCACATAAATATCACAACACCGAATCCTCTTGAAAAAGAATGAATGATCCTCAATACATATCTCATATGACATCTTGTGAATATACTTAGATAAAATATTTAATAGTGTGAAAGCAAATGTTAGTCATGCATGTCCTCATATGTATATAAGAAAATATGAATGATTCATTATCAATCAAATCATATTTAATAGTGTTTAATTCTTCATTTCTAAATTGTTATTCCAATATGGCATTCACAAATGTATACATCATGACACTATCCCATTGACTTTCAGAAGGTCATCAAACATTTGGCTAAAGTACAAATTACTTGATTACAATCTAAGTATTTTTGATATTTTTGTCAAGTTGGTTTTATAGTTAATTCTTTAATTTCTTGAACTTTTCATGGGCTTCAGATTTGTGCTTCATAAGATGCACATATATGTATCTTTGGAAATCATCGGTAAATATAATATACTTTTGTATTTATAAGACTCGATGAATCTCTCAGCTCTCACTAAATCCAATAAATTGATCATTTCTCATCTTCTCTACGAAAAATGTTGCATACATCTCATATTTCTCAAAAGAAAAAGCATTCAAGAATACTTCTTTGTAAGTTTAGAAATGTGACTCTCAAAAATATGGCCTAAGTAATAAATCATGAGTAAGCATGATTTATGTCAATCAATTGTTTAGTTTTTTTAGTGTACGCACATTGATACAAATGTGAGAATATATTTGATATTTTATATTTATAAGTAAGAAGTAGATAGATTAACCTCTATAACAAATATACATGAAACATAAGTCACACTTCCTTTTTTTTTACTTCTCTTTGAAGTAGAAGAAATACTTTCTCTAGACTAACAATCACACATTTGGGTATTAATACCATGGAAACCAAGTTATTGTTTTTAAACATTTGGTATGGATTTCTTCATGTTTTCTTCAATTATTTTAAACATGCTTAGCAATTGAGAAAGAGACTTATCAATTGCATTCATGTTATAGTTTATCACAAATTGATTATAGCCTTCTAGCAATACTTGCAAAATTAAGTATGTGAGCAACTCTTGGCATATAGAAAATTATATCGATGAGAAGCCTTCAAGATAGCATATCATTTTGAGAACATGAGTTTCTGTCGTATTTTCCTTCATTATCTTGAACTAAAATAATGTTTTAGTTCAAGAAATTTCATCTTATTACTATTATGCATGTCCCTTATACATTTTTTTAAGGTGCTCGATCATATCAAATACCACAATTTCATCTTATTACTTTTGAAGCTCATGAAATATAGTGGCAAGCATAAAGTAACCAATGTCTAACATGTCTTTGAGATATTTTTTTATAAGCATCTAACTCTGCTAGTGAGCTATTTTCAAGGAGCTCACAAGGGATGAGCTTCTTGAGGACATATAGTTTCTTTTCATTTTTGAGGACTATCTACAAGTTGCATCATCTATCTCGGATATTTGTCTTATTTGATTTATTCTTCTTAAGGATTGATCACAATGATCATATGTTTGATATGTTTAATGAAATAATGATCCTAATAGAAAATATGCAACATTAAGATCATATTTATTTTCATTTAAAAGTACATAAAATTGTTATCCCACCACTATTGATAAAAGTGATAACCATATGTTTTAATTTTGGAAAATGTTGTCAACTTTTTTCTGGTGGGCTAGGATCCATGATTTACTATATTATAATGCAACTTTGGTTGAACACTAAAGATTACAACTATTTAGTTAGGCAATCATTGCCGGTTGCATCATATGAAATTATTGGATAGTTAGTTGAATAAATGTGGTTTGCATCCAAGTGAAGGACTACCTAATGAAGCTCCTTGAGTCCCCTAATCTCATTAGTATAACCTAGTTAAGTCAGACATAATATTAGACATCAAAAACTATATTTCATTGATCAAAGCCTTCATGAGGGCAAATATTAGAAGTGTTTGGATTTGACTTAATTTTTTGGATTGAGTGATTTTAAAAGTTTAAATTAGACCATTAATGTACTACCATATCTAAAATTCATTCAAACATATCACATCAATTTTGATATTCAATCTAGTCACATTTAATTGTCAACTTTTTAAAGTACTTTGCATCTCAAAAACCAACATCACAAATGTTAAACATAAAAACATATGTCATATGTGGCATGGTTATGGCCCAAAACCACATTGGTTATCCATGCCAATGTGTATAACCTAGTTAAGTTAGACCTTATATTAGACATCAAAAACTATATTTTATTAATCAAGGCCTTCACGAGGGAAAATACTAGAAGTGTTTGGATTTGACTCAATATTTTGGATTGAGTGATTTTAAGAGTTTAAATTAGACCATTAATAGACTACCATAATCTAAAATCGATTCAAATATATCACATCAATTTTGATATTCAATTTAGTCACATTAATTGTTAACTTTTTAAAGAACTTTGCATCTCAATAAACCAACATCACAAATGTTAAACAAAAATATATATGTGGCATGGTTATGGCCCAAAACCACATTGGTTATTCATGCCAATGTGTATAACCTAGTTAACTTAGACCTAATCTTAGACATCAAAAACTATATTTTATTAATCAAGGCCTTCACGAGTGCAAATATTAGAAGTGTTTGGATTTGACTTAATATTTTGGATTTAGTGATTTTAAGAGTTTAAATCTGACCATTAATAGACTACCATAGTCTAAAATCCTTCAAATATATCACATTAATTTTGATCAATCACATTTAATTGTCAAGTTTTAAAAGTACTTTGCATTTCAAAAAACCAGAATCACAAATGTTAAACAAAAAAACATACATGGCATGGTTATGGATCAAACCCACATTGGTTATCCCGTGCATATGTGAGAACTAAAAGGTGATCCACTGAGTTATGTACTTTGCACTACAACCCTAGCCATCATCTAGTTGTCTTAAGAGCTTTCTTCTATAGATTGTACAAATACTTTGTGTGGCCTTCAAGGTTTTACTATATCTCTCCTCAGTCTAACTTAATCCAAAATTATAATTTCTAATAAAAATCTTAAGTCACATTCAAGGGGAGTTAAATGAGAAGAGAGGTATACTAAGAGTATGTAGAGAATGACATGACATGCAAGCCATTGTTGGGTTACTATCCAAATCGAAACAATTAGAAAATTAAACAATCATAATGCTAGAAACCACAAGGGGACTTATCAGATTATGATAAATATATAGAAAATATGGTTTCATACAAAGAAACTCAACTACATCATTGACAATTAGCTTTGGTATCAATGTTAGAGTTTGAAGTGATTTTTATATTATATTCAATGAGAAAAATAAATAATAGTCATAAATCAAGCCTTAACATATGATTTATGCATAATAAAACCAAGTTATATTAGAAAATAGAATTTATCTTCAGTTTGAAAATTGGTATGAACTTGAACATGGTATAAGCCCTTTGAGCTTCACCACTATATCAGTCAATTCCACTACTTGGAATTCATATATGATCATCTTATGAATGAGACTAGAATTACCTAAATTGGTGGTGCTACATGATAATTGGAAGTGAATGTCATGGTTTTTCGTGGAAAGAAAGGATAGAGCTATGAAACCTCAAGATTAGATTTCTATATATGAAAATAAAATGTAAATAGAATACTCCTAATTAACGCACTAAATATATGACCACTCTAATCCCTTTTGATAAATATATATATATATTTTTATCAATAGGCACTATATAGCACACATCTTTGTCACCTAAGTTATAAAAAAGTTATGGTTCTTCATCACTTTATCTATGATAATTCTATTGTACAATTTAAATCTTGTAGTCCATGATAAATTGATTGACATAAGTCATGGAACATATCACACTTGTGTAGTCAAATCTTCAATTTCTTAATATCTTAGTTAGACTATCAAACCAAATGAGATTGATCATTGATATGAAATTTTGACTCATTTGAGGATGACCATGTATCTTCAGTCTCACTCTATCAAGTGACTCAAGACATTTTTCATATTATTATGCAGAAGGAATGAATCTTATCCTCACAACATATATCCTTTAGATGATTTAGTGGCATAACCAATTATAGCTGTAATAATTCATTATGTTACATATAATGATTAGTTGTGTTAAAGTCAACAAATTGTCATACATGAAACTATGATGATCTCAAGTGTAAGGAACTTGTACTCAATTATCACTATGAGAATTACTCATGAGGAAATAACATCACATAACAATACAAACAACATTCTCATGGATGGTCAATCCTGTGCATGTTATATAACATGAATCTGTATTTTAATTTGATATCACATATTATTGATAGTCTCGTGATTAGTACAAACACATACATGTATCGAACATATTATTATCATCCATATATGCTATAATACTCAAATTTGGATAAGTTATGGATAACATGAGAAATAAATTTATATTCTTTGGAATTTTTTATGGTTATTCATTATGGATAATTAATGAAAATCATAACCAAATTTTTTTTAATAAAAAATGATAAATATCAATACTATAATTATCTCATGATTGGACTTATGGACAAAGACCAATATTCTCTTGCTTGCACTAATATCATTCATTCAATTATCAAACACCAAATATTCTAGTGTGACAACATATTTCTTTTCTATGAGAGGTTACTCCAGTCAATTAAAAATGTTAATCAAAAGTTGATATCTTCCATATCTACATGTTTCCTCTTTCGATAATCTATATAATTATGTGGAATTGACAAAGTATGTGTTTCAATTGCTTGTGAGATCTTGGTTCATTAATTTGAATAATTTCTTCATTGTTATCATAATGGGTTTGCACTATATACATAATGTTAGGAGCCACCCCAAGTTTTGATATCACTTCATGATTTACATTTATTATTTTGCTGCTTGACTAGCAATAATATAGCCAACTATTGTGGTAGCACTAGCACTACAAGGAAAATTGTATATAGTGATATTAAAAAAAAAAGACATCATAAAAATATAACGTCGATACTAAAAGACATTACCTTATCTAGTAATACCATAGAGAGCACTAAATAGTGACATATATGATAACAACACGAGTTGATAAATAGCGATGTATTCAGAAGAGACACCATATATTTTTGGTGTTTCTTATTTCTCCTTTGAAACACATCACACACGCACACACACACATGCACATACAGTGTCACCTTAAATGCATGACTTTTAATTATGGAGTCATATTATGGTAAATAATTTTAATTTTTTTTCCTAACTAACTTATATATATATTTATAATGTTTATGGTCACATATATAAGGTTAATATATATATATAATTTGGTTGATAAATATAATAAATTATATTAATTTAAATTACATTTTTATATTTATTATAAAATAATCTATAATACTTAAGCAATAAAATGGAATAACTACTAATTATAGTGATATATATATATATATATATATATCCTTTGAAGTATAAAACAAGAGCAACATTTTGAAACAAAAAATCTTATTTTGTATCATTTATTTTAATTCTTCGCGTTACTCCATAATTTTGGATACAAACATTTTATAGATTAACAATTTTTGGAGCTTTGTTATCAATTTTTGGAATAACTACTAATTTATGTAAGTTCTATTTTTTTTCTTTCTTCCCATTTTTTGATATAGAAATTTTGACTTGAGAATAAGTAATATTATAGAATGCATATGAAAATTCATAAAGTCATATATGAACTTATCATGCATGATCTTGAAGCATCGATATGATTTATGATTACCTGTAGCACAAAAATAACTTATTCACCTCTAATCCCATTAAATTCTAATTGCGAATATATTTTTAATCATCCAACTAAAATACAATTAAAAAATAGTATTAATATAAATAACAATTATTGAAAGAGTAAACATGTGAGGTGATGATTAGATGATCAACAATTATCTCTTTAATGAACATCATTACAATTTACAAAATAGTCATAGTTAAAACTTTCCATCTTGTCATGTACACTAATTGATCAATTATAACATAAACATCAATAATTTTATATATAAATGATGTAGATATATGAGGTAAGTTTAAAAGTAAATTTTTGGATGTTACTTATACTATTTTTGAAGAAAGTTCACTCTTACATATTTTCTTTGTAGAGAATCAAAGAGCTCAACATAAATTATTTAATGAAAACTTTTAAAGGTGGTTACATGTTTTATATTTTAATACATGTCAAAAAATATATTTGTAGTTAATGTTGTATCTTTAATATATTACTACAAAAAATAGTTAGTGAAGCTTACATATTGACTCAACTACAAGAATCATGACAAGATATATACCAAAAAGTAACCATGTGTATGTATAAAGAAATTATCATTCAAATGGTGCTATTCATGCATTATCACATACTAACTCATACAATTTTTTTCAATACACAAATAAAAATCATGAAGAACACATATATATACCAAAAAGTAATTCATGCACATTTATTCCAAAAAATCATGTGTATGTATAGAGAAATTATTTACTTATTCAAAAGAATTGAAAAAAAAAATTCATTCTTACTAATCTAATTTAATAAGTCTTGATATTTTACCCTTGAATGGATTATGCATTTTTATCTAGCACATTTGCAATGTCTTTATAACATTTAGTAGTAGGAAGAAATACTAGATACATAACATGATCATAATGATCATATAAATTAAGCTTATAAAAATGTTCAAAATTTATTAAATTAACAAGATCTTTGATAATAAATACATTAACAATTTATCATAAAAAATAAATATATTTTTTTTGAAAATTTGAAAGCAAATAAAATTAGTTTATATTTTTTGAAAGATATCTTTTTCAAAACCAATTGCTTATCATAGATTGGACATATATTTGGGTTTTCAATAAATATAAAAAATGAATAAAACCTACCTTTTTATGTTTTATTTAAAATAAATTAATATTTTTTTATTTTGGCAAAAAAAAAAATTATTGTCATCAAACTCTAACTCAATGTATTATTTCTTCTTAATAATTGTGATTATTAAATCTAGCCTATACATAATATTTAAATATTAATACAATGCAACGAAGAGACCAAGTAAAAGCTAAACCAAACAAACCTATAACAAACCAAACTCAAAAAAAAATATATATACACTAACTACAATAAGAAACGAGTCAAAAACTATAATACTTGGACATCTAAACTATGATCCAAAAATATGCACAACTTGAAATGTGTGTACTCGAATGATGAGTCACTAGACCATATTCTTATTTTCCTCATCTATGGTAATCCAAAATGAAAGATTATGTCTCATGTTTTATCAGTATATTTTTGATGTTTTTTGTTTTTATTTACATATTTTCTTTGGTGCAGAAATCAAAGAAGATAGGTATAATGTTTAAGGCTTTACTCTATTTTTTTCATTTAACATTGTTCCATTATTTTATTATAAAAATGGATGACTCTATTTTTTTTATTTCTTCCACTTGCTTACTTTAAATCACACACAATACATCAAGTGAAAGTTCATTGCTTTCTTTTATTTATTTATTTATTTTTATTTCACTTGCTTCATTCCAATCACAACCTGCACATCAAATAAAAAACATAAAATCAATAAAGTCATACATTTATTAAAATTAAATGAAACTAACTTTTTAGTTAAATCTAATTTCTTCGTAACTAAACTGATTGACCAGACTAGTTTGAATGAGCTAGTTTATCAGCCTATCTAGACACAAAATGTTCTTTTTTTCCAATAGTTGTATTCCCTCAACTTTTTCAATAATGATATAATATATATAAAATAGAAGCATCTAACAATCTCAACATATTTATATAATTTGTAACTTTAATGAATTATATGCCCCATGATGTTCTTACTTTAAAAGTGATACTATAAAAAGTGACATCATAAAAAATTTTTATAGTAGTTTTGAATCAACTACAATTTCTTGCATCAAACTCCTCTATCTTATAGCTCTCCCATTTAAAAAAAATACAAATATTGACATTATTCAAAAATCATACTTATCATTTTGTAAGCTAGAATTTATGTATTCTTTTAAACATAGTTGTTCTTCACCTCCATATGTCCAGAACATATACTTAGTCCTTTTAAAATATTTAATGATGTTCATGATATTTTATCAAAATTCTTTATGTTTCACCTTTTTAGCACCTTTTGTTTGGACATACTCTGATTGAGGCCAAGCAAACTTCTTTATCTTCCTCTATAAATACTCCCACCTAAAGTATTGATACTTTTTCCTAATACCTTAATGGAAATGTAGCTCCCCAGCTATGTCTTGAAAGATTTTTACATTATGATGTCATTCTCAATGGGAACTATTTCATCCATGTGTGACTCTAGGATGACAACAAAACTCTCATTTACCATCAAAAGGCATGTGGTTAATGCTCATAAATGATGCATCCAAACTTATTGATTATATCATTAAAACAAAGATTATAGCTATAAGAAGTTGCTTTAATTCAAAAATTGATTGGTGTATCTTACAAAATTAACTAAAATTTAAATGAATGATCAAACCTTTTATCTATGCAATGTACACATAATCTTCTAGATTTCCATTTAGGAAAGATGTGCCCATGTATTTTTTCTTGATTTCTTAATCATTTTGTTTATGTCAAGTGGTACCCCCGACCTATTGGGCCATGTGCCAAATATTTGGGACCTAAGGAAAGGCAATCAATCCCTATCCCATCCATTTAGGGTAGTTAGATGAATTTGAACTCACATCACAAAGCATGTGAGTTTTACATCCAGTCAATCTAACTTCCATGTAGATGATACCATATTTCTTAATTATAAAACACAGCTATTATAAGCATGATTTTGATTGAGCTGAATAATTAATTTGCAAAAATATTTCATCAATATCAACCCTTTGAATCTATTTGATCCCTTCGCATTTAGTTGTGCTTTGTATGTTTGCATGCTGCCATCGATGTCAATTTACATCTTGAAAACTCACTTATAATCAATGGGTTTTATCCCTTCATGTGTGTCAACCAAGATCCATACTAGTTAATATGCAAGGATTTCATCTAGGATCTCATGGATCCAAACCATTTTCCATATTCTTAGCCTTCCACTATTTTGCAAGTTTCTGGCCTTTCTTGATCCATTTGTACAAAGTCATCATGTCGTGTAATAAGAAATTCATTTCTTAAAGGAATGATGATCTTTTTGATTTTGACCTATGCAATTTTTGTGCTTCTATAGTAGTTTGTTATTCCTCAACAATTTCTTAATTTTTTTAAGATTTCATATGAGAGTTCAATATTTTGTTCTTTTTCTTGACTCATTAAGTTAAAATTTCCTACCACTAGTATTTTTTGAGATAAATTATTTTTAAAGAAATACCCTTGTATGAGGAAAAAATAATTTACCCCCATTGGAAATAAAAATAACATTTTTTATTTTTTGGAATATCGCATTAAGAAATATTTATTAGATTTATGGTTGAGTTTGATAGATGTCTAGAATCTCACAAAAACCCTCACAAACCCAAATTTTTATGAACATATATCGGGATGCTCTATAGTTCATTTCTCATTTTCTGTTATCTTTTGATTGAACTTAGAATAAATATGATTCAATGCAAAACTTCTATTAGTAATACATATCCCAAAAAATATTTGAAATACTAATTATCAATCAACGCGAGAACTAATCTCCACTTAGGTTGTACAACTTGCATATTCAGATGTTCAAAGATGTATAAGTTGTGAGACTATCACATAGTATTTTGGAATGTTATCAATCTATTGGCTTAAATAATTGCCACTTGCATATAATCAAAGTGATTTGATACTTTTTATAAGTTTTTTTATAATTCATTTTTGAACTTCAAGAACTTTCAATGATCTCAGATTTGTTTTTTATAAGATAAATATCCATATCTACTTAAAGTTATCATAAATTCAATCAAGTACTAATAGTCTCCTCTTGGTTGTCTATTTGGTGGTCCACTTACAAAATGTATAAGACTCAACAACTCAATAAACCTCTCTATGTCTCATGAAAGGTAGTTTTTTCATATTTCCCAACAAATATGCTTCAAATGTCTCTTATTATTCAATAGAAAATGAGTCTAATAATCATTATTTATGAAGCTTCAAAATGTGATTGTCATTTTTGTGGCCTAGGAAATAATACCATATATGTAGGATTTAAGGTCATTTGATTTTAACCTATTTGTTTTAATGTAATGGAAAAAAAATTAAATCAAAAACATAAAAACTAGTTGTACAAGGTACACAACCATAGCAATAATATCAGAATAAATAGAATAAGATTTTTTTCATTTTTCTTACAAACTTAAACCTTATTTTATCCCAAGAAGTTGAAATGATGCTTTTGGCAATGGAAGGTAGATAATATTAGAGTTTAAGTTGTAAATTTATCTATGTAGCCAAAGATTTCACATAGTTTCCTATGTGTAATATGACAATGCTTTCTCCATCTACAATGGGTAGGTCATAATCACCCTTTGTCATTTGTATACTCTTTCTCAGTCCCCAAATATTGATATAAATATTAGAACCACATCTCGTATCTATTACTCATAAAGATTGTGACAGTAAGTATGTGGCTTGAAGTGTTTGGGATAATTAATAATGAGTTAGATGCATCATATCTTTCTTATAGTGCATGTCCCCCGACATAGTTATTTCAAGTACTTAATCATATTGAATACAACTACGTCATCTTGTTGCTTATGGAGCTTGTGGTACTTACTAACAAGCATAAAGAAACCAATATCTAACATATAATCATGATACTTCTAATAAGTATCTTTCTCTATCTCTTATATTTTTTTTGCAAGATCACTAAGAATGAGTTCCTTGGAGACACATTTTCTTTTTTTGTTTGAAGAATATACTCAAGTTATAGTTTCAAAACAAAAAATTTGTCACATAAAATATATACTTCTTAATGATAATTGACTTGATTTGTTTAATGTCATTTTGATCCTAAAAGAAAATATACAATTTACTTTCTCTCATCTTTTTCTTTAAATTTAAACCCATTAGGTATAAATTTCGAAAAAATTATCATAAATTTTACAGTGGGCATGATCCATATTTTTACCTTATATTGTATGAGCTATGGTTGGACACTAAAAATATTATAATTATTCTTTTTATCTGTTATGTTAAACACATGTTTTGCTTTGAAAAAACCATGTCATGTTGATTAAGACCATGATGTGAGCCAATATTAAAAGGTGATGAGTTTAACTTAATATTTTAATTTGAGTGATTTAATATTTTATATCTCACCATTAGTGTACTAACATAGTTTGATGTCCATTCAAATTGATTAGATCAATTTTGATATCTATTTCAATCAGATTGAGTTTTCTTGTTTGTTATGTACCATACATCACAAATCTAAAATAAAATGACATATGTGACATGGTTATGGCTCAAAAGTATATTGGTTCTCCCAAGACAATGAGAGAGCAAAAAAGTCAATCTATCACTTGCGAATTATTCATAAGACCATGATGTGAGCCAATATTAAAAGGTGATGAGTTTAACTTAATATTTTAATTTGAGTGATTTAATATTTTATATCTCACCATTAGTGTACTAGCATAGTTTGATGTCCATTCAAATTGATTAGATCAATTTCGATATCTATTTCAATCAGATTGATTTTTCTTGTTTGTTATGTACCGTGCATCAAAAATCTAAAATAAAATGACATATGTGACATGGTTATGGCTCACAAGTATATTAGTTCTCCCAAGACAATGAGAGAGCAAAAAAGTCAATCTATCACTTATGAACTATTCACTACTATCCTAGTCATCATCTAGTGTGATCTTTAGAAGCATCCTTTAATAGACAGTATAAATGCTATAGGTAGCCTTCATGCTTTGACTGCATCTCTCTTCAATATAACTTTATCCAAAATTATAGTTTTTAATTGAAATCTTGAGTTGCACTCAAGGAAAGTAAGTTGGAAAGAGAAATACAATTTAGATTATGTAGAAAAATGAACAACTTGCATGCCATAGTTAAACTACAAATCAAAATAAAACAATCATAAAATCGAACAACCAAAACCCTAGGGTCCGCAACTAGTCATGTCATATAAACATCTTATCAAATATCCATTTTTTAATTCCGCTATATTTAACAATTTTTAAAAATATATATTGATTAACATATCACTTTATAATAATTTGGGAAAATAGCTTATGCAGGAAAATAAATAATTATTATTCATGCATTTCATCTAAAAAAACATATTTATCTTAACTAATTATTTCATTTGAAACAAAAAAAATCATTTATTTAATACCAAATCATGATTAACCCAAAAACAAAAATTCCAAACAAAGAAATTTAGCTAGGTTATTCACAAGTATCTTTGATAGAATTATTAGAGTTTCAACCAACTTCTATGATATATACTATGACAAGAATACAAAAAATCAACAAAGAAAAAATCCTAATACATGTTTCAAATGAAACAATAGCAAGCCAAATTAGTGAATATAATTTATTTCCAGTATGAAAGCTAATTCAATTTGCATCAAGTGCACGTCCTTCAAAATCCATCTATATTAATGTTTTTTTCAACCCTTGGAATGCAGATAGAATTTTATTATGAATGAGGCATGAATTTCCTTAGATGGTGGTACTAAAGAATAATAAAAAGTGAGATTTATAATTTTTTGGGTAACACAATTTCTTAATAGTATAATAGGTGACACAATATCTTTTTATGACACTGGAAATAATATCAACAACCTTTTAACAATACAAAAAATAAAAAATATTTTATAATACATGTTATGAGAATGTCATGGTTTAACATCACCATGTCTTTGATAATATATCGTGTTGTTTAAATTCATTTTCTCTTTTGTATACAAATTAGAAAAAAGTCATAGAACATATCATACTTGTGGAGTCTAATCTTTAATTTCTTGATATCTAGGTTACATTGTCAAGCTAAATTAGTTCGATATCTTACATCAACTCATAAGAGAATGTCTATTCATATTTAGTCTCATTATATCAAGTGGCCAAAATATCTCTCTATTTATCTAGGTGGGATAAACTTTATCATGATTACACATATTCTTTCACCATTTATTGTGACATACACAATCACAACCTTTTGAGTTCATCATGTTATAGATTATATTTTACCATGTTAAAATAAATAACTTGTCATGTAGGAATGATGATGAGTTCAAATCCAAGGATCTCATGCAAGATTATCACACTCATATTAT
Organism: Sapria himalayana; assembly: GCA_029783825.1. Taxonomy (NCBI): domain Eukaryota; kingdom Viridiplantae; phylum Streptophyta; class Magnoliopsida; order Malpighiales; family Rafflesiaceae; genus Sapria; species Sapria himalayana. The sequence goes on along the minus strand of JAREIK010001073.1, from coordinate 1,545,307 downwards.
ATAACAACTCATTGCATGTTCTCCAAAATGTACTAATGCATTGATGCGATACCTTATATCCATGAAAATATCAACGTTGGTCCAATTTCAAATGATACGGATTATGGCATTTGCAAAGCTATGCATGAACATTTATTTTAAAAATTTGGTTGAATTATGAAATGTCTTGATATGCATTGGGGATGTTTATCTATTTTTAGAAAATAATTATGCATAATGTAGAATTTTATTAAAATGATAATGGAACCATGAAGATTCCATTATAGATTGAAAGGAAAACAAGTATATTTTACAATAAGAATTAATTGTAGCCTTTGTAGCAATGAAAATTCAGTGAACCAGAATAAATATTTACAACATGAAAGAAAGATGGTAACTTTACCCTAGGGGAAAGTAAAATGTAGTCACATTACATGGACATACAAGAGAATTGACAATTCATCTTATTCATTATAAAATTTGAGAAAAGGGTCAATAATGGTAAATATGGTTCATTAATTGGTCTCTTTCATGTATGTCAATGCATAGAATATAAACAGAAGGTGTGTGCTTCTTGTACATATTCGTGTTTCTTTTTTTTTTTTACAATCATTTCACATATTCCATTTAAAATGTAGTCTAAGTTGCATCCTTTCCATTTAAAACACATCTACATTTCACACTTGAAAGCCCCACAACCCCTAACAACAAAAATTTCCAACTGAACTGTTAAATGCTCATTTACAAATAAAAAAAATAAATATTATATTGCACCAAACATGAAAACAACATTGCTTATATTGTTAATTTGAAAACATGAATGTGTATTAGAATTTTCTAAAAATTACCACAAACTATGTAATACATTTTCATTTTTCTTTAATCTAATGAGATGAAATCAACAACAAATTATTTATTGGTCGCAATAATAAAAGTATTTTAAGGTTGTCAACATTGAAAATTATTTATTAGTGATAAATTAATATGCAATTGTAATTTCTTTATTTTCAATATCTATATTGGATGAAAAGCTAATCTTAAATTTATTGATATTATTTGTTAAGCTAAATAGTAATCTCTAGAATGAGGTAAAAAGATAGAATGTGTTTGGATCATTTGTGAGATCTAGATTTTTTTTATCTGATGTAATTGCTCCATCATCACAATATAGTTGTACTAGATGCACAATATTGAGAGCTACCCCAAGTTTGGAAATGATTTTATTGATGCAAATTATCTCTTTTATTGATTGACTAGGATGATATACATGGCTTATAACATGACATTATTTATTGTTTTGAAATCTTATAGGTTACAACACTATCATTCAAACAAACACATAGCTAGACAGTTAATTTGGAAGCTAACATGTAGATAACCTTTTAGATAAAACTTTTTCTAACCTCGATATTTCAAGAATGTGTCCAAACTTAGTTTCAAGTATTTAAAAATATTATTGCACACTTCATAATCACTCTTCTTGTGTTCTACCATACATATTCTCATCATGCTCAAAATATATGAGATATCAATTCAAATACATAGCATGAAGTAAATGATTAATCCATAACACAAATATATGGAACTTTAATCATGTTCAACCTCTCTTCTTTTGTCAAAAGATACTCATGCTTTGCAAAAGTTATTTCATGAGACAAAGGTATGAATCATTTCTTAGAATCTTCTATGCTAAAAATTTTAACATTATATCTATGTCTCTACTTGACATAGGCCATGTAATCTTGACTTAGGCCATGTAATCCCATTAAGCTATCTATGATAATCTCAATACCTAAACCATTAGTGATTTCTCCTAAGTATTTCATAAAAAAGCATCTACCCAATCAAATCATGATAGGTTCTAAGGTGGGGATGTCATTCCTAATAAAAAATTTGTCATCCACATTTAATACTAGGAAGACTATAATACACTCACCTACCTTCTCATAGACATATAGTTCATCTAAATTTTTAATGAATCAAAACTCATTAACTCTATCATTAAATTGACGATTTCAACAATTATAAACTAAGAAGATATGCACATAACATATCAATAAATGAATATGTGTAGCTTACATACCCTTTTTGGCATTTATTAAATCAATGAAACCTTTATGTTGTTTCATATATATATCTTCTTCTAGATTTTAATAAAGGAGAGTGGGCTTCACATATATTTGCTAGTTTTTATAGTCATAAAACAAGACTACTTCAATCAAGATCATGATGGATGTTAACACTAAAACACACAAAAATATTATGTCAATGTCAATACCATGAATCTATTGAAATTCATGTGTGACTAATTACTCTTTAAATATTTATGCATTCCTATCTATGTTAGTTTGTTTCATGAAAATCCAAACACACCCAATAGGTTTCATTATTTTTGGTAGGTCAACCAAGGTCCATACTTTGTTAGCATACATAGATTGTATCTAATATTTTGGTTCCAAGATATTCTCATATTACAAACCTTCTACTAATTTTCTATTAGTTGTATGCTCATCTTATTGCATTTTTAGAACATTATTGTGCTGTGTCATGAAAAAATCATATCTCAAAATAATATGTATTTGAGATATGTTGTTATTATTTTCACCAATGGGTCAATCGATGTCAACCAAGGTTTTATCTAAAATTGCATGGCTCCAAGTCATTTCTCATACAATAGGCTTTCTACTTCTTTGTAGGTTGTAGTGTCATCTTGATCTATAAGTAGAATGAAATCACCTATGTAATGAGAAATTCATATATCTCAAAAGTAGGATGATCTTTATCTAACCTACATAGTTATTGTATCTATTGAGTAACATGCTGTTCCCCAATAGTTTTTGAATGGTGCTCAGGCACCATATAGAGGTTGACATTTTATTGTGATTCTTAAACTTCATTAAGCTCAATATTTTTCCCACTAGTCTTTCTAAAGATTATTTTTTTTCCAAGAAATACTGGTGTACAAACAATAAATTTCACTTGGATTTTTGGGCTTAGTTTGTTTAAGTTTTTGCATCCCACATAAATATCACAGTCTCAAATTCTCATGAACGACATCTAATGCTCACCAATAGATATCTCATATAATATTTTTTGAGTAGAGTTAGTTGAAATGTTATTCTTTATGAAAGCAATTGTAAGTAATGCAAGCTCTCACAAGAATATAAAAATATTTGAATGATTCATCATCAATCAAAATATATTTAATAAAGTTTAATTCTTTCTTTTTGAATGGTGATTTCATTGTTGCATTCCTAGAAGTGAACATCATGAATCATGATATTATTCCATTGTCTTTCATAAGGTTATCAAACTCTTGGATTAAGTATTCAAAACATGAATCATGATAAGTGTTCTGATATTTTGTCAATTTATTTTTGAAAGTAATTCTTTAAATTCTTTAACTTTTTAATGGCCTCAAATTTATGATTCATAAGTTGCACATATCCATAACTATGTAAATCAAGAGTAAACATAATTAACTTATAGTTTAGAGGTCCACATACTTCAGTATTTATAAGACCCGATAAATCTCTAACCTATCATTTGATCTAATAAAATGGATTTTTTTTCATGTTTCCCAATAAAAATGCATCACACATCTTATATTGCTTAGAACCAAACGAGTCCAAGAATCATTATTTGTAAAGTTTGGAAATGTGACACTCATTTACATGATTTAAGTAATAATATCAAGAGTAAGTAGGATTTACATCAATCAATTATCTAATGTCCTTTAGTTTACACAAATTCACACAAATGTGAGAATCACATCTTATATCTAATATTTATAATTTAGAAGTAGATAGATTAACCTCTATAATAAACATACATGAAATAGAATTCTTACTTTTTATTTCTTTTTTTTTTCTCTTTGAAGTAGAGGAAATAGTTTCTCTGATAATGACCATCACATATTTGGATGTATGTGCTATGGAAACCAAGGTAGACTTTTTCTTTTGTCAATTCTCTTATGAAACATCAAAAGAATATTGGGTATGGAATTCTTCATGTTAGCTTCAACTATTCAACATGCTTAGCAATTGAGAAAGAGACTTATCAATTGCATTCATGTTATAGTTCATGTTAAATTTATTATAATCTTATAGCAATGCTTACAAAATTAAGTCCCTGGTCAACTCTTGGCATGTGGGAAATCATATCCATGATAAGCCCTCAACATAGCATATCATTTTGAGAGTTTTCATAGTTGTTTCATTCATCATTTTGAACTAAAATAATGGCATAGACATGGCATATCATTCATAATGTATATGGTATTTATAATTTTTTTAGGTGCTAGATCATACTCAATACAACCATATCCTTTTATTAATTTTGATGTTCGTAAGATGTAGTAACAAGCATAAAGCAACCAATGTCTAAATGTCTTCAAGATATTTTTTATAAGCATCTCTCTGTCTTTGGGGTATTTTTGAGGAGCTCACAAGTGATATGCTCCTCCATGACATACATTTTATTTTTCTTTTTTTAGTAAAATCAACAAGCTATGTAATCTATCTAAGATATTGGTCTCATTACATTTATTCATCTTAAGGATTGATCACGATGATAATATGTTTAATATAATTAATGCAAAAATTATTATAATATAAAAAATCCAAAATTACTATAATAATTATTTTCATTAAAAAGGACTTTATGAAATGGTTCTCACTATTCTTCATAAAAGTAAGTACCTTCGGTTTTAATTTTTAAAAAATTTTATTTAAAAGTTTATGGTGGGTTAGGATCCATGTTTTACTATATCTTAAAGTAGCTTGATTTGAACATTGAAGATTACAAATATTTAAGTAGGTGATCATTGCCAATTGCATCATAATAAATTAATAGATAATGAAGCTCCTCGAGTACTATAATCTCATTAGTTTATTCTACTTAAGGCAGACCCAATGTGAGACTAGAAAAACTACATTTCTTTCATCAAGGCCTTCAAGAGAAGAAATATTAAATTGTTTGGATTTTACCTAATTTTTTTGGGTTGAGTGATTTTAATAATATAAATATAACCATTAATAGACTACCAAAATCTAAAATTAATTTAAAAATATCACATCACTTTTCATATTCACTTCAATCACATTTAATCATCATGTTTTTTAAGTACTTTGCATGTCAAAAAATTAGCCTAAAACTTTAAACAAAATAAGATATGTGTCATGGCTCTGTCCCAAAACTACGCTGGTTATTCCATGCTAATGTGAGAACCAAGAGGTGATCCTAAGAGTTATGAACTATGTACTACTATCCTAGTCATCATCTAGTGTTCTTCGAGAACATCCTTCAATAGACTATGCAAACACTTCATGTGGCATGCGAGCTTTTTCTGTATCTCGAGTCACATCCTTCAGCTAAGTCTAACTTAATACAAAATTAACATCCTTCAGCCCAAAAGCTTTTTCTGTACTACTATCCCAAAAGTAACATCCTTCAGCTAAGACTAACTTAATACAAAATTATAGTTTCTAATTAAAATCTTGAGTCACATTCAATAGATGTTAAATGAGAAGAGAAATACATCTAAGAGTTAGTAGAGAATCACACGACATGCAAGCTATACCCAAATTACTACCCAAAATGAAACAATGCAAAAATTATCCAACCACATGGCAAGGATTAACAACTAGCACAAGGCTCTAATATGTTAATAATTATTTATTTTATAATTCCTTTAAGCTCGGCCTTTTTCATGAATATGTGTTGCTTAAAATGTCACTTCTTAATAATTTTGACAAATAGCATATGTGGAGTATTTAATAACTATTATTCTTGTAATTCGTCAATACCTTGTCTATTTATACAGATTATTTGATCAGAAATACAAAAAAAATGGATATCACATATCACATAAGCTAAACATGTTAAAAACATGGTTTCAAACAAGGAAACCCAACTAGATCATTCAAAATTAGCATTGCTACCACTATTATAGTTTGAATCTATTTCTATATTATACACTATGAAAAAAAATAACATACATAAATCAAGCCCTAACATATGATCTATGCAAAAGATAACCAAGTTATATTCGGAAATACAATTTATCATCATTTTGAAAATTGATCTAAATCTGAACCAAGTGCAAACCCTTTGAGCTTTGCCTCTATTTATGTCCACTCACAACATGGAATGCCTATATTATTATCTTATGAATGAGGCCAGAATTACTTTTCTAGAAAGGAAGGATAGAGCCATGAAACTCAGAAAATAAAACTTTTATATATGGAAATAAAAAATATATAGAATACTCCTAAATCTTGCACTCAATAAACGACCACTATAACCCCTTTTGATAAATATATATAGTTATCAATAGGAAATATATAGCAACTCATCATGTTCATAAATATTATGTTACATATAATGGTTGATTGTGTTAACATCAACAAATTTTTATATTGGATACGATGATGATCTCAAGTCTAAGAAATTTTTATTCCATAATCACTATGAGAATTACTCATCATCTTCACATAACAATACAAACAACAGTCTCATGGTTGGTTAGTCCATTCCATGTTTTAACTTGACATCACATATTATTGATAATCTTATCATTAATACAAATACATACTTGTTTCAAACATATTATTATTATCCATATCCAATATAATAACCAAACACTATAATTTAACAATAGCATGAGAATTAAATTTATATTCTAGAAATTTTGTTATGGTTATTCATATTAAAGAGATGACTATTTATCTGTAAATTTTTATCCAAATATCAAAATATGCAATGATATTTTGGTAGATCTTGCAAAAACACATTTCCAAATTCATTTTCATTTCCTTGGGTGCCTCAGCGTGTTGCAATTTTATATAAGAAAACACATCAAGATGTTCATTAAAATTTCATAATTTTAAAAAATTAAATAAATATAAAATTTTTATTTTTATTTTAAATGTTAAAATCAATAATTAAAAGATTTTATTATTTTTACATATTAAAATCATAGATAATTATTTTATGCTATTGATGAATTTTACAATTAGAATGCATCATAGTTCTATAATTTTATAATTTATAATTTCATAAATATTCATGATTTATATGGCTAGTTATTTTTTCTTTATTTTAAATTCTTTTATTTTTAAAATATATTTATATATACATATACAATAAAATTTTTAATTTTTATATTTTTATCATTTAACAAATTATATATTCTAATGCATTTTATAATTTTAAAAATAATTTTAAATTTTTATAAGTTTTCAATTGTATATCATTTTTACAATTTTATTATTTGTCTCTAATATACATTTCAATTGGATAAATATGGTATATTTATCAAATTTTATAATTTATATGTTTAGTTTTCCTTTATTTATATATATGTAAAGTTTTATATTTATATTATTTTATATTTTATAATTTTTAGTTATCATGATTATATATTTGTTTTTAACAAGTTATGTATTATATTGTGATTCCATTATTTTTTTAACAATGCCTTAAAGTGATTGTTCTCCCGTTAAGACTCTATGCTTTAATAAATTCATTTTTTTATAAAAGACCATATGGAAAGAAAGAATGAGTCATGTATAAAGATTTTAGAATTTTTCTTGAATTATAGCAATTTAACCATTTTCATACCTTTCACTAATTTCATATTTCTATTAATCATAACATCCCACTATTCTTATTTTTTGCTTGTATCATGTTCATTGCAATTTATGTTTGTAAATTTGTATTCTTATCACATATGGTTAATAGAATTGATTTCAAAGTCATTAGCAAACATTGTGCTCATCCCCTATAGTTTCTTTTTTATTTTTGAAATGGAGCACTGCTTCCACTTCTACATTAAATAAATGTCTAGCAAGTCACTACATAACTAGTGGCTTATTCTAAATAAATCATTAAATAATTTATTGCTTTTTTGAGTTAGCATGGAGGCTTTGACTCCCCATATAAGTCCATATTATTCAAGAGGGGTTGTCTCTTTATATACGCCACTATATATTTTTATTCTTATTATTTTATTTGCTTGACATAACATATTCATGATTCTAGTTTCTCTAATTATTTCGTATATGCCTGTAACATATTCATTATTCTAGTTTCTCTAATTATTTCTTATATGCCCGTAACATATTCATTATTCTAGTTTCTCTAATTATTTCTTATATGCCCGTAACATATATTTTGTGGATTTTGTATAACATGGTCAATTTTTAAATAAGTATTGCTTATTTGTCTTTGTGAAGACTACCTATGAAAAATATTATGGTATGTGCTAACAAAAGAGAGATGAGAGAGGGAGGAGGAAGCATGAAAATCAATAACTAAATTTTATCAAATGAAAGTTCAAGTTTGAATACACCATAAACTATACACACACAAATGCACAAACACAAACTCAAACACACACACACACACACACACACATGTGTGTGTGTGGTGTGAGGCTGTCCACATGTTGTGTACTTTCAAATAATGAAGAAACAATAAAATAATAAAAAGTAACTTAGAGCTCAATACTTTTCTTCAAGTTGAGACATACATACTACAAATCCTTAGATTATAAGAGATAAAAGAAACATGTGATGCCCATATAGCCTTCATATACATATTTTTAGTCCAACTACTTGTGGATATGAAAGTTATAATTATCAACCCATCATATATCTTCTTATGAATAAAGTAATAATCATTCTCAATATACTTAGTCTGCTTGTAGAATATTGAGTTGGACACAACATATCAAGCTACTTAGCTATCACAATCAAGTATTATTGGTCTTTGAATTAGTAGAAAAATATCCTCCAAGAACTGACTAATCAATTGGAGCTAACAAGTAGTTGATTTCATAGCTATATACTTTATTTTGTATTATATCTCGAAATAGCTATATGTCTTTTACTATTCCATATGACAAGGCAAACTAAAAAAAATACAAAACCTATGGCGGATCTACTTTTCATAATCATACGAATCTAACTAGAATCAGTTAATGCCACTATCCAACTATGTCCATGATTTCTAATTGTAATCCCATATATTGGAGTTTTCTTCACATACATGAGAATCCTAAACACTATTTCCAAATGAATCTTTCTAAATGAGTCTAGAAAATTACTAACAATATTTATAATATATGTAATATCTAGTCTAATTACAATCATATAGTATAGTTTTCTTATGACCATTCTACATATAGAGAAGTCAATTAGGAACCAATATTCATAGGCAAATATACTCTTAAATCAATTGGTGAGTTAGTAGGTATGCATCCATACATACCGATATTAGATAAAATAGCCAAAAATGTCACTTGTTAGAAAGAAATATCATGCCTTTTGAGCATCTGACCTCTATACCAAGAAAATATCTAAGACATCCTTTGAAATATTGTCTATATATACCATCCTTCATCTAAAACTCATTTTATAGAAATGATTTTAGTAGGAATATTATTTGGCACTCCAACTATTACTTTTTTGGGTCATTTGGTGATTATATTTTATTATTTTGCACTTATTCTAATGTTTATAGTATATATTTTACTAAATTCTTATTTTAAAAGAATTTGACAAATAGTAATTAGGTCATAGTAATTATGGGTGAAATTGGTAGACTTGGTAGAGAAAATACTTAGAGAAAAGAGAAGTTATGGAAAGTCATAATAATTCCCTTGTCATGACTTGGGCACACCTTTCATATTTATTCTTAAGTAGTTATGACATTCTTTTTTGGTCTTAAATCTACAAAAAATAGTCATAACATTCTTTATGTGTCATGACTATACCATCAAGTTAACACAATAATTTTATTATGCAATACAATCATCATAGTCATAATATTTTTTAAGAGTCGCATACACACTATCTCTAAAATACTTAATGGTCATGATATTATTTTTCTATTGTGATACTCAAATACTACATTGTTATAAATATTCATAACTATTTTCAAAGTCATAACTTATTCGATGTATAGTCAAACTACCAAGTATTTTGAATCATAACATTATTTTCTACTATAATTTTTTATTTCAAAGAATATTTACTCTGGTCATGGTATTTCTAACACCATGATTTTGTACTCGAGAGTGAAAATGCCAAAGTTATGAACTATGCACTACTATCCTAATCATCATCTAGTGCTCTTAATGATCTTTTTCAATAAACTATACAAATACTTTATGTTGCCTCCGAGCTTTTATTATATGTCTCCTAAGTCTAACCCGATCCAAAATTATACTTTTTGATAAAAATCTTGGGTCGCATTTTTGGGGACTTAAAATAAAAATACAACTAAGAGTATGTAGAGAATGACATGACATGCATGCCATGTTTAAATTAGTATCCAATATGAAACAATCAAAAAATAGAAAACCACTAGTCTAGCAGCCATAACCAGTCACAAGTCTCTAATATGTTAATAATTCTTTATTTTCTAATTCCTTTAAGAATAAACCATGTTCAGGAATATGATTTGTTTAAAATGCCACTTTGTAATAATATTAACAATTAGTGTATGTGGGGTATTGTTATTTAATAACTATTATTCTCGCAATTCATCAATAACATATTTATTTAAAAAATTATTTGATCAATATTTTGATAAACCTATAAAAATATGGTTTCAAACAAAGAAATCCAACTAGCTCATTCACAATTAGCTTGGTATCACTGTTAGAGTTTGATTTGATTTCTATATTATACCATATGAAAAATTAATAAAAATTAGGCATAAATCAAGCCATAACATAAGATTTATGCAAAAGAATATCCGCTTATATTTAGGAAAATAGAATTTTATCTTTAGTTTCAAAATTTTATCCGAATTTGAACCCGGTGCAAATGGTTTGAGCTTTACCACTATTTCAGTCCACTCCTCTATTTAATTAGAATGCATATATGATCATCTTATGAACGAGATTATAATAACCTTAATTGGTAATTCTACATGACAATTAAAAGTGAGTGTCAGGATTTTTCATGGAAAGAATGATAGAGCTATGAAACTTAGAAAATAAGATTTCTATATATGAAAATAAAAATTAAATTAAATACTCTTAATTCGTGGACTCAATATATCACTGCTCTATTCCCTTTTGTTATTACACACACACACACACACAGGAGTCTAATACCTTTTTGAAATAAACATAGATATTTATTTTGGAGTCTAACTACATCGCTTAATTAACATCAACCAAATTACAAAATAAATTTTGTTGGAATATCACAACCAAATAATATGATAATAACTATTAATTATTTAAATGATAAAATTCTATTTATATTCTGTATGAGTCAATGAGTGTGACTCAATAGTTTCTTATAAAATTGGTCATAATATTAAAAGTATTTTAATCTTACAAGGAATGGGAAATATATAGAAACATATCATTGTCACCTATGTTATAAGAAAATCATGGATCATCATTACTTGTGTAGTCTAATTTTCAATTTCTTAAAATCTAGTAGCCTATCAAACCAAATGATTCATTTGAACTTGACCATGTATCTTCAGTCACACTCTACCTAGTGATTCAAGACATCTTTTAAGTTGATATGTGGGGAGGATGAATCATATCTTGACTACACTTGTTTTTTCTACATGATTTGTAGTATAAGCAATCACATATGTTATAGTTCGTTATGTTACATATTGTTTGCATGTATTTATGCAATATTGGATTGATTCTGTAATTAATCTCTGAATTTTTTTTTTTTTGCAGGAAACTTTATTGTTTGCCATGGTATCAGAGAAAGGTTAATTCCAAAGGTCTTCAATAAATAACCATATACATATTTTTCCCTCAAAATTCATCACCCTCATACAATTGTTGTGGATTTGATGGCTACTACTACATGTGCATCAACCAAAATTATCCCAACATTAACATAACAAATTATCGTACAACAAGACAATTCTATTTTTATAACTGGAATCATCCTCGAAGTGACCAATTACTCATTGTGGTCTCAACTCATGGATATGCATATTGGTGCTCACAACAAAGAATGATATATCTCACCGGAGAAATGAAAAAACCAGAATCTAAAGATCCTAATTTTGGAGCATGGATAACTAGAAATCACATAGTAAAAAGTTGGCTCATTGACTCAATGAGTCCATCACTAATGCAAAGATTTATTCACTTCTCCTCCACCAAAGAGATATGAAAGGTTGTATCAAAAATGTTTTATGATGGATCAAACAAAACTTGTATTTTTGCGTTGAGCTAGAAATCATTATATCAAGCAAAATGGATGACCATTATCAACATACTATAATGAAGTTGCTATTTTCCATGAAATTGTTCATAGAACTATCTCTTAGGAAGGAATAATCAAAGGGGTAATCCAGTTGCACTCCATGATGGCTATGCTTGAAGTTAATATTTTCCTAAGTGGACTTGACTCTGATTTTGATCAGATTTGAGGGAAAATCTTGCAAAAATACCCAAAACTTGATTTGGAGAGAATGCATGCATATGTCAAGAGATAATATCAATAACAATAGAGAATGAGGAGTTATCGTCCAATCTCTAAGAACTTGGCTATGCTGACTAACCAAATTTGACAATGATCATTGTCTAGATCATTAGTCAATTGAAACAATCAATCATATGGAACGGTCAACAACTTAGCATGCACTCATTATGAAAAAAAGGGTTACAATATTGCTATGAGGTTATTGGCTATTTGAAGTGGTGGGACTTCTCAAAAAAAACCTCATAAAAAGATTGATGGAAAAGCTATGATGAAATCATTGGAAGAAAATCAATTGCTGCCTACTATAAATGTTGCCCATCTAGGGGTAATAATGGTAAAGCATCTATATTTTATACAACTTCTAAGAATAAAAATTAGATTATTGATACAAGTGCATCTAATCATATGATGAGAGACTCTAGTCAATTAATATATATTCTCCATTCTTCTCAATCAGTTATTTCCACTACTAATGTTAGCTCCTTTCTTATTATTGGGAAGGATCTATTACCTTGGCTAATACTCTCACATTAGATACTATCCTTGTTGTTTCATCTTTTGAATATAACCTTTTGTTTGTTAGCAAAAATAATTTCAACTCTCACTTGTAATGTTACTTTTTGGCCCTCATTTTGTGTCTTTCAGGGCATTATAACCTAGAATTATTCTTGGTTATGGTGTTAGATGTAAAACAATTTACTACCTAGAGTTGATAGAGAATGGGTGATTGAAAATTAGTCGGGAAAATCAAACTAGCAATAAAGACAAGGCTCGAGAAACTATATGGTTATGACACCATAGATTAGGACATCTTTCTTTTGGTTATCATAAAATATTGTGACCAACACTTTTTTTAAAGATTGAATGATACAGAATTTCATTGTGACACTTGTGAACTAACTAAGAGATAGAGAATTTCATCGTGACACTTGCGAATTGACTAAGAGCCATCATATTTCTTATTCATTGAATCTGAATAAAAGTTCAAAACCTTTTCAAGTTTTGCACTCTGATATTTAGCATCCTACAAAAGTTTCCTATATATCTAGAGCTAGTTGCATTGTTACATTTAATGATGAATTCATTCTAATGACTTAGGTGTCCCTACTTATTAAAAAAAGTAACACGTGTCTTATTATTCCAAAATTTTCACAAAATGACACACACCCAGTATCAAAAGTAGATTCATGTTTGGCAACCATGGAATTCATCATCAATCCTCATGCACCTATGCTATGCAACAAAATGGATTGGTAGAGAAAAATAATGGACAACTTTTGGAGGTAGTGTGTGCCTTTCTCTTTCTCATGAACATGCCTTGATTTTATTGGGGTGAAGCTGTGAAATATGTTGCATACCTTATAAATCAAACACCTTCTCGAGTAATAGACTTTCAAACTCCTCAACAAAAATTACAATCCTTACTTTCAAAATCCAAATCTTGAAATCATGCGAAATAAACTTGATCCATGTGCAAAATAATGTGTTTTTTGTTGGCGATAAGTACTATGATTTAAAAACCTGATAATATACATGTCACTCTAGATGTCTCTTTCAAAGAATTAGAGTTTTATTTCTCTGGGGGAGTCTTTAGAAATTCTCTATAGTGGGAGAGCTCGAGTGAAAAGAATGGCAGAGGTGATAAGTTTATTGAGTTAGAAGAGGTGAATGAAAAGAATATTCAAAAAGAGAGTGATGAAGGTTAATTAAAAGTTTATTGAGTTGAAAGAAGTGAATTAACATTTTAAGCATGTTGTGCAACAAGGTTTTGATCACAACCATCAAACATAGAGTGAATCACCACTGATACCCTTAGAGTTTTCCCCATCTACACCATTAACTGAAGAATCAACCCAGAATGTTCACTCACGTAAGTATGAATCTTGTGTTTGGAGAGTCTAATGAAATATATGTTCCTACAAAAAATACAACTTTTAGATATCCACAAAGTTTTAACAAGGGAGTTCCAAAAAAATAATATAAACCTAATCGTGAAACCAAGATCAAATACCCAATTAACAACTATGTGTCATCTTAGAGGTTGACTGAATCGTATGCATTTACTATTAATGCATTGTCGATAATTTATATTCTTACTAATGTGTATGATGCATTGACTAATTTAAAATAAAGAAAGATGATGAAATAAACTCAAACAAAATGGAAGTATTTATTGATATTAAGCCCTACTAGTTATGAAGGTATATACTCAAAGACATTGAATAAACTATCAAGATAGTTTTCACTAGTGGCTAAGATCAATGGAATTTGCATTCTTATATCTATATCAGCAAAAAGTAATTGGCCTCTATAACAACTTGATGTTAAAAATGCTTTCCTCAATAGAGATTTGGAATAAAATATCTCAAGGAACTACCACTAGAGTTAAAAATAGTTCTTCATGTAAAGGTGAAGTCTGTAAATTGAAGAAATCATTGTAAGAGCTGAAATAGTCACCTAGAGCATGGTTTGAGAGATTCTCAACTACAATGAAGGAGTTAATCTATAAGAAAAGTAACTTATATCACACTTTTTTAAAAAATACAAAAAGAAAGGAAAAGTAATAGCTTTAATTGTGTGTTTTGATGATCTGATCTTGATAAAAGATGACCCATGCAAAATGAAGGATTTACAGAAATATTTAGCCGCTAAATTTGAAATGAAGGATCTCATGCAACTTAAATATTTTTGGAAATTAAGGTAGCAAGATTGAAACACAAAGTCTTGCTTTCACAACAAAAATATGTATTAGATCTTTCTAAGAAAAACTGGAATGCTTGGTTGCAAACTAGTAGAGATGCCCATGGAAATGAATCATAATCTCGAAATTCTTTCAGACCAAACCTCAATAGACAAGGGTCATTATTAGTAATTAGTTGGAAGATTAATCTATTTATCACACACAAGGCTAGATATGTCATATGAAGTGATCATTGTGAACTAGTTCACGCATGCAACAAGTGAAGAACATATAAAAGTAGACTATCAAATCTTTAGATACTTAAAGAGTGCTCGAGGAAAAGGTTTTTTTTTCTAAAAAAATAGTATCTTTATCATTAAAAAATACTAAGATTCTGATTGGGCACGTAATCAAACAACCAGAAGGTCCACATCTGGTTACTTTACTTTTGTGGAAGGTAATCTTGTCACTTGAAAAAGTAAGAAGCAGAAGGTAATAACAAGATATAGTGCTAAAGCTAAATATCGGGGTATGGCTGATGGTGTATGCGAATTATTATGGAAAAAGAATCTACTGAAGGACATGGGGATTGAATATGTTACACCTATGAATCTTCACTATGATAATAAGGTAGCCATCCGGGTTGCACAAAAGCCTTGGTTGGTCCTCCATGGTGCTGGGAATAACACCTTAGCTTCTGAAGCAGCGAGATGAACCAAAAGAATTAATTCCACGCAAATGCAAGTTTGTTCTTGACACTCTTATTTTGTGCAGATCTGCATCATCGTAGTTTAGATCTACGATTGCTTGTTATCTGTTTTTGGTTTGTAAATGTAGTATGTTATGCTCCATGTGCAGATATAATAATGTTCTGTATCTACTTGGAGTACCATAGGAAAAAGAACTAGAAATGATGACCATGCATGAGAAACCTATATGCGTGTTTTTTAAGTCCTAGATTATTTTTATCTGTTGTCTTTGATGGTATGTGTATTTGCATTAAGTACAAGTGTGTGGGTCACCCAAGGGTATGTGAGTATATATACGTACATATAATACTATAGTATATACGTACATATATACTTGGTATAAATCTACATATATACTGAGTATATATCTACGTATATACAAAGTATATAAGTATGCATATACCGAGTATATATGTTCGTATATACTGAGTGTATTTGTATGTATATACTCAGTATATACATACCTATATACTCGATATAATCATACTTTTATACTGTAGTATATACATATGTATATACTCAGGATATATGTACTTTTATACTATAGTATATACGTATGTATATACCAAGTATATACGTATGTGGGTGCATATATTTATTTTTAGACATGTATATATTGTCATACATACACACCCATTTACACAAACACACTTTTGAATATATAATTGCTCGGGTTGGTCTGGTCATCAACGTGCATTGCTTACTGATGCAGGTAATAAAAGAATTAGATATTAAATTTTTTCTAAAGCCATGGGATGAAGATATTTCTAGTTCAGGCCAGCCAGGTAGATAGAGGTTGGTCTTAAAAATATTAGTATTTGTGTTGATATGTATTTATCACAAAGGTACAAAGCGAAAGTATGAGTAAATAAGTTTTCTTGCTCTTGAAACTGCAATGATTGGTTCTAAATATACTAGAGCTTATGATGATGATGATGATTATGCTGCTTGCTGCTCGTGTAGTGTCGTGTAGCAAAAATATTAGCGGCGGCGGCGGCGGTGGCGGCAGCAGCGGCGGCGGCAATGGCGGCGGTGGTAGCGGCAGGGGCGGCAGCGGCCGCAGCGGCGGGGGCGGCAGCGGCCGCAGCGGCGGGGGCGGCGGGGGCGGCAGCGGCGGGGGCGGCAGCGGTGGGGGGCAGCGGTGGCAGTGACGGTGGTGGCAGCGGCAACTAGAACAAATGTGGTATATACGTACGTGTATACTCATTATATATGTACATATAATACTGTAGTATTTTATGTACATATATACTGAGTATATTTGCACTTAGTATATATGTACACATAATACTGAAGTTTTTATGTATATATACTACAGTAATATATGTACGAGTGAAATGCTAGTATATATGTATATATATAATATAATATTATATATTTATCAAAACATAATTTTTTTATATTGATTTGATTGAGTGGTTTAAATTCTTACAGATATGATACCACATTGTTCTTCATACGAAGCTTGTATAAGTGAAGGGATTTTTCATTAGACATGATGTGTCATGACTTGGACAACTTTGTCGCAGCAGAAAAATGGTGATCGGAGGAGTAGAGAGAGAGAAAGCAACATTAATACATGGATAGATTATATTTAATACAATGTCGGTAGATAAATTGATGAATTAGATATAATAAAATTTTATTTTAATTATGCGAAATATTATATTAGAATAAGTTATTAAATGATTTTATTTTTTGTTGATTATAAATTATAATTTATAGTTTATGGTTTTATTCAATTTAATATAAAAAATAAAAAATTATTTAATTAAAAAATTTTAAATTAAACTAAATTCTGAAAATAGTTTTGAAATTAAAATTACTAGGGAAAATTCCCTAGCTAATTTAGCGAATTTTCCAAAGCTAATTTAGCTAGGGATATCTTTATTTTAGCAAGAGAATTTTTTCGTCGCTAAATTTATTTTGCTATGGACTATTTCAATCGCTAATATTTAGCGACAAGCACTTTAAATTGGGAAAGCATCCATCGTTATATCCATTTAGCGATTGAAACTCTCATTTAGCTTGCTAATTTAGATAGGGATATTATTTTTTTAGCTAAGGATTTTTTCGTCACTAAATTATTAGCCAGAGACAATTTCCCTCGCTAAATTTTAGCGACGAGCAATTTAGATTGGGAATGGTTTCGTCATCAATCTGTCGCAATATCTCGTTTAGCAACATAAAATGCCAATTTAGCTAGGGAATTATTCCTATCTATATGGGATTTTTCTTGTAGTGAGAAGATAAAAAAAATACAAAGATAAAGAATAATAATAAGATAAAAGAGAACAAGAAGATATAAAATAATGAGAAGATAAAGAAGAATAAAAAGACAAAGAAGAATAAGAAGACAAAGAAGATAAAGAAGACAAAAAAGAATAATAAAACAATATAGAATAAAAAAATAAAGAAGAATTAGAAGACAAAGAAGAATTAGAAGACAAAGAAGAATAAGAAGATAGAAGAATAGGAATACAAAGAAGGATATGAAGACAAAGAAGGATAAAAAGACAAAGAAGGATAAAAAGACAAAGAAGGATAAAAAGACAAAGAAGAATAAAAAGACAGAAAAATAAGAAGACAGAAGAATTAGAAGATAAAAAGTATAAAAAGTCAAAGAATAATAAAATTACAAAGAAGAATAAGAAGACAAAGAAAAATTAGAAGACATACAAGAATAAGAAGAGAACGAAGAATAAGAAGAATAGAAGACAAAAAAGAATAAGAAGACAAAAAAGAATAAGAAGAGAAAGAAGAATAAGAAGACAAAAAAGAATAAGAAGACAAAAAAGAAGAAGAAGACAAGGAAGAATTAGAAGACAAGGAAGAATTAGAAGATAAAGAAGAATTAGAATACAAAGAAGAATAAGAACACAAAGAAGGATAAAAAGACAGAAAAAAAAGAAGACAATGAAGAATTAGAATACAAAAAAGAATAAGAAGTCAAAGAAGAATAAAAATACAAAGAAGAATAAAAATACAAAGAAGAATAAAAATACAAAGAAGAATAATAAGACAAAGAAGAATTAAAAGACAAAGAAGAATAAGAAGAGAAAGAATGATAAGAAGACAAAGAAGAATATGAAGACAAAAAAGAATAAGAAAACAAAAAAGAATAAGAAGATAAGGAAGAATTAGAAGACAAAGAAGAATTAGAAGACAAAGAAGAATTAGAATACAAAGAAGAATAAGAAGACAAAGAAAAATAAGAAGACAACGAAGAATAAGAAGACAAAGAAGAATAAGGAAACAAAGAAGGATAAGAAGACAAAGAAGGATAAAAAGACAAAGAAGAATAAGAACACAAAGAAGAATAAGAACACAATGAAGAATAAGAACACAAAGAAAAATAAAAAGACAAAGAATAATAAGAAGACAAAGAAGAATAAGAAGACAAAGAAGAATAAGAAGACAGAAGAATAAGAAGACAAAAAAGAATAAGAAGAGAGAGAATAATAAGAAGAGAGAGAAGAATAAGAAGGAAAAGAAGAATAATAAGTCAAAGAAGAATACGAAGATAGATAAGAATAAGAAGACAAAGAAGAATAAGATAATAAAAAAGAATAAGAATACAAAGAAGAATAAGATGACAACGAAGAATAAGAAGACATAGAAGAATAAGAAGAATAAGAAGACAAAGAAGAATAAGAAGATAAAAAGGAATAAAAAGATAAAGAAGGATAAGAAGACAAAGAAGGATAAGAAGACAAAAAGAATAATCAGATAAATAAGAATAAGAAGATAGGAAAGAATAAGAAAATAAAAAAGAAAAAAAAAGATAAAGAAGAATAAGAAGATATAGAAGAATAAGAAGAATAAGAAGATAAAAAAGAATAAGAAGTCAAAGAAGAAAATTAAGACAAAGAAGAATAAGAAGAAAAAGATGAAAAAGAAGAAATAGAAAAAAAAAGATAAAAAAGAATAAAAAGATAAAGAAGAAGAAGAAGATGATGATGATGAATAAGTAGTAGAAAAAGAAGAAGAAGTAGTAGTAGAAGAAAATGATGAATTAAAAAAGAAGAAAAAGTAAAAAAATTATAGAATAATATAAGTAGAAGAGGATGATGAAGCGGAAGAAAGAGAAGAAGTTGAAAAGCACGAGGAAGAATACAAAGAGGATGATGATGAAAAAAAATAAAAAGAAGAAAAATAAGAAAAAGAAAAAGAAGAACAAATAGTAGAAGAAGAAAAAGAATAAGGTAAAGAAGAAGGTGATGAAGAAAAAGATAAAGAAGATGAAAAAGAAGATAATAAAAATGAAGAGGAAGAAGAAGAAGAAAAAAAAGAAGTAGAAGAATAAGTAAAAGTAAAAGAATAAGAAAAAAAGAATAATAATAATAATAATAAGTAGTAGTAGTAGTAGTAGTAGAAGGAAGAAAATGAAGTAAAATAATAAGAAGAAGAAGAAGATGATGATGATGATGATAATTATGAAGATGATGATAATGATGATTCAAGAAGAATAAGAAAAAGATAAAGATGTAGAAAAAAAAGAATAAAAAGAAGATGAAGATGAAGAAGATTTAGATGATGATGGGGATGTATAAAAATAAAAAGATAATGATGATGAATAAGAAGGAGAAAAAGAAGAGGAATAAAAAGAATGATAAAAATAAGAAGAAAGAGGAGGAGGAGGAGGATGATGATGAGGAGAAAAAAGTAGAAGAAGAAGGAAAAGATAAAAAAGTAGAAGGAGAAGGAGAAGAAGAAAAACATGAATAATAATACAAATAATAAGTCAAAAAAAAAGAAGAAAATATAGAAAAACAAGAAGATGAAGATGAAGATGAGAAGAAGAAGGTGAAGACGACGATGATAATGAAGAAGAAAAAAAAAGAATAAGAAGAAGTACAAAATGAATAAAAATAAGAATAAGAAGAAGATTATGATGATGAATATGATAAAGAAATTGAAGAATAAGAAGAAGAAGGATAAGTAAAAAAAATAAGAAGAAGATGATGATAAAGAAGATGAAAAAAATGATGAAGAATAATAATAATAATAAGTACAATAATAATAATAATAATTAAAAGAAGAAGAATAAGAAGTTAAATAAGAAGAAGAATAAGTAGAAAACAAAAAAGACTAATAATGATAATAACAAGAGAAAGAAGAAGAAGAAGAAGAATAATAATAATAATAATAATAATAATAAATAGAAGAAGAATGAGTAGAAGAAGAAGAAACCCAAGAAGAAGTAGAAGAATGAGGAGGAGAAGTAGAAGAAGAATAAGATGATGATGAAATAGAAGAAAAAGAAGAGGAAGAAGAAGAAAAACAAAAAGAGGAGGAGGAAGAAGAACAAAAAGATGAAAAAAAAGAAGAATAAGAAGAAAATGATGATGATGAAAAATAATAAGAAGCAGAAGAAGAAGAAGAAGAAGAAGATAATGATGATGATGATAAAGGAAAAAAACATAATATGATGAAAAAGAATATGATGATGATGATGAATAAAAAGATACAAAAAATAAAAAGGAGAAAAATATTAAAATATTAAAAAAAGAAGTAGAAGAAAAAAAACGATGATGATAATGATGATAAAGAAAGAGAATAATTAGAAGAATAATAAGAAGAAGAAAAATAAAAAGATGATGATAATGATCAAGAAAAAAGTAGAATTAGAAAAAAAAGTAGAAAAAAAAGAAGAATAAGAATAAGAAGAAGATAATGAAAAAGAAAAAGAAAATGATGATGATGAAAAAGAAGGAGAAGAAGAAGAGGAATAAGAAGAAAAAGAAAAATAAAAAGAAATTGTAGTAAGAGAAGAAGAAAGTAGTAGAAGAAGAAGTAGAAGGAGAAGATGATGTTGAATAAGATAAATTATAAGAAGAAAAAGATAAAAAAAAGAACAAGAAGATGAAAAATAAGAAGATGAAGAAGAAAAAGAAGAAGAAAAAGAATAATAATAATAATAATATGAAGAAAAAGAAGAAAAAGAAGAAAAAGAAGAAGTAGTAGTAGAAAAATAAGAAAAAATAGTAAAAAAAAGAAGAAGAATATAATGAAAAATAAAAAGATGATGACGATGATAAAAAAAGATGATGAATAAGAACAAAAAGAAGTGAAATAAAAAGAAGATTAAGAAGAATAATAATAATAATAATAATCATCATCATAAGAAAAAGTATTAGAATAAAATAATGATGATGATGATGATGAAAATGATGATGATGAAGAAACAGAAGAAGAAGAATAATAATAATAAGTATAAAAAAATAAAAAGAATAATAATAAAAAGAAGTAGTAGTGATAGTAGTAGATTAGGAAGAAGAAGATGTAGCTAAGATGTAGAAGTAGGATGTGGATGAGAAAAAAAAGAAGATGATGAAAATGAAGAAGAAAAAGAAGAAGACGCACAAATAGTAGTAGTAGTAGTAATAAAAGTAGTAGTAGCACAAGTAGAAGAAGAAAAAGTAGATGAATAAGAAATAAAAGAAGCAAAAATATAAGAAGAACAAGAAAAAGTAGAAGCAAAAGAAGAACAAGAAAAAAAATAAAGAAGAAGAAGAAAAAAAAAATAAGTACAAAAAAAGAGGAAGAAGAAGATGATGATGATGATGTTGACAATAAACAATAAGGAGAAGATGAAAAATATTAAAAAGAAGAATAAAATAAAGTGGAAAAAAATGAAAAAGATGAAGAAGATGCTGATGTTGATGATGAAACATGAGAAGAAGAGGAATAACAAGTATGAGAAAAAGAAAAGGATGAAGAAGAAGAAGGATAAGAAGAAAAAAAAAGTAGAAAAAGATGGATAAGAAGAATAGATTAGTAGTAGTAGAAGATAAAGATAGAAAAGAAGAAGAAGAAAGAAAAAGAAGAAAACGAAGAAAAAGAAGAAAAAGAAGAAAAAGAAGAAGAGAATACAAAAAAAAGAAGACAGGGACGAAGAATAATAATAATAATAATAAGTAGAATAAGATTAATAAAACAAAAAATAAGAAAATGAAGAAGAAGATGATGAAGAAAAAAAAATATATTGATTAAGAAAAAGAAAAATAAGATGATAAAAAATAATAAGAAGAATAGGAAGAAGAATAATAAGAAGAAAAAAAAAGAATAATAATAAGAATACGAATAAGAAAAAGAAAAAAAAAAGAAGAATAGGAATAATAATAAAATAATAAGAAAAAAGAGAATAGGTTGTAGAAAAGAAGTAAAAATAAAGTAGTAGAAGAAGATGATGATGAAGGAGAAGGAGAAGATGATGAATAAGAAGAAAAAAAATTATATTAAAAAGAAGAATAGGTTAAAAAAGAAGATGAAGAAGATGCAAAAGAAGAAGATAGAGTTGAAAAAAAATAAGAAGTAGAAGAGAAGAAGAAAAAGAAAAAGAATATTAGTAAGAAGATAACGATGATAGAGAAAGAAATAGAAAAAGAAAAAAAATAAAGAAAAAGTAGTACTAGAAGAAGTTGATGTTGATTAAGTCCAAGTAGAAGAAGAATAATAAGATGAAGAAAATGAACAAAGCAAAAAAAAGAAGAAAAAAAAGATGATGATGAAAAAGATGAAGAATAATAAGAATAAGTAGAATAAGTTGAAGAAAAAGATAAATGAGAAGTAGAAGAAGAATAAGAAGAAGAAAAGAAGAAGAAAAAGCAGCAGCAGCTAAAGAAGAAGAAGTAAACAGAGAAAAATAAGAGATGATGATGAATAGAAAGAAGAAAAGGAAAACCAGAAGAAAAAAAAAAGAAGAATATCATGATTTAAAAGATATAGAAGTAGAAGTAGACAAAGATGAAAAAATTAAAAAGCAAGTGACAAAGAATAAAATGAAGAAAAAGAAGAAGTTGGTGAAGACGAAGAAGAATAATAAAATAAAGGAGGAGGAGGAGTAGGAGAAGATGATGATGATGATGATGATGATGAAGCAATAGAAAAATAGAAGAAGGAGGTGGTGGTGGTGGAGTAGGAGAAGAAAAAAAATAAGAAAATAAAGAATAAAAAAATAAAAAAGTAGTTGAAGAATAATAAGATTAAGAAAAAGAAGATGATGATGATGATGAATAAGAAGAATAAAATGAAGATGAATAGAATGAAGGAGAAGAAGAAGAAAAGGAAAAAGAAAAGGTAGCTAAAGAATAAAAGGAAAAAGAAAAAGTAGCTAAGGAAGAAAAAAAAATATGATGGTGATGAAGAAGAAGAAGAAGACAAAGTTGATGATGAAGAAATAAAAAAAGTAATAGAAGAAAAAGATGATGACAGAGTTGATGATAAAGAAAAAGCAAAAGAAGTAGTAGTAGAAGAAGAATAAAAAAAATAAGATGGTAAATAAGAAGAAGAATAAAATGGAAAAGAAGAATAATAATAAAATAGAAAAGAAGAATAAGAAAAATAAGAAACAGCTAAATAAGAAGAGGAAGAAGGAGAAGAATGAGAAGAAAAAAAATAATAAAAATCATACTAATAATAATAATAATATGAAAAAGAAGAAGGTGGATAAGAAGAAGAAGTTGGAGAAAAAGAAAGAAGAACTAAAAGAAAAAAAATGAAAAAATAAGAATAAGAAGATGAATGACAAGAGGAAAAACAAGAATAAGGAGAAAATAATAAGAAGAATAATAGGAATAAAAAATAATAATAGGAATAAGAAGAAGAATAATAATAAGAAAATAATAAGAATAAGAAAAAGAATAAGAATAATAAGAATAAAAATAAAAAAAACAAGAAGAAAAACTAGAAGAATAAGAAGAATAATAATAATAATAACTAAAAAAGAAGAAGAAGCATATAAATATGAAGCATAAGAAGAAGAAGCAAAAGAATAAGAAAAATAACAAGAAATAGAAGAAGAAGATAGAAAAAAAGAAAAAGAAGTAAGAGAAAAAGTAGTAGAAGAAGAAGAAAAAGAAACGAAGAAGGAGAATAAGAAAATAAAGAAGAAGAAGAAGAAGAAGAAGGAGGAGGAGAAGAATAAGAATAAGAAGAGGAAGGAAAGATAAAGAAGAAGAATGAGAAAAAAAAGTATAAAAAGAAGAAGAAGAAGAAAAAAAAAAAAATAAGAATAGAAGATAAATTATAAGAATAAAAAGAAATAAATTAGAAGAAACAAAAAAGCAGAAGCAAAAGAAAAGAAGAGGAAGATGATGATGAAGAACATAAGAAGAAGAAGAAGTCGAAGAAAATAAAGGAGGAGGAGGGGGGAGGAGAAGAAGAAGAAGAATAAGTTGATGATGATGATTATGATGATGAATAAGATAAAAAATAAGAATAATAATAATAAGCATAATAATAATAATAATAATAATAATTAAAAGGAGAATAATGAGAAGGATAAAAAATTAAGTAGAAGAAGAAGAAATATTAAAATGAGAAGGAGAAAAAAAATAAGTAAAAGAAGAAGTAGTAGTAGAATAAGAAGAAGAACAAAGAGAATAAAAAAAGAATAAGAAGAAAAGTTGTAAAAGAAGAATAAGAATAAGAAGATGAAGAATAAGAAAAATATGAAGAAGAAGAAGCAGAAAAGTAGAAATAGAAGAAAAAATAGATGATGATAAAGATGAAGACAGAGGAGGATGAGGAGAAGAATAAAAAGTTGAAGAAGAAGAATGATAAGAAGAACATACAAGTAGTTTTTTTCTTCTCTTTCTTCACTTATTCTCTTTCTTATCTTTATTTCTTCTCTTTCTTCTCTTTATTTCTTCTCTTTCTTCACTTATTCTCTTTCTTATCTTTATTTCTTCTCTTTCTTCTCTTTATTTCTTCTCTTTCTTCTCTTTCTTCTCTTTTTTTTCTCTCTTCTCTTTCTTCTCTTTCTTTTCTTTCTTCTCTTTCTTTTCTTTCTTCTCTTTCTTCACTTTCTTCACTTTCTTCACTTATTCTCTTTCTTCTCTTTATTTCTTCTCTTTCTTATCTTCCTTATCTTTATTCTCTTTCTTTTCTTTCTTCACTTTCTCCACTTTCTCCACTTTCTCCACTTTCTCCACTTTCTCCACTTTCTTTACTTTCTTCACTTTCTTTACTTTCTCCACTTTCTTTTCTTTATTTTCTTTCTTTTCTTTCTTCTCATAAACTCATCCCTTTTGACATACAAGTAGTTTTTCAACTTGTCGAACATGAGAAAACATTTACATTGTAACTATGTTAACATTCTTATTAATTTCTTCACACAAATGCCTGAGTAATGAATGGAGAGCATTTCCTTTCACTAGCACAAGCTACCAACTTAATTCATTAATGATCAACCATATTTGTTGATACCCTCTTTATTGCACACTTTTCTGGCACACTCAAGTGTTTTGTGTGTGTGTTCCAAACATTCAAACATGCTTAGGATTTGAATTTAGTTCATTCACATTCTAATCTTCTAGTTTCATGTTAACTCCATTGAGCCTAACTACTACAACAATACTCATGTGAAACACTTGATATTTCTAATCATTTTCTAAAAATGAAAGAAAAGAGATTTTTAGAAATATCTAATAATATGGCCACATTAGCACACTTTATACAATTTTCTATAGCACGTTTGAGTGAATTAACTCAAGAATTATTTTAACACATTTGTAATGAAAATTAATTGATCATATCAAAACTAAATTTTGATTGAACCAAATAGAATGAATATAAGTAAAATATTTCAAACTACTTCTAGAAATCAAGTCATTAGAGCATACTCAAATAATATGAAATAAAACATTCTACACTATTTCTAGAATATATCTTATTAAAACATATTTGAATGACAACAAAAAAAATATTTTACTCTACTATTTTAATGCATGCCGTCTCAATGTATATGAATGAGAAAGTAAAAATATTACAAATTATTTCATAAACTAGTATTATTCAACTAATGAACAATAAGTTTTTGCTTACCATTTCTTGAACACACGAAAACTCTTCCAAATTTCTTGAACATAAAAATAACTTAACTCTCCCAAACTCTTCCAATTTTTTTGAACATAAAAAAACTCTTCAAATCATCCTAGACACCCTATTTTTATATATTCAAATGAGATATAAATCTTTAAAATTGAATTTAAAATCACAAATACTTTTTAACAAAGTTAATAATAAGGATTAATTTTTAAACTTAAGCAATGAGATCAATACATTTAAGTTTAAAGTTCTAACTTTAAATTAATTGTTTTGATGAGAGTATTTTTGAAAAAAAAAATATACTTTAATCATCAAACAATGGTTGCCCACATCGCTAATATCACACATATTTAAGTAGTAGTGCATATAAAAAGGGTTGTAAGCATAATTTGGGCATGTTGGGGAGTTGTGTACGAAACTAATTTATTTAAAATAAAAAATTTTAAAAATTAAGTCGAGTTTCAAAAATATGTCGAAATTAGTGCGTCTGGAAACAACGTAGCAAAGATGTCATTGTGAACGACGGCCATTGTCACACTATTAATTTTTTAAAATCATAGGGTGACATTGTGAATGTTGGCTATTGAAATATTATAGGGATCTCATAACGCCCCTCGCTCATTCGTGGAGCTCCACTTCAAGCTTACTAGAGCTCGACGTGGTGCTTGATGAGCTCGGTAGAGCTCCACGATGGATATTCAAATTTTGCCATGTTATTTTCGGACGCACTAGTTTGGACATATTTTTAAAACTCGACTTAATTTTTTAATTTTTTATTTAAAATGAATTAGTTTCGTACTAAACTTCATGATGGGATGAGGGCTTAACGTGGACCCAATCTCCAGTTTTGATTAGATTAAAAATTATTTATTCAAGAGTCCCATTTGAACGCCAAGATTGATGAGTTAAATCAACAAAGATGTCTCAACCCAAACTCTAGTTTTATCGGGTTGGGTTAAGGTTATTCAAGTTGACCCGACTGAATTTTAGTCCTAAATATATTTATTGACCGACCGAAAAACCTTTAAAAGGTTAAATGCTTAACCAGTAATCCTAATTTTGTGGTAAACATGGATTCATTTAGGGATGGCGCAGGTCGGCAGATTCAAGCCCGATTCGTTACAAAATTGAATCCACCTTTAAAAATTGCTAGTAGCGTCATTGCCATCCCTGCTAATCTTACCAGGCTAGGGCTTTCGACCATAGTCAATACCCTCCTCAAATCTGGTACTCTCTTTGATAGCCATTGATGTTTCTCATTAACTTTGTATGCATAAAGACGGTAATTTGCAGTAGTCTTTCAAGAAAAATGCTCGAAGACTATGCGATAAGCCTCTATTTATCACTCATTTAAATGCATTTTTGTTAAATTGCTGGAAATTGGTGGAAAAATGAAGAATTGATTTTCTAATATGGCAATTAATTGGCTAGAGGATGTTCTGAGTAGAGATATGATATGATATTTGCACAGGGGATCCTGATTGGAAGACACAGCCTTTTGATTTTTTGATAGATGGAGAATTGGTTCGCATGTCACTGGAGAAGTTTCTTCTTGCTAAGTGCATCTCTGCGGTACAGTCTTTGATTCTCACAATGATTAATAACTCTATTATTGGGAGATTTAATAATTAATATTAATAATTAACATATAAAATAAAAATGTGCATTATTATTTTTTTGATAAGTTATTAAAATACATTCTAAATGTCAATAAAATTCATAAAAAATAAAGTACATAAGTGTGATCTTGCATAATTGTGACAGCTCGTGTTGGGTAACATAAACAAAAAAAGCTATAATCTAGAAATAGGCTGAAATTATAACTCTTTCTTAAGTTGGTGTGTAATAATTCAAGAATATTGGAGGAAATAAAATTAAGACGAGATTTCTTAAGATTTTTGTGAAATTGTGTATCAATAGTTTAATCTTGAATTTTTTGTTTGAGAAAGAAATGATATATTATTATGTATTTTATTTGTTAATAAAATATTTGATTTGATTTTATTTATCTTACTATGTAACTAACATAATGAAGAGTAATTAGAAAAAAAAATTGATATCCGATCTTATTGAGCCGGTGTTAAATTAAAAAAATATCTTATAAGTAATCATTGCTATTATTTTAAATTTTTTTTCTTTCGATTAGATATTAAAATAATAGTTTATCTCTTATTTTTTGAGATGATGAGATTGTAAGATATGTTATAAGTGATCACTATTATTGTTTTTTAAAAAAATATAAAAATCTATAGCAGGATACCACAATGAAAGCTATCAATCTCAATCTATCAATTTGGCTAATTTTTAATATTATTGATCACTATAAAAGATTATAAGTTCTATGGATTTTTTTAGATACCTTAGCATGTAAAAAATTGACCTAGCTGAATCATTCGAGGAGAATCTAAAAAATAGCCCACTATATTGATCATATAAACTATATTTGATATGATGATAAATAATTAATTTTGTTTTATTTTTTCTATAAATAATAGAGTTAATTTAAGGAATTATATCAAATAAAAAATTAATATATGAGTCAAATAGAATATCTAATTGAGTACAATCTAAAAGATCAATATCTAGAAGAATATTAATCATAGATATTATTTATTACAAAATAATTAATTTTTTAGAATATATTATTCTTATTTCAAGAAAATATTTAAGTTTCTTAAATTTCTTTATTTGAAACTACAATTAGAGATGAAAAATAAGTCATGTTGGGTTGTGCTTTGCCTACTTGGCACTATGAGAGCTCGGTCTAGTCTGGGTCAAGTCTATGCTAGCTTGGTTTGGTCCAGACTAGCAAGGCTTGGTCATCCAAATTAAAAATCAACTCGCATGGGTTAGCATGTAGAGTTTCCTGACTCATTTTTCTTTTTTAATTATAATGTATTTTTTATTTTAGTTGTATGATTTTTAACTTATCATTTTTTATAATAAGTATATTATTCACATACACAATAGTTAATATCATCTTGTCATTAGAGTTATTTGAAAAGTAAAGAAAAATTTGTTACACATTCATATAAACCAAATGTTTATTATTTATAAAAATCTTATAAATTAAGATATATGTGATAGTTTTAAATTATATAATATATTTCATAATTTTTAAATTGAGTTTGATTATGTTGCTCAAAATTGAGGTGACTGCTTCATATATACCTCTTCTTTGAAATTATTATAAAGATATATATTTTTCTCATCTAGATGATATATATAACATTGATTGTTTGAGATATTATTAGTGAAATAAAAATCTATATGAAGGTTATCCTTGCTACTAAAAAGAGTATCTTGGTAATCTTCAATAAATATTTAAGTAAATATTTATTTAATAAGTCTTATTTTAAGGTGATATATATTTTAATTTGAACTTGTATTGATAATGAACACCTACTTGTAATCAAAGTTAGATTTTCATGAAGATCGATGCACTAGTTTTTAAGTTTCATAAAAATAATGATCATTTATCTTTTTCAACATAGCCTAATACCATGCTGAGTAAGATAATATTTTAGAAGGAAATTTAAATATCTTAGTATTGTGAAGAGAAGTAATAGATAAAATAAAAGAAAAAAATATGAGTAAAATTGAGCGGTGAGTATAATTCTTTTATTTTTAGGAAAGTAATCAGAAATTTAATAACTAAAAGGTTGAATATTAGATTATATGATAAAATGAGAGATTCTCCCATGCTTTGAACAAATTGAATGTGTGATATTATTTTATTATAGACTCTTAAGTTCCAAGTGGTCAAGTTTTTAAATTTTTAATTCATCATAAGGTAAAATTATTGTAGACTTGTGAACTATTATATCGTTCAGACTTGAGGTAAGCTTTCTTTCCCAGAAAAAAAATACTTTTTAAATTAATTTGATATATATTTGCTAGTATATATAATGACTATATATAATATCATCATATTATAAATTAACAAGTTCAGATATAACTAATACGTGGCACTCTTTTCTATTTGGTAGCCCAAGTGGACTGCACACGAATAAGGAAAAATAATGAGTCACAATGTGTCTTTGGATGTTTACTTTTCATTGATTTGCTAAAAATTAGTTTTTCTTAAAAAATAATATTAGTATTTATTAATATTCTATCGTATCCTAGTGAAAAATATTTTATTATTTTTGGCTATTAGAATAATCAAGAAATAAATATCTCAAAGTATTAAGTTCTATTTTATCCTATTCTAGGAAGTCATTATGAATAAAATAAGTGTTAATAAAATAATGAAGGATAAGAGAATTTTTTTTTGAGGTGCAAGATTTTGATGGACAAAAGAATATATTTAATTATTGGAGTAGTTTGTGGTTAATACAGTCTCTCCAAAATCACTTTGAAATATTTTTATCAAAAAGGAGTATCTAACTATCTCAAATCAAATAAATATCATTTTCCATAATTTTATTTTGTGAGTATCAATACAAAAAGTATGATGTGTGATGTTATCTTTCATAAAATAAGTATTTAAACTATTTGATACTGTAATATTTGAAAAATTTTACAATATCATTATGAAAATGAAATGATCTAGTATGAAAAATAAAAAGTTTTTTTTTGAAATGAAATGAAATGAATCATGTAATATTACAGTAATATTTGAAAATTAATTTATAATTGTATTAAATTAATTTTTTTATTTTTTAATGTAATATTTGAAAAATAAAAAAATTCCCAATCTAATATGAAAATGAAATGATAATGTAAATTATATCCGATCAATAATTAAACTAGAAAAATACCTAAATTTGTTTTGAGACTCTTTTTTGTTAGGTTTCAATACATTTTTATATTTTAAATTATTTAGTTATTATTTATATCATTATGACATGCATAATAAGAAGTTTTGATATATTTTTCTAACTGGATATATTTTACTCTCTAGTGTAGGGTTTCTTCTAATAATTAAATAGAATATTCTCAGATTGACTAATTCAACATAAAGTCGAGTGTACAAGTAATAAGTTAATCATGCTTTAACATTTAGTGAGATAATCTACCATGAAAAAAATATTTAGTTAATTCTGCTCAATTTTAAAGAAAATATTCTTTGAAATCTTATGATCCTAAAAATACATATTAATATATTAGAGAATAATATTAGAATTGAGTTATTTAAAAAGATAATTCACTAAAAAGAAATTAAAAATTTAAATATTTTTCTTTAGTATGGGTTACAATGAGAGAACTTTGCAAGGTTACTAAATGAATCTAGTAGTTAGCCTATCCCCTTTTGTTATTTGTCGTGCTTTTGTGTTCACATAGAAAACAACTCCAAAAATATACTCTTGATATGACATATCATTATTAATATGTGCATTGAATAGAGGCTACTTTTGCCTTTGTATTGACTACTTTTTCCTTGACTACCAATTATGAATAACAAGGTGTCTCATAGTCTGTCACGTATAATTTTAGCTACTTGTTGAAGTAAATATGGTTTGATGGAAAGCTCCCTTTTGCTTTAGCTATTGTTGTGAAATGTTAAAAATGCATATGACATTGAGTATATGAATATCATGCTAAGAAACCATGCTATTATCATATTTTCTTTGATGCATCAATTTCTATTTTAAAATTATTTAAAGAGTTATCTAACTAGTCGAATGAATTGCGTAAAGAGAATAATAACATGCTCATGATTTTATAAATCCTTTTAGTTAAATAAAATGAATAATTATATCATATATTTGTGCTGTCTGAGATAAGTATATCAATGATGCTAACTCTCATAGGATCTAATATGTTGTATAAGATGAGAAAATTAAAATTAGCTTTATCTCAATGAATTGTCACAAAGTAATCAATTGACAATAGTTAGTATGGAGTCACTTCTTAGTTCTTTTTCATCTTATTTCAGATGATCAATTAATCTCATACTCAAATCACGTATAGATTCGCATTATGCATTGGGAGTAATTTTGATTTTAAACTTTACATAACATAAATTTCAACTTTTTACTTTATTCATGTGTGAAATAATTAAAAAGTCTAGTATCCAAAGTGCTCTACACAACAAACACAATGCACTTATTGTGCACCCTAACTACTCCAAACATGCACACACACACAAACACACACTTGCACGCACATTGTCACATAATGTGAACACTTCGCCACACACTTGCACATGAGTCTACATACATTGTTATACATGGTGTACTTTTTGTGCATCATATATGTTGATGTAGTGGGTGTGCGATGAAGGAATGGAGAAAACTTTTTGAGCTCCTTTTTTGGCAAGAGGTAGTGACTAGTGAGCACATACAAATGCAGAGATCTATTATCGTGCATGTGTCATCTCTATTTTTAGATGATACAATTTGTACTTTATAAGATTTTACCTTCATATCATGATAACAATAATCTATTAATATCAATAATGTTTTAAAAAATATTATACAAGTGTGTGCTCTTATATAATATACAAATTGTATGAAGACAACCCAAACCCAAATATTGGGTGTTAATATTTATAATAAAATAAACAAAAGTAAAAATAAGATGTAAATTATAAATAACTTGAAATTGAATCAATAATAAATAGCATATATATAATATTGATATTGTATTTTTTTATTATTTTTTGTATTTTTTGTACTTATGATAAGATCACATGGTTTATGTGTTTTGATTATTTTTTTTAATATAAGGATATTTGATATATAATTTTTATTAGAGTCTTATTATATTTATTTTAGTATTATTTTCCATAACATGGGAGCAAATCAAAGTTGTGTATGTAAGTAATGGTTTATAATTCATAGAAGAACATATCACGTGTACTGTATAACCAAAGTGCACATGTACAATTTGTAAAAATGAGGTTTCTAGGTTCATGTTGGTGCACCTAAACCGAGCTAAGATGTGCAATGGTATTTGTGAAGTGGTGTGAACCAAAGTTTTAAAAAGCAAAAGCATAAGGCGATGTATTTTTGTGTTTGTGAGATGAGGTGTAAGCCTCGGGGTGTTGAGGCATAAGTTTTTTGAGCATCATAATATATAATTAATTAATATTTTAAAATATATAAAATAAAATAGTATAAATAAAAAAAAGAAAATAATTCATTAGAATTATAAAAAAACATATTAGTTTATAAATTTCACAAAAAATTATAATAAAATCATAAAATAAGAACAAAAATAAATTCTTTCGAATAAAATTCTTCTTTTCAAGGGTATTATCATTCTTATTTAATATATTAAAAGTAGGAAAATATTTACTATTATGTATTTATATTTCATTTAAATTTTCATATTCATCAATTGGTGTCAAATTGAATTCTTTTATTTTTTCTTTGCCTCTGCTTGTATATAGTAAAAAATATAAATTATTAATTAAGTATAAATATTATAAGTTTTTTTATTAAACTTATTCATATTTATGACTTAATTTTTATATATTTACTTGGTACTTCATTAAGTTTCCTTTTGTAGGAATGTAAAGATTTGATGATGCTTGAGTATGTTGGGATGACATAATTCTAATAGCATCAACATTGAATAACTCATCATTTTGAAGCCAACAAAAATTAAGGGGGAGGAAGGAATCTTTTTTTTTTTGTAATTCACTCATCATCTAAATTAATCTTTTTTATCAAAATCAGATTAATATTTAATTTCTTTTGTAGACATTATTCTCTCAATCTAGTATTTACCTTACATACACTAGAACATTTAATCTTTGATATTTAAGTTTATTTTTTTTGTATGTATTTTTAAATAATAAAATAAAGAAAATTTTGTGTTAAAATAAAATAAAATTCTCAAACATTGAAATAAAAATAAATGTATAAAAATTTATAAAAATAAAAATATTACCTATTCAAATGTGCTCCAATTTCTTTCATATCCTGAAGCACTACAAGTAAGGCTAAAGACTTGAATAGTAAACTTTTGTAACTCTGGTGTTTAAACTCTCAAAATGTATTCACCAACCTGTAGGACTTCTTAATATTCAAGAAAAATTGTAATATGAATCCCATATTTATCCATTGTTTGGTCAAATGAGTTCAACTAGATGTTAGTTTTTAAATGTTCTTTATAATCAAACATCCTATCCATACATTCAAATAATTTATTCTTCACCTCATTAAAATTAGAGAATATATTGCAATTGAGGATTAAGATTGTAACCTGTTGCATGTAAAGGTTGATGAAGTTGTGAAGTTCTTTGTGCATCAATTTTTTTTTTAAATTTAGTCATATTTTTTATCTTGTTCTCATAATTAAATATAATCTTTTTTTTAGCAGAATCCATCCGCCCATAAATATAATCAATAGCTAGTTTTTTCTTCGAATCAACCTTTTTAAAGACACAAGCTAATGGAACAATGGTCTTAATGCAAAAAGTAATGTGATCAAAAGTTTGGATCAAATAATACTATACTTTGAACTTTCATACTTTATACCTTTTTAGTCAACCTTCTTGAATACTAATTTTATGAAGAAAGCATTGCTATAAGACCTTGCTTTTGTTTATAAAGGCTTTGAAAAGTAAGAAATAAAGTAGTAAACCATGTAATTGCTGGACGAAGTTCATGATTTTTTATAAATATTCTCATCAAGCTAAAACCCAAATATGACTATATATGAACTTCACTATTTGGCTAGCTCGTGCAAGTGTAGTATAATGAATATTAAAATTTTTAATATTTTTTAATATCAAATCAATATAATTTGCAGCACAATGAGTCTATTATAATCTTCTCTTTTTTTCTATAAGTCTTATTCAAGTATTTACTTAATTAGAAGTATTATCAGTGATTGCTTGTATAATATTTTTCTTCCTAATTTTTTAATCATGTCATCAAGATATTTAAATATTAATTTTTTATTTTTTATTATATCAGAAGCATTGATTTCATAAACTAAGTACTGGTAGGACTATTCACCAAAAAATTGATAATACATTTATTTTTTTCATTTGTCCAACCATCTGAAATAATGGAACATTCATATTGTTTCTAAGTTTTTTTGTAATATTTCATAATGATATTTAAATCATTCATCTCTTTTTTAAAAATATGTCCTCAATTTGTGCATACATAGAGGCTTAAATCTGGGCTCAAAATTTACAATAGCATTTATCATAGGAATCTAATAAGGATCATTTACAATGTTGAATGAGAAACTTTTGAATTAATAAATCTACTAATTTTGTTATATATTTTTTTCCTTTTTTTTTCATATTGAATTTAAAGTACTTTGGTGAGTTTGTAAAGTGATATATATATCAATAGGTCCCCTAGGAATAGATTCTCCACTCTTACTCCCACTCCCACTCCCACTCCCACTTTCACTCTCTAATACATCTTTTGTTTTGGATAAGGTATTCTTATTCATTGAAGTTGGACTCATACTAATTTTTTGGAGTAATTTATTTTTTTTTTATTTTTTGATCCTTAAAATTAGTCATACCTCTTTGCACCTCAATCTAATATCTTCACTAATTTTAAGACATGATTTCATATCATGATGAGTTTCAACTATGTGATGATTTGATTTTATTCATTCATCTCATGCATCTTTGATTGTAGAATTTACATCTCAAATATTGCTTTTTAGAAATTTCAATAATATATTTTCACATAAAATTTTTTCTTGATTTTTATGAATCAGAGGAACTCATCTTAAAAATAACACTAATAATAATATTTAGTTATTCGCATTTCTATATAATAATAAAATTAACTAAAAAATAATAACAAGACATAATTAAAGAAATTTAAATTATTTGAATTGATTATGAATGTTAATATATTTTTATATCAGTATTCATATATATTTTTTGCAATGATATTATTTATTTATAAATTATTTGAATTATTTATCTATATTTTATACCTTAATTATATATAGATATATAACTATATATTAACTATATACAAGATTATATATTTATAATTTTTACATATTATTTTTTATATTATACATAAACATAACAATATATTTAACTATATATAATTATATATAATTATATACATTAATATGCAATTATCATCATATTTATATATTTTATATGTATAATTATTTGAATACCTATATGTTTTACTATACATAACTAATTAGCTATATGTATAAATATTTATAAATATATATATATATATATATATATATATATATTATATCTATAATTTAAGTTTTAATATATATAACTATATTTTATATGTCAAAAAATACATATAATTATTTATATTAAGCAGGATAAGTATTTATAATTATATGTATTATTACTATGTATAACTATATATAATTATGTATAACTATAATTGTATAATTTTATATATAAAAAATAAAAAATATACTTATAGAGCAGTGCCGAAAAATTAATAATTATTTGGCATGAGCTTTGGATTATATGGAGCAGTGCTGAAAAAATCAAAAAATTTTGAGTAGAGGAGCATTTGTGTTGGATTCGGCGTCGACTTTGGTGTTGAAATTTTTGAGCACCATTGAAAAATCAATCGGCACTATTTATGGTTTCCGAATTTTTTTTTTTATTTTTTTGCAGACACCTCATAGGAGTATGCTGTTTTCTTTGAGGTGTAAAAGGTATGTTTTAAATGTGTCTCGAAATGCCTCACTGAAGAAGGTGTACGCCTATCAAGTGCATCACTTTTTTTCATGTGCCTTGAGATATTTTGTTCACGTCTTGCCCTGGGACATGCCCTAAGGCGCGTCTCGCTTATGTTTTTTTAAATACTGGTGTGAACACATGCACTAGTGTGCATAGGTACGTGGTGTGCACTAGATGGTCTGCTATGAAATTTTGGGAAAAAATGCTAATTGAAATTTTAATAGAATTAACAAAAAATATTAAAATTATGATTTGTAAAAATTCTAATTAGTGATTTTGTATGAATTATCATAATAGATGTAGATGAATGAAAATCCTAGTTCAATGTACCCACTATGATGAGCTACACTAGATATAATTGCTGGATATTATATTCAGAGAGGAGAGTGATAAGTTGACTATCAAAGCCAATTAGGGGTCCTCACAGAATTTATCCACTTTGCCATGTAAACTTACTCAGGATGAATATAAAAAATTTCTCTTCAAGTAATGAGTTAAAGGAATGTCATGGTTGGCTTCGATAGTCAACCTATCTTTTTTAATATTGAATAAATTTTTTGCTCTCCTCTGAATATAATATCCAACAATTGTATCTAGTATAGCTCACCCTCTTGTAATGGGTACACTAAACAAATATTTTTATTCATCTATATCTATTGTGATAATCCATACAATATCACTTATTAAAATTTTTGCAAATCTTAATTTCTAATTTTGTTTGTTAATTTTATCAAAATTTTAATTAGAGTTTCTCCCAAAATATCTAATATTTGGATTGTCTTAATCCAATTTGTATATTATATAAGAGCACACACTTGTATATATATTTTAAAATTTTATTGATATTCAAAGATTATTTTTATCATGATATCAAAGTTAAAATTTTATGAGTCATGCCTTGTGTCGGGTCATGCCACTTCAAGGCATGGTTTGTGCCGTGCTGGGCCAGTAGGAGTTGTGCCTCTTGTTAGGCTAGGCATGATCAGTGTGCCTGGTCCACTAGTCTGGTTAATTGCTTGATTGGGTGGTCAAATATTATTTAAACAATTGGTCGCTTAAGTTGGATGTTACTTACATCTTGATTGTTATTGGCCTGCCACTTAAGTCAGCCACTCGTTGCATTTTTATGCAATGGGTTTCACATGCACGATTTGACATGATGGCACAACTTATGCTTAGCTGCCAGCACAACCTATTTGACATCTATAGTTGTATACTATCTATGATCTTTATCTTCATGGTATACATACTCAAAATTTTAACCGATAACATAATCTTTAAAATAAAAAAAAGGCTTGGTAATTAGGTAATGCAATCTTAGTGCTCATGGTACTAATTGCTAAATAATGATAGTCATTTGTCACTTATACTGATTTTAATTTTTATAGCTTTAAATTTAATTACTTTTGTATAAATTATTTAGCTGTGCTTGAATTTGATCTTGTATATCTATTCGTGCATATTCTCAATTCATCATGCATGATAAAATTTTTATTTTATTTAGAGGTATTTTTATTTTTTTATTTGAAATAATATTTATAATCACAAAAAAATAAACTCAATTATTATATTTGATATCAAAAGAGTTAGTGGATCATATTTTATATTGGATATAATGAGAAAGATAGATTCATATGATTTCTATTAAATTTATATATATATAATTTTTTCATATTATTTTATGGTATGATGAATAAATAATTTATATGTGTATTTTGATAACTCATACTTATTTGATATATTATTAAGTTATTTATTTTTGACTAAATGAATAAAAAAGTTGTATCTCCAAATATGATATTATTCTTTGTACTTTAATGCTTGACATAACTATGCTACGTATCTTTATAAAATTTAAATAAATTTAATAGTTGTTTGTAAAATTTATCAAGTTTTTGTGGAAGATTTGGTTAATACAACTATATATGTATTTCATATTATTTTTTGTTTTTTTGACCTCAACACTATACATGAATATAATTAATAATGAGATAGAATGATATTTTAGTTTTTTTAACATTTTTTTTTCTATTTTAATAACTATGTTATCAAAATATGAGTATTCTCTATAATAGTCAAACTCATTATTAATATTGTAAATGCATCTAAGTGCAATATAAAATGTAACATGTAAGAGTTCATGCAAATGGATGAAAATTTGTTGTATCACAAAAAAAAACTGTATGAATTTTAAATAATAAAATATTATGTTCAAATATAATTTATTTATTATTAATTTGTTAGTTTTATTATTAATGAAGATGAATATAATATTTTGTTAATTAATATATGATTCTAATTTTAGATATATTGAATTTTAATGGTGTATAATATCTAGTGATA
Source organism: Sapria himalayana (assembly GCA_029783825.1). Lineage (NCBI taxonomy): Eukaryota > Viridiplantae > Streptophyta > Magnoliopsida > Malpighiales > Rafflesiaceae > Sapria > Sapria himalayana. Next base: position 1,505,644 of record JAREIK010001073.1, on the reverse strand, counting down.
ATTTTGTATAGAACTATTGATTTGTATAGATTGTAATATTTTTATAGTTTGTTAGATTTTTAATATATTTAATATATTTATAATTTGTTCTAATAAGAGAGATTATTTTTAACTATGTTTGTACTGTTAGATTTATTATGTGATATATGCATTTAGTTTGAAAAATCTTAGTTAGGTTTTTTAATGGTTTTTACAAATATATCTACTAAGATACTATTTTTTAAAATATTATCTATTAACTCATATATAGTATGATTATTATGACGATGAAAAATTTTATGAAATTTTAATATATTTTTATTTTGTTTGCAATTAGAATAAACAAAGTGGATGGTGAGACATCTTAAAGTAATGTAGTCATGATTAGATAATATATCGGATTTCATTGATATCATTCTATTATGTCGTCTAAGTTTATTATTTAGTAATTATTTTTTAAATTTATAATTATAATTATTCAGTCATAAAAGTTAACTTAGGGATTTTATGTTTAGTAGACTTGATGTATTTATGCATATAATATACTAATCTTAGATTTTTTATAAATTTTTGTGGAATAGTCATACTAGCAATAAATTTGCCATGCCTTTTGTAGCAAACTCATGTCATTAAATGAATGTGGTCAGTAAACTTGAAATAGATTCAAATTTAATAATCTCTCTACTAAGCTTGATCTACTTAGCATTCAATGCATCATATTTGTTGGTGTATTTTTTGATATAATTTTTGGTGCATCTCATAAGATATTCAGTTAGAATTTTAATTTTGCATACACACACACACACACACACACACACACACACACAATGCTTATTCCATGCTGAATTTTTTCAATTATTTAAATAATTTTATTATTAATTATGTTAAAATGCTTTCTAACTAGAGATATTTGTTTATGTAATCTATAATTTGTAGGTTCTTGAGTTGATCTATGACTAAAAATAAATTAGGTTTGAATTTTTGGTTAGATTATTATTATCTATATTAAGCTAATTTAATATTTACAATGTTAGTTTTATTTTTATTATAATCATTATTTATTATTTTTTGAGTAGAGTAGAAAGTGATTTTTACTTTATTAATTTACTCAATTTTTTAATATCATTATTATCATCAATTGATCTTTATCCTAATTACTTGGAGATTGTTGTATAAATTTTATTAAAAATTATGCCTATTTTTCTTAATTTAGTTATTACATTATTATTTATAATTATTATTTAATTTTGTAATGCTTATTTCTTATTTTTTCTCTTTTTCCACTTAAATATATTTATATTTCCTAATTGATGAAAAGGAGGCCTATGTTGGACCTCTTAATTTTGTAGTATATTCAACTATAAAAATAAAACGTGGGCATGTATGAAAAATTTATAGATTTGCAATCAACATTTTATTGACTATGATTTGTTAGATTGAATGCATTTTGTTGCTAATTATAAAATATAATTATTTATGAAAAAAAGTATGCTACAATAATATAATCTAATGTATGGAAAATTAAAGAGAGCAATCAAGAAAATTTTTTAGAGAAAAAGTTATGGTTAGAGAGAGAAGAGATGAAATAATTTGAGTAGATGAAAATAAAAAAACATAAACTATATATTTATATAATTGGTCAAAGTTAAAAAATTAATTTTTTAAATTAAAACTTGATAATTTTTTTTTGTTAGTTTGATTTTCTCTAGGACTATTGGAAATGTAATCCAATGATCAAGGGGATGGCATGTGGTTTAAAAAAACTTTTTTTTTTTTGCTAGATCACAATCGCACATGTGCGTGGCATGCAATGTGATCCATGTGATGTGGCATGTGGCAACACACAATGACTATTGAACCATTGCACTTTTATTTAATTTTTTTTTTTGAAAATTTGTTGAATCAAATTTGTTTAGTATCAATCCAAACTGATTTATTATCAATTTTAATTTATATGGATCGTGTAAAGTGCATGTGATTATAGTTTTGAATTTTAAAATTGAAGGCACATGAACTACATGTTCTGATTTGGATTGGGCTTGTTTTGACTAAAGTGGGCCATATCATGGGCTGGTCATGGGTTGCTCGATTCTTTTGTCATCCCTATCACATCTAACATTTTTTTCACATATATTGATTGTATGTGTTGTTAATGAAATTTTATTATTCTTAATTATTTTTTCAATTATGTTGAATGTTGATTTGATAAAATATTGAAACAAGAATGATTTGATGTTATATGCAAGATAGAAAAATATTAGAAAATTTATTGATTAAAATTTCTATCAATTTAAGATTTTGTAATATTTATCATATATATGTGAGTTTAATAATGAATAATTTATTTTTAAGTATTTTTAAAGCTTTGAGGGTGGATCATTGATATTGATGTTCGATTAAGATGAAATGAAAACATTTTCATTTGGAGCAAAAAAAAAGTATAATTTTTTTAGTCAACAAATGCTTGATTATAAAAATATGTTAATTTGTTTATTATGATTTTATAAGAAGAAGAATATGTTGATGTAAAATCTCTATTTATAATATATTTATAAATACGAGTAAGATCATTAAAAGATATTCAATATAACATGAAAGTTTAAAATCATGATAATATAATATAGTTGATACATTATTGTGATTTTAATATATATCATTATTTTTGTTTTTTTCTAAAATTAATTTAAATAAATTATTTTATATTCAATAAATGGAAAAAAAATAAGTCAGTTAATATTACTTAATAAAATATTATTAAAATTTGTATTATAAAATATTACTATAATATTTTTATTTATTATTATATCTTTTGATATAAAATAAGTCGATATATCTTTTTGACTTATTAGTTATATATTTTTTATAGTTTTTTATTTTATTAATAGAATAATTCATTTTAAACTAGATAATACAATAATTTAAATTATTTATATAAAGAGCTTTATGAATGTTATAAATATTAATACTTGTCAATTTAATATCTTGTCACATCGAGGCTGACAATATGAAATGCATAACATTGATATAGTAAAACTATATCATTCATCTATTGAGTTAATATTTATTCAAGGTTCACCATATTCTATGTATTAATAAAATTATTATATATAGTGATTGAGATAATATAATTACTAATAACAAATTTCACATAAAATATTAAAGATATTGATTAGCTTTATTTTGAAGTATTATGATATTTATCGACAAATCTAAATATACTTTTTTTTTGTAATAATCATTGTGAACATATTTATTATGAAATTACACTAATATGCTCTTGGTTGAGCTTATGACCTTGTTATTTGAATGAGAAATATTTCTCATAACATTTTGTGAAATAATTGATATATTAAGAAAAATTTGATGAATTTTAATAGGTTTAATAAGTAGGAAAGATGGAAGATAAATAATCAATGATTTAACTGAATGCTCAATTGAATTAGATGAATGAGAGTTCTAATCAAAAACTTCAGTATGAATAATGTTTGATGGATACTTAAATAAGGATTGCATCTCAAGAAATATTGTGTTAGTACTAATAATTATTATTCTTTAAAAATTTGAGTAGTACATATATTATTTTTTGTTTACTAGAGTATCTTAAAAAAATACATGTAATAGGTCAGGTTGGAAATTTCTCCTTTTTAGGAAATATATTTTAAACTAATTAGGTATAACAAAAAATATTCCGTGGCAAGCAACTAATTTTTTTGATAAATAATTTCACGACGTAGTTGTCTTGAGAAAATTGACAAAATTATTTAGTTGATTAAATAATTTCTAGTAAAAATAAGTATATTTCTATAAAATAGAAGTATTTTAATAGTCTTTTTGCAATTGTAATTATTTTTGTCAATCCCTTTCTAGTTTGTGTGCTAATGCAAGATATTTGATGTATTATTTTGTACTTAGAATAAATATTGATTAAAAAAACTAGAAGTGGGCTCAATTGCTTAATATTTATGATTATTTTAATATTATTTCCAAAGTATCATAGTTATTACATAAAAATGAATAATAATATATGGAAGTTTTGTTTTTTTGACTTTATATAAACAAATAGATTAAAAAAATTTCATTAAAAGTACTAAAATGATAATACCTATTATGATGAACATTCTTAGATGAGGAGTTTTCATCCTAGAGAAATCATAAATATATTTTTTTAATTATCACAACTAACATTTGAGAGAGGTGACTCATTAAAACTAAGATTTATTGCTCCCAGCTTAATCAAAGAAGAATATCTAAGTCAGAGTGATAAACACTTTAACATTAAGAGGATGTACCAACAAGAATAATAAATACTTAAGTTTTATCCATACTAATCTTCAAAAAATCCATCCTAAAAATTGTATGATTTTGCCATAGAACATTAAATTCTCAACATTAGTTTTACTAATATCATGATCACTTTAGTAAAAGGAGTTATAGATTGAATGATTATTTATGATATAAGTGTTATCTCCTGAATTAATTATTTAGGTGATATGAGTTATTTTGATAGTAAAATAACTATAATATCTAAAGATAAAATATTTTATGAAAGTTTGAAGAAGAGTATCATATATTTCTTTTTGATAGTCGAACTCTGTGATAATTGTTGAGCGATAGATAACTAATCTGTTTGCATATACTAAATAGAAAATTACGATCTCAAAAAAAAAAAGAACCAAAGTTTCAACTATCCCATCGTTTTGCAATGGGGAAGCTAAGATAAAATATACTTGCATAGTATTTGTGATAAGAATATAATATGGTTGTTTTTGAGTAACTATAAATAAATGATTTTAAAAAGCTCTCCTATTTGTCTAATGATTCTTAACTAATTTGTTTTGTTGCAAAAAAATTTAAAAATTAAATAACAAGCTGAATAAATCAGAAGTCTATAATGTTTTTTATTCGTAAAGTAAAACTGATAATTTATTTAACTTATCTACATGTATTATATGTGATAAATATTATGAAATGCACATCTCAATAGGATTACATAATAGACATAATAATCGAGCATTAGTTTGCAATGAATTATAATAAGCATGATGTCCAAATGCAAATCGATAAAAAACTTGATCAATATAATTTCAGATCATATCATCTAAGATCATCATCAAATTATATTCTAGGTGGTACCAATGAAAACCCGTGACTACAATAGTTAATGACATTGGTGGTGATAATGTTTGGTTGATATAGGCTATGATAACCTTACCACCTACTTTGATAGGCTACAAATTGAAACATATATTTTATTAAAATTAAGAATAAAGATTATATTATTGATATATATGTATATGTATGTTTGTGTGTGTGTGTGTATATATATATATATAATATTATAAAGTAAGAAAAAAAAGAAAGTGATAGGAATGTATCTAATAGATTGAAACATTTTTTAATGTATAATTGTGAAATAAAAGTAATCTTGACATTAACTTATTGGGCTTGTAGGTTTGGGTTTAGCAACATTGAGTGCAAATAATTTTTCGACATAATTTTGTATTTTTTACATATGTAATCTAGTGTTTTACAAAAGTAAACGATAATTATTTATTGATTAAATGTAGAATACAATGCTATCACAAGTACTATATGTGAGCTATTATGATGTACATATACATATATCTTAAAGATATTGAGATATGTATATTTCTTATTTAATGATCGTCTATATTAATTATTAAATAATTAGACATTATTTATAATTTATTTTTTCACAAATAGATTTATTATTTAAAATTTGATTTTTATTTGATGCATTATAATTTATTTTATTTTTATTTGAGATGAATTTAAAGACATTTCAAGAATATCTTAAGAAAACGATCATTTCTTTATTCATATTTGAAGTATCGGATATGCACATTCTAATTTGAGGAAAAATATTGATATATCGTTGATGTATTGATATTATATCATGATGAAACAGTCATACTACATATAAAGGTCTTTCAATATTATTTTTTTTTGTATTTATGTGTAGTGATTGTTGTATATAACTTCACAAATACTAATATATTATATCTTATTTGAATTTTGAAGTTAATTATATTTGTACAAGAATAACATTTGAATGATTGATCGTTTGAGAAGTTTGTGTTTCATGAATATATTATAGGTCAAGCTTTTGTGCGATAACAAATATTTTTGTCTATGGGTGGTTAGACTCTTCATATGCATTTTTTTTTTTTGATTTTTGGGGATAAGTCTGTTAACATATTAATTTCTCCAAAATTTCATGTTAAAGTGAGAATTTTGTGCCTTAGGTATGTCTCGATATATAATTGTTGTTGTGCATATAAGGATGTTTCAATATATTTTTTGTATTTATGTGTGATCATTATTATACAAAATTGGTTATACTATTTTTGTTTGACATTTATTTTCACTCTACATGACACATATGCAATGATCATGCCATAGAATGTTTACATTGGACTGAAAAATATTGTATGGCATGTGATTAAACTTCATGTGAAACAAGTATTCATGCAATAAAACATGTGCATTGGCTTGAAGAAATTAATGTTCTGTAGTTATTATTAGTTATTAAGGTAGGGCATTTGGGCTTCCTTTTGATGCCCGCTACATTTTGATTTCTTATAGGAGAAGGTACTGGAAATTGAATACATAAAGGTAGTGGTCCCAAAGACTGAAGACGGGCATTATTTACATGATGACTGGGTTAGCGCTCTTGATGGTTCTAACCCTCAGTAAGCATGGGTGTTAAATTTCTTGATGTTTTTTATATGCTGGCTTCAGTGGTATTCCATTTTAGATTCTGGGTTTCTCATAATGTCATTTTTCTGTATTTTAGTCTGGTATTTTATTTGCAACACTATAATAAATTGAATAATTGTTGTGCCTTATATCATGATGATTAGAATTGCTCTTACTTGTTTTATCTTGCAGTTTTTTTGTCTCTGGATCATATGATGGTACCGGTAGGTTAGTACCTATTGTCACAACTTGCATGAGTCCGGCTGGCTGGCTTGGCTAAATTGTGGGAATATTTCTTGTTCTTTTAGATTGTTTAAAGCTGCTGAAAAGTGCACACATGTGTTGGAGGGGCATGGCAATGCAATCACTTCAGTTTGTGTCATTGGCTCAATTGGTAAACATATAAAATTTAATGTCTTTTTGATGCCCCACCCGGCCCCAATGCCCGCGAGCCTGATCGTGGGTCCGCGCACGAGTGAATGAGTCTGTGTCACTGTGTGTCTGGGTGCAACCCTAATGCTCGGGTCTGGTGCTTGGCATGCGTTTTTACATTTGGGCCACCAGGCTGGGCCATGTTGTCTTTTGAAATTCTTGGTCGGGTCTTGCTGTGCCTGGCTCAGCCAATATTTTTCATTTCATAAATAATTTTTACTTCTTTAATGGTTAATTTGATGCCTTTCTTGTTGGTGCATTAGTTTTGGATAACACACAATAACAACATACTTTGATTATAAAGACTTAAGTATGTTTTATGATTTTAAAAATTTTTGAAACCAATGTTTACTATTGACTGTTGTGGTTTCTGTCGTAAATCTGTCTTAAAGTGAGGTTGATTCTGTGATGTGGTAATTCTCTAAAGTAGGAACCTAGTGCAACCTAAAATATTCGTGAATTCATGCCATATTTTGCCTGAATTGAATTCATTCTTGGCAATTTTAGCTTGTTCTGGTACTCATCAATTTTTTTTTTCTTAAATATTATTGATAAAACACCCTTCACTAAAAAAATCATAAGATAGTAGTGTTTGAAAATTTCATGCTCTTAGTTTAAGTATAACACAAAATATTTGTTTTGAAATATAAAAAATGCAACAAGCTAAACAATACTAAAGAAATAAAAAAATACATATTAATTTTCATAGGTGAAGATTATTGTCGGATACAATATTTAAATGATCAGTTCTAGTATTGCAATAATATAACATAATTCTTTATTGTATACCATGTGGCACCTACATTATTTGATGCTCCCAATGAAATGACTAGGATAATAAAAAAAATTGTCTCACTTAGAAAAAGAAACAATATTATAACTCATGCAAATCAAAAATTATTAATTTCTTTTTAAATCATATTATTTGATTTTTTTAATATTAGACTATTCTTAATTATCAATAATATTTTCTTATTTATTTTTATTTATTTATTTATTTTTTTTGATACCGAGGGTTTCAGGGCCCATTCCCCCTACTAATCCCTTGGGGCCCTGGAGCTGCCGACCAGGTAAATACCCCAGTACCCCCGGGAGACTCGAACGCGGAACCTTTGGGACATTGCCCAGAGCCTTAAGCCAAACGAGCTACCCTTTTGGGGGTTTTTCTTATTTATTTTTATAAATCAAGAACATTTATAAAAGTTTGCTTTGAGCCTTATCATATTGATGTTCATATTTAATATCAATTAAATCTTTAAGGGAAATTAGTGTGTGGCTAAAATTCTGTAGTTTTATTTGTGTATCTAATATAAATTTTAAATAATGTTGTAGTGAAATTTATTCTAATTTTTAAAAATGCTTGTTTTTCTGTATTTTGGTTATTAATATTTATTTCTCATCAAGTCATCAGTAGTATCAACAAGATAGTAGTCTGATTGATAAAAAGATAATTAAGTGGTGTGAAACATGGCATGGTCCATTATGGTGTGGCATGACCGTGCCACTGCTTAGCTTGACACGGGAACTATCCAGCCAGCCCTGCACAGCATGAGAACCAATTGGCTAACTTGGCATGACACGGGAACGAGCTAGCTAGCCTGACATGACTTGGTTGGCTTGCATGGTGCATGATCATACTAGGCCATGTAGGTCCTGGAGCGGGCTGGTTTGGGCCAACATGAATTGATCTTTTTTTGGTCTATTCAGTATTCACTATTGTGGGACTTGGGTTTAAGTTGAGCTTTACTTTTAAGTTTTAAAGTTTAATATAAATTTAAATTCTAAATTGTGATTATGTGATAGTGATTTCAAGAATTAGATTATATTTTGATATTTTATTTGGCTCAGATAAAAGATTATAAATTTTATTTAATTTCAATAAAGTTTTAATAGAACAAATGTATAATGTAAATAATACGTATATCAAAGTAAAAAAAAATATCAATTCTTACAATGATTAAAATTATAAAGTACAATTCAATTCAATATCCAATATATTAATAGATAATAATGCATAAATTAAAATAAAAAAAATTATAAAAATAAACAAGCACAAGTATTGTAGTATATTATCAGTATCACATGAATTAAGAACCATCAATGATCAATTGATGTCCATGGTATGATGCTGTGGATGGAGATGTAGACCACCACCATCACCAATGTATATGAAAATGTTGCTAGTATTCTTAACACCTTCGACTTTCATATATCATGAATTACCACATGCTATTAGCTCTTGTATCTTATCTTGAATATTTAATTTTAAATCTTTTTAGTCATTCATACTTATAAGTGTCTATGATATTTGATTATAATCTTGACTTCTTATTTAAAATGATATTAACTATCACAAAAAAAATTCTGATGCTATACTAGATATTAGAGGGGTTAATAGATTATGTTTCATTTTAGATAGCAAGAGATAGATGAATTAGTATGAGTTTTACTATAGTAAAATATTTAAATTTTATTATAATATGAAATGATGAAATAGTAATCAATATCAAAATACTGAGATAGTTCATTTTTATTCGACAAATCACTTCATTATTTATTTATGATTAACTGAATGGAGAAGTCATCATCTTCGAATATAATTTTTATGTTTGTACTCGGAGCATGACGATAATTATCATACCTATTATCATAATATAAAAATAAATCAATTAATTTTTTGTAAATGAAACCTTTAATTTGGCGAATCTTAATAATGCACGTCAATATATATGTCAAAATATTTTTATCTTAGCCCGCATTAAAAATATGATTCATATAAGTAATCAAACAATACAGAATAAGAATGAAAGACTAATATTTTAAATATTTTATTTTTATCTCAATAGTCATGATACTAAATGCATGCTAACATCTATACTTGCTAAACATGTTATAAATATTATATGTGTGTTTAAGTGCAATACAAGTGGTGAGAGTGTATAGCGATGAATAAATGTTTATCATGTTATAGAAAATTTTTAAAAATTTTATTAATGAAATTTGTTTGTCATAGACTGAGTAGTTAATAATATACTTGTCATTTTTGCTATTGACATAATTAGACTTCATGTGTTGGCAGTCAATATAAGACTCTAACATAAGGTAAGTATAATTTCAATGGCCTATTATATTTGTTTTAAATTTATTCTTTATTAGTCTTGCAAATAAACATAGATTGTTAAATTTTTATTATTTATTATTTGTCTCAAGATATTTTAGTGAATTTCTTATTAATTTTAATATAAGAGAAAATTTTATTTTCGCCTATACTATTAATTTAATCACGTGAAATGTATACCTAATGTGAAATATCCCATATAATGGTCTGTCTCAACTAGTCCTAACAAACATATTAATATCTATTCTATTATTAGAATCATTATCAAAATTGATATTAAATATTTTATTTTAAATTTTTATATTTTAAAAAAAAATATATTACTCATATATGATAAGATCATTATGAGGATTGAAAATCTCAGGCAATATCAAAATTTCTTTATTAAGTTTTTACTTAGTGTCTATGTAGTGGGCATTGATACATGTAAATGATGCATTATTACGATAAGTTCATATATCGGATGTCATAAATATCATTCTACTAAATTTCTTAAATTCATTAATGATTAATTATTTTTCTAGCTTATAATATTGTATTATGTCATATTTTTTGAGAATATGAATTCTATGATAAACAAATTAGAAAAAGGTTTGCATAATATTAATCATCGTAGGATCTTCTGAAATTTTTATTGGAAGATTTATGATCGTAATTAATTTTATCATGTATTTTCTCTCAAAATTGTTGTATATAATGGATCTAAAAGAAGTAGATCTGGATCTAACTTTAAAGATTCTATTGCTAAGTTGGGTTTGTTTCTGATATTATGTATCATATTTTTTGATGTATTGATCAATATACCTTTTTAGGTGGCACCCCTACTTGTACTTTTACATGTATTTATATATTTTTATAATATATATATATATATATATATATATATATATATATTGTTGAATTTTTATTGATATTTTTAGAATTTTTAATTTTTATTATTTTAAAATATGTTTATATTATTGATGTTTGTCTAATTTTTTTATTTTTTATGTGACATTTAGGTTTAGATCGAGTTCTTTGGAGAAAATTTAGTTTCATTCTTAAATTAAGTTATCATTGTTATTTATATTTATGTCAATATTATATTCATTATCGTTAAATTTATAATGTGATTTTTTTTAATATTATAATTCTTTAAAAAAATTATACAAATGAAAGAAAAAAAAACTAACAAATAAATAAATAACAAAAAAAAATAGTATCGCATCATAGATCATTTTGTTATAAATTCTAACTTTGAGGTATGCTCAAGTGTTACACATTCACACCTTCACCATTATTTATCTTGTATGCGCAAGCATAATCTATAAATCAAAATTTAAAAAATAATAATATATGTAATATTTATATTTTAAATGAGAGACTAGAGAGTGAGTCAGAACTGGGAGACAGAGAGAGTCAGAGTAGATTTTGGTTTTTAAAAGAAATGATCTATTATTTTAAAATATTTATATTTTAAAATCAAAAAAATAAAAAAGAAATATTTTTAATATATTTAAATTTCTTATTCTTTATTTATTGAAAAAAAGAAATTCAAATATATTAAAAATATTTCTTTTTTATTTTTTTGTTTTTTTTTTAAATTTAATATTGATCATAATCACGATAATTATTAGATTTTGGTCACAGTAGCCTTTGAAATAGATATTGTAATATCATATTTATTTATTTTTTTATTTTTTTTACTAAATAGGCTGATAGGGACTGCGACATGATGTGCCTATCGCTATCCCTTTAGGTGCCTGATACATGAAAATGCAATGAGCGATAATGGTGAGATAAGGGAGGTGTGATTTTCCAATTGTGAATGACCACGAAGTGATATTCATATTGTGTGGTTGTTTAAAAAAAATTTGTCTCATTGTGCGGTCATCCAATGAGACTTTACTTGTGAATTGTGACCCACAGTAGTTGATCTTGGATCCCTAGGTTAGTGGACCTTGTCCTTGGATATGCACGTGGATCATTTCTGGCCCAATACGAGGCATGACTTGCATTGTCCCAGCATGGTATGAGCCATGCCATAGGCCGGCACAATCCTTGATCATGCATGGTTCTAAACAGTGTCATGCTGGGCTAGATCCTTTTGAACTGTGCCGTGCTACGAGCCATTCTATGAGTCATGCTTGGGCTATCTGACTTTGTTGACACCTCTAGGCAATATCACTCAACCATGGTGACTCTAGTTTCTAAATGCAATGACTCTAGTGTCCAAATGCTCTAATTTCATGAGTCGAGGAATAGCCTTTATTGGATCTTGGTCATAGTAGCCCTTGAAATAAATATTGTAATATTATATCTATTTTTTTTTATTTTTTTTACTAAACAGGCTGATGGGAATTGCTACAGGACGTGCCCATCGCTATCCCTGTAGGAGCCTGGTGCATGATAATGCAACGAGCAATAAGGATGAGATGAGGGAGGTGTAATCGCCCAATTGTTAATGGTCATGTAAGTGATATTCGTCTTACGTGGTTGTTAAAAAAAAATCTTGTCCAACTGTGTGGTCACCTATGGGACTTGACTTGTGACCCGTGACCCAACAATAGCTGATTTTGGGTCCCTGGGCCATTGTATTGTGCCCTTGGCTAGGCACATGGATTGTTCCTGGTTCAACATGAGATGCAACTTGCTTTGTTTCAGCATTGTATGAGCCGTGCTACAGGCTGGTACAGTTCTTGACCATGCATGGTTCTAAAGAATGCCATGCTGGGTCATGCACTATTGAACTGTGCTGTGAGCTATTTTGTGTGCTGTGCTTAGGCTGTCTGGCTTTTTGACACCTCTAGGCAATACCACTCAACCATGATGACTCTAGTGTCTGGGTGCAATGACTCTGGTGTTCGGATGTCCTAATGTAAAGTGGGATACTTATATTAGATAAAAAACTTTGAAAATTTGAAATAACTCCTTAGAAATTGAAGTTTTTTTATATCATCAAAAATATTTTTAGATAATATTTTAGAGTTGCAAAAAATTAAAATTTTACTTTTAAATGGTAATGTTATCAAGCATCAAATTTTAGAGTTGCAAAATTTTTTTAGTATTGGCTGGAGTCTTCAATCCCAAGTATTGCATTCTTAATTTTAGTAGGAATATATTATTTATTTTTATTTTTCATTTAATTATTAATTTAACTATGCAAGGGACACACCTAATGTAAACATGATTTGCCTATGTATGTTATTATTTATTATTGATAAGAGTACATAACATATGAGTTGATCTAATCCATTAATCAAGAGTGTCACTTGTATGTTATTTCCATTGAGTGATTAGATGTTGATTTTTGTCTTATTATTTATTATGGTGTTAAAATTAAAATTCGAGGGTATCAAAATCTTAGGGTTTGTAGATGAAAAACATGTGCATTGTTCCAAAACAATTCACATGACATTCATTGCGTGCAAAATAGCTAAAATGCATGTGCATAGTTCCTAAAGAAGACCCAAAAAGTGCACCCTGTTGGCATCTACTCTTGGTTTCTTTTAATTGGAAGTATATTTCTTCATTTAGCAATTTACATTCATGTATATTTTGAGTAATTATCAACAAAATTAATTACGTACTTAAATTTTTTTTTGATGACATATATCATATTTTATGGTTAAAATATCTTAAAAATTAAGATAAAATAATCTCTACTTTGCCAGTATAAGCGAATAAACTAAGAATATAAGTAAATAATTCACACTTAAACTTTTAGCAAATTGTATCATGTGAGAGATAATATATAGTTTATTTTGCTTAATCTCAATTGGAGTCTTTCTCAATCTCTTGATTTTATAAATATTCATTAGTAGAAATAAAAATAAAAAGTTAAATCATAGTGTAAACGAATAAAAAAATTAGAAATAAGCAAAATGATGGGAAATGATAATTTTAAATTAAATATTATTATATCTAATTATTTTTGAATATTTTTTATTTATTATAATAATATTTTCAGTACAAAAAAAAGTATTCCAATGATATAATTATTGATAATGTGAGTGTTAGTTTATGTGTTAATAATTTTTGAGTTTGAAATAAGATTACAAGTAAAATAATCAATGATACTGATACATGATACCTGTAAGTTATTACTCGAGAGTGAAATTTTATATATTCATCTCTAGTAAGTTCTAAGGTATCCAACTAGCTAAGTGGCCTGATCTTGGCTTACGTAATGGCCCAAAAAGTTGTTCCAAATATGATATGACATGGGCTTGAGCTATGTCAGCCCTATACATGGGTCAGTTTGTGGTCCAGGTCATGTTGTGTTGGGTTGGAAAAAATGATCTTTGTGCTAATGCGTGATAGATTGATAAGCATGACATGTGGACTGCACATGAATGTACGTACTAGATTTACATGCCTATTTTTATCATATAATATTATATGTGGCCTGTGAATGTGAAGTGCACGTGCCTTATTTTGAAAAATGGTCATTACCTTTTTAATGGTTCATCTCTGATAGTTGAAAGTGACACATATTGTTTGGTCTACATGATCATAATATAATAATATATATTTTTTAAATGGATAATAGCAACTATTGGAATTTGACCCATTGCTATAGGATTTTTGTTCAAATAAAAAAAAATAAATAAAAAAATATTATTTTAATTGGAAACTTATATATAAATAAAAAATTAACATTTAAAGTTTTTTATACTATAAGTGTAATTTATTTTCTCTTAATTTTTTATTTTACCCGAATTTTCTAAACTATGGTATATGAGCAATATTGTTATTTGTATTTTTTTATTTATTATAATTATATATAAATTTTGATCGTGTAAATTAATATTGTTGGGCGAGCCTTGTAGTTTGTTTTGGACTAGTGGCTTTTCAAATTTTGTTTCAGGTGAATTGGGTCTGAATTTTTGTAAGATACACATGATTTTTTTAGTTATTTTTTTGCTAGATATTTATATCATTAAAAAAAAATAAATTTCTCATTCTCACAAATTTTTAAAATATAAAATACTAATGAATATTATGAAAATGATATAACAACTTGATCGAAAAGTTCAAAAATGGATTCTCTCTCAGTCATTGGTCGGTCTTGGTTCCAATACCTAAAATTCTAAGAACAAATGAATATATTTGATATGAAATTATTTTAAGATTATAAAAATAAAAATTATAGAGGTATTAAAGAATTTGATATAATAATTTTATTATAAAAAATATATACTTGTAAGAGTACTCTTGCAATTAATTATTTTATGAGACTAAATATCGTATGAGACATAAATTAATGCATCAAAAAATATGATGCCTTGTATCTAATGCAAATTCAACTAAGTGGTGGGGTTGTTGAATTTATATCAACTTCATTGATCTTCTTTATTTATTATTATAAGTTTGCAATGGAAAGCATGATAAAGTTTATTGTTAGTATAAGTTTTTTGCTTAGATCTTTGAAAGATATTATATTATTTCATTTAATTCATAAATATTTTTAACTTATTTACCTTATGATCTGTAGGATGATTAGTAGTAATGCCATTTTAAAAAATTATAAAATAAAAAATTACTTAGTAATTAACGAACTTAAAACACACAGATGATTGGTCACACTGATAGCTATCATATTTTGTTGATTTTAACTACAAACTAATTAAAAGAATATTATAATTTTATGAGATTTTTTATTCTAATGATAACCTTGTCATATATGAGTTTTTGTTGAAAATTTTTAATAAATATGAGATATAAATAAAATATTTAATAATATATCAAATAATCATGTGATAATAAATAATTTTATAAGAATTATTAGATAGTCTTAGTTGAGCTTTTTTATGTTAAATGTATATATTATATAATAATCTTAATAATATAAGTTAACTTAATAATTATTTTTTCCTTATTAGAAAAATATGTCACACATTAATTATATTAGGATGCCTAACAAATTCAAAGCTTTTAGATGATATGTAAGTTGAAAATCCTAAAAAAAAGAAATTCTAAGTGGATGTTAGAATTCTTTGGAACTTTATATATCTAATATTTAATTCATTTATTAATTATACACATATAATATTTAACTATTTTAATAATAAAATTAGTGAAATAATAATTGAGAAATCAAACTGAGATATAATTTTTTTTCTAAATTTATTAACTTTTTTTTTATTTGACCAACATGTGTTCATTGATATATAATTTTATGATCTTCATTGCATTTATGTGCAAGGAGTAGATACTTTTTTTTTTAAATTATATCTCAACGGACATGTGTTAATTGAGATATAATTTTTGATATATAAGTTGACGGGTCTAAATAATAAAATAAGTGTCATACAAGTAGTTGCTTTAATTGATATAGAGAAAATTCATATCTTAGTGATAAGATTATTGAGTTAAAAATAAAATATTTAATATATTAATTATTTATTTTATATATTTATTGCTCAAGTATCTCTATAGGTTTTAAAATTAAAGTTGAAAAACTAGAAAATATTGTCAAATATATATTCATTTGCTTGAATCAACCACATGAATTATACGGTAAGAATTATGAATAATTAGATAAGATTAATTATTTAGAGAATTATTTTAGCGAGATTAATAATTTTAGCGAGATTGATATTTTATTCAGAGAATTATTTTTTGATTTAGTTATTTGGAATAAAGTGATGGTTAGGTCTATCGAATAGGATTGAATCATTGAGATGTTTAGATTCTAATTATTGTTCTAGTCTTTATCTTGTCATATAATGATATGAATATTTTTGACATAATGAATTAATAGAAATTATATGAATTTATTTATTTAGTGTTATGTAAAATGACATGTGATTTTTTGACTCCTAGCATCTAGTATAATATTAGAGTTTATTTTTTATATTGGGCACGTTAATGTTACATATTTCATTTAATATAATATTATTTAAACAGGTGCATGACCTTCGATTGCTTATTTTTTAAAAAAATCCAGCATAGACAGTCTCATGTACTGCACATGGCATACCTGTCGTGTTGGTCATGCCGAGCATTCTGTTTTGTGTTGTGCCTTTGCACGCAAGCTGACCAATGCGTAGGACCTGCCTAGGGTTTAAATGACTAACTTTGCTGCAAGCTTTCACCTGCTAACCTAGGCTAGTTTGGGTTAGCGGCGACATGGTTTTATAAAATAGGTAAAAAAGATTTTTCATAAGTTAAGTGTTCTCATAAAAAAATATAAAATAAAATAATAAATAAGCAAACAATAATCTTCTTTATAAGATTACTACATAAAATATAATATAAAATGATATGTTTATTTCATAATATAATTGTGGATTTTTCTTTGTTTCAAATTCAGGCTCATAATAATCCCATGCTTGTGATGCACATGCACATTTATTACTGAATACTGCTGTACTTTTTGTAATGGTTCAATGACTGTTGAAAAATTCATTGGTTATTTGAGATGCTAAATGAAAATCTTTTATTTAAAAAAATTCTTAACTAATGGTCTAATGCTAATGCTGTGTCATGCATTGTCAATATCAACTAGGGCTATTGGTAAATTTTGGACCAGATCATTTGGCTCGTCCTAAGTTGCCAACACTTGTAGGGGTGGTGTTTTATGAGTTTTTATATATTCTTTCATCTTCTATTGTGGAAATATGATGTTGCTTTTTAGTGGTTATAATTGGCAATGTGATTCAAATGTGATTAAGTAATTTTCATTTTGATGGACTCCTTGTTTTGCATTTTAATTTATTGTGATCTGATTGAATATATGGTGGTTAGTCATGTGGAATTCTTAATGAAACTTCTGTATTTTTCATTCAGTAATTGTTTTTTAAAATTTTGTTGGATCTGGAATGCTCTGTCATGGGTTCCTGCAATATTTCATTTTTTTAGTAGCTGATTTCTGCATGTTGATATCATTTGAAGGAGTTGATGCTGTTACCTTGGCTACTGCCTCGAAGGATCATACATTGAGATTGTGGAAGGTAATTGGATTATTGCACCATAAAGTTGAGGCTGTAAATTTTTATGCAGTTACTTTTTTTTTCCTTTTACTGAACAGCTTCATTCCGAACAGCCTGTAAAGGAAAACACAACTTTTAGGGCATTCAAAATTTTGCGAGGACATAATGCATCTGTACAATCAGTTGCAGCACAGACTTCCGGAAGCATGGTATCTTTTTTTTACCTTGTTCCTTTAAGAGTAAAATGCACAATAAATTGGTTTTGATATTTACATACCTTTTGGTTTTCTCATTTTATTACATTTTAGATTTGTTCTGGTTCTTGGGATTGTGCCATCCATTTGTGGCAGACAAATGAATCTGATGCCGAAGGGATTTCACTCTCTATCAAGAAGAGAAGAGTCGGAAGCGAATTGAATGAATCTCAGTTGGAGGTATATTAGTTACTATAATAATTATTTCATATTGAAAAGTTAGGTGAGTAATATATTTGTTTGTTAAAGTTAGAGATTGTGTAAAAGTCATGTATCTTTTATTAATTCCATTACACACAAATATGAGAGGAAAAATAAAAGCTAGATGTGTATTAGCCTTATATACAGATATTGATTCACATCTATTAGCGTGATGCGTGAGTAATTTTTTTAATACAAGAGAATTATGAGAAAACTTAACTATTTAATAGTAATTAAATTAGATATCACTTTAATATTTTTAACACCATTCATTTTCTAATTTATTTTTGGAAGATTTATACGATATAATTTTTTGGTTTCTAAAATAAATGAAGTGTGCTTCGGAGTGTGGGAATATTTTCATAAACTATGGGTATAGTCGGTTAGAGTTAATTGGGGTCTAGCCGGACTCTCATGATCACTGAGATTAAATCAATCATTGAATTTTATATATTTTTAAATATAATCTTGTTTCTTGGAAAGAGTGATAAATCAGTATTTTCAAATTGAATCTAGAGGTAAAGTACTAAGTCTATGATTGTATTTATTTCTTAGATTTAATCGATTAATCACTTGTAGGAGATGTGTCTATCAATTCCTATACAAATATTTTTTTTTGTAATTGATAGATAGCTTAACATATTGCTGTCAATTTGATATTATACAACTAAATGAGTTATATGTAGATTTATTGTCATTTCATACAGAGAATATTCAGGATAGTTTTATGTTATGCCTAAGGGCATACTTATGAGCTTATTGCATATATTTTCATGAAGATGTTATGTTGGAGGATTATTATTATCTTTTTTTTTTGAAGCCTAATATTTGTGACATGTATGAACTACTTTGGATGGGGGTATTGATGTTTAATTTTGCATATGTTGTACTTTATGTTGGCTTATTCTTATTTTGTTTGTATGGGAGTGCTCGAAATGTTGGAAGTCATAACTTGAATATATATTTGTTATATTATTTTTTTCAAAATTAATAATAGTAGAATATTATTCTCTCTTCCTCTTTTTATTTTTTCTCTTCTCTTTCTTATTCTTTCTCTTCTCTCATATGTTCTTTTTTCTCTCTCTCATTGAATTTTAGAAACCATAACTTTAACAAATCATCAATTTACTTTTCACAAAATTGAATATAAATTATTGATTGCCAATCTATGATCTCAAGATCGGGCATATTGAAGTCAAATAATGTTGTATATTAAATTGAATTTTTTATTCTTTATTATTATTGTTTAACATAATTATCTAATTATTGTTATTTAATTGACGTGTTAATAAATTTTATTGAAATTCAAATTGATTTTAATGAGTTAGAAACTAATATTAAATTGATTTTTTAAAATAATTTTTATAAATACATTTATTATCACATCATTATTTGATGTATTATAAAATATGATATTATATATTTTATTTTGAAGTATATATTTGTAAAGATGATTATCAAACATTCATATGATAGTCATGTGAATGTAATATTTGACAAAGTACTAATATTATTTGAGTATAATTTGAATCAACATAGTGGATTATTTTGCTTGTGAAAGACTTGTTATTTGAAGCAGATTATTATTGATCAATATTTTATTTGACTTATTCATTTGTATGTTTTTCTCCTTTTCTTGTATGAGGTTTTTTATTTTTGAAATTGACTGGTTTACCACATTTTAGTCATTCCTGTATGTCATTAGCAGCTTTTAATAATTTTTTATGAACAAAATTTTTGATAGGAGTATTTGCATTAGTAATGTGGTATATGTGATTTAGTTACTTTTTTATGTGTAAATGTATTTGGTAGTTGATTTGCTAAATTTTATAAATAAATATCTTTTAAATTTTTGTTAATATTTCATCAAAACTATTATCAGCATAACATGATGTAAATAAAATATTTTTAGATCATTTAAGATATTTAATTATAGATGGAGATTCATATCTAATATATATTCCAAATCTTCTTTGAGGTCCCATCTTTATGCGTTGTGGTGGTGCAATTGAAACATTAATCGTATATCCAAAAATTTTTAGATAGGAGATATTTGATTTTCAATCATAAACAATTATAATGGGGAGATTTTTTTTTCCTCTTGTATATATAATATTACATTTGATAATATATTTTATTTATCTTTATTTTTCTCTTGTATATATTCCAAATCTTCCTCTTGAACATATAATAGTGATATATATCAAAAGTGTGTGTATACACTAATACAAACACGCACGCACACACACACTAGTAACATATATATACAACATAGGTATGTATACGTACAATGATATATTCACCAAAAGGATATTAAAATACAATAGACACAAATATAATAATGATTGGTCCATGATATTAGTGGTGGTTGACAAGGGGGGAGAGGAAAATAGGAAAAGAAGAAGAGAGAGGAGAGGAGAGTGGGGGAGAGAGAGAAAAGAGAGTGGGAGAGAGAGATAGAGAGGAGTGAGAGAACAAGGAGAGGAGATAGAGAAAGGAAAGATAAAGAAGAGAGATATGAGAGAAAAAAGAGGAGAGAGAAATAAAATTGAGAGAGTAACAATTACAAACATATATTTCTGTTTGTGCGATCTAAAAAGTTAATAAAAAAGTAAGTTTCCAAGTAAAATTATTTAAATTTAAATAGTCTTTTGTTTCTCTTTTATCTGTAATCTAATTACATGAATTTAAAATTATATTTGTCATTTAAGATTATTCATATTATGCTAACTAGTTATATAAATTTCAAATTATTTTGCACTAATATAAATTTAACACTAAAAGCAATAATTATTTATTATTCTTATAATTTAAAAACAATTCTCTCTAATTAAAAAAATATTAGAAGATTAAAAAAATGTCAATATTATATTAGACATATGAATGAAGTGTATCCCATTGATAATGCATCATGCCTGAATAGTGTATCGCTTTGAATATTGCATCGTGCCTGAATAGTGTATCGTATTGAATATTGCACCATGCCTGAATAGTGAACACGTAAATTTTGACTGTGTGAATAGTGCACCATGTTGAACAATGCTTTGTGGGTGTATAGTAACCATGTGAATAATGACCTATGTGAATAATAATTGCATGAACAATGCACACATTGAATGAACACTGCATATGCATGTGTGAAGAGTGTGTGAATAGATTTTTAAAAAATTTATATTATAGTTTCAATTTTATATGAAAAGTGCTTGCCATGGTGCAATTGAAACATTAGTCGTACATTCAAAATTTTTAAATGAGAGATTTGATTTTTAAGCATAAATAATTATATTGGGGAGAATTTCTTTCTCTTGCATATATAATATAATATTTTATAATTTATCATATTTAACTTTTTTTCTTACCCTTCCCTCTTGCACATATAGTATTGATATATATCATAAGTATGTGGATACACTAATACGCACACACACACACACACAAGTTACATATATATACAACATAATTATGTATACATACAGTGATATATAAACCAAAAGGATATTAAAACAGAATTGATACTTAAGAAGCACAGACACGGATATGGACACGGAGATACGTAGAGGTGTTAAATAGGTTGGGCTGTGTTCTGGTTTTTTCGGGCCTAATTTGGCTGACGTGCTGTTTTAGGCACGACACAATTCGGATTAGGTCTGGCCAAGCAATGGCCTGTGGCCTGAAATCCATTGGGTTTGGCCCGGATCGGTTTGGTTCGGGTCAGGCCAAACCCTAATTAAAAAAAATTAGGGTTTTAGCTGCATGTGCTACGCTGCCGTTGCCCTTTTGGGGCTGGCCGAGCCTCGCCCTTCGGACGTCGGCTCATCATGATGTCGTCTCCTCATCGTGACCATGTTCGGTGCGTGATCACTCGTGTCGTGCCCACGTGCCAGGCACTCGTGTTATCCCTGGCACAACATGTTGGCCGAAGTCTGTCGACCCGTGCACGATTGAACTGTGTTGGGCTTTGGGCCGGGCCCATTTGACACAGAGATACAACACGATAGAACATGGAGGGACACGGTAAATTTCAAAAAACTTGGATACAAATACAACTAGGATATGAATTATAAGATAAAAAAATATAAATATTATATTTAATAATTATACTTGTATATTGCATATTTAAAAATTAAAATTATGCATTTAACACACCCCCCCCCCCCCCCCCCCCCACCCAAATGTTACTGCTTTGAAATCCCATAGACAACCCTCCTTCTCCTCTTCCATTACCTCTTTGAGTCTGAGACTCAAAAGTTGTTGGCCACTTTGTGTTGTCTGAGTTGTCGAAGCCAACAAGCCGTAGCTCATAGGGTTTATTACGCATCGGATATGTATATGCGTTCGTCCGATATGCCACGTGGTGTATCGGACACGGATTGGTTGGTGATACGTCACGTGATGTATCGGACACGTATCCGTGGTGTGTCCGTATCGTATCCATGTGTCTGACATGGGGACATGGTTGTAGATTAATATATCCATGCTTCCTTGATAGACACAAATATAAAAATGATTGATGCATGGTATTAGTGGTGGTTGACGAAAGAGGGAGAGGAAGATAGGAAAAGATGGAGAGAGAAATGAGAGTGGGGAAGAGAGAGAGGAGTGGGTGAATAAGGAGAGGAGATAGAGAAAAGAAAGATGAAGAGAGATTGAAGAGAGAGAAAAGAGGAGAGAGAAATATAATGGAGCGAGGAAGAATCAATTATTTCATTTCATGTGATCTAAAAAGTTAACAAAAAAATAATTTTCAAAGTTAAATTATTTAAATCTCAATATTGTATTTTTTCTCTCTCTAATCTAACTACATACATTTAAAATTATTTGTCATTTAAGATTATTCATATCATGCTAACTAGTTATATAGATTTCAAATTATTTTTCATTAATAAATTTAACACTATTAGCACTAATTATTTATTATTCTTATCTTTTAAACACAATTCTCTCTACAATAAAAAAATATTAGAAGAGAAAAAAATTCTATTTTATACAATACATGTGAATGAATAGTGCATCACATTAAATAGTACGTCATGCCTGAATAGTGGCCATGTGAATCTTGACCTATGTAAATTATGATTGTGTGTACAATGGGCACATTGAACAATGCATAAGCATGTATGAAGAGTGTGTGAATAGTACTTTCAAAAAATTTATACGAAAGTTTTGATTTAGAGGTGTCAAAATGACTTGGCCGGCCCAACCCGACTCATTTTTTGGTGGCCAAATCTGGCCACCATGATATTCTTGGCATGGTCCGACATAGTAATTGTGCCATGCTAGGTATGACATGGCTCGAGAATTGTTTGCCTGGCATCGCTCGTTGGCCCAGTTCATACCTAGTTTAGGCCGGGTCATGCCCAGACTTGTCGGGTTGGGCTAGGTCATTCCAGGGCATGTCAAGTCATGTCGAAACGTGCTAGGTCATGCCGTTTCAACTTGTTCTGAATTGGGTCATCCCAAATTCCAAATATATTTTAAAATTTAAATTTTAATATTAAGTTAATTGAATAATTAAATTAATACAACAAAAAAATAAAATTACTATTACAAGTTACAACTTACAACTAAAAATATGTATAAATTATAAAATAATAAATCAAGTTAAATCATTAAAAAATAAAAATTAATACATTAAAGATAAACTTATAAACATAAAATATCAATCCCGTAAATATCTGAATAAATAAAGAACAAAAAAACAATAAAATCTAAAGCTTAAATAATAAAAATAAATAGACAAAGTTTAAATCACTAGCGATAGGCTGTATGCATTATAGGAGGCTCAATCTAAGTCATCAATTATCATCAAAGTCTCACGAATCATTATCAGTAACTAACTCTTTCATTTTTACTGTAGTTGTAGCATGATCTTAGAGACCAAAGCTTGAATCTTTCCAATTCTTCATGCATGCTAATGCTTCAATATTATCTGGTCATAATCTTGATTTTTTATTTGAAATTATATTCATTGTAATAAAAGAAGTAGACTCTAATTTTACATTCGGCACCTGTGGAGTCACAAGATCCCATGTCATCTTAAATAGTACTAGATAGGTAGACTCATATGATTTCTACCACTGTAAAGTATCAAGGTTCTTATTATCAATATGTGATAGGATTGAGTAGTGAATTGATATTTAAGTATCGAGATAGTTATTTCTTATTTTACGGTCTATCCTATTGTTTCTCACTCACTAATTGAATCGAGAAGTCATCATCACTGAATATTATATCAATGTTCGTACTCAGAGCTTGGCTACTATAACAACCATAACTAGTATCATAGTATATAAATAGCTCAGTTAATTTCTAATGAATGAATCCTTCAGGTTTGTGTTTTTGGTTAATACATGAGGATGTGTATATCAAAATATTTTTTATCTCTTCTAACTTAATTCTAGGGTCTGTAGGCAGTAAGATAAAAAATAGATAAAATGGTGAACCAATACTTTAAGTATTTGATTTTTATCTCAATAACCATGTCTCTAAATGTTAGATTATTTATAAATTTACTAAATATTCTACTAATGTTGCATATGCATAGTGCAATACAAGTGGTAAGAGTATAAACCGATGAGCACATGTTTGTGTTGTAATAAATTTTTTTTTGGAATTTCATAAATAAAATTTATGTAATTCAGTCAATTTCGTCAATATTAAGTTCATCACTCTTATTATTGACGTAGTTAGATATCACGTGCTCATATTCAATACATGACTCAAACATATGATATGTAATTTTAATGGTATCTCATATTAGATTGAAATTTTTTCTTTTTTATACATGCAAGTAAATAGAAACTACTAAATTCTTGTTATCTGCTAGACGTACGAAAAATTTTAGTAAGTTACGTATGTTTTTTAAAGTAGGAAAACCAACTTTATCCTTGCTTGTATTATGAGGTTGATGATGGGATATATGTATCTAACATGAAAAATTTCTTTTAATGGCACATCTCTAATATCTAAATAAATATTTTAATGGTTACTCTATTATTAAATACATTATCAAATGTGATATTGTATATTTTATTTTAAATATTATATTCTCTAAAGATTCTCATTATTTATTCCTAAATGGTTAGACTTTCATGAGAATGAAAAAATTCTGAAAAAAATAATATTTTTTTATTTAGTATTCATTTAGAATCTATATAGTGGACTGTGAGACATACATAAGATGTATCGTCGTGAGTAGTCTAGATATTAGACTTCACGGATATCATTCTAATATATTTCTTATATTTATTAATTATTATTTTTTTATATGTTATAGTATTTTAGTATCTCGTTCCTAGATATGGATCTAAGAATTCTATGCTATGCAAGTTAAATATAAGTCTGTATGATATTGATCACCCTTGAATTTTCTAAAAATCTAATTAGAAGACTCATCGTAATGATGATTTAGTCATGTATTCCTTCCCTAACTCGGTATATGAATGGGGTCAACATAGAAATTAAATTGAATCTAACCACAAAAACTCTACTACTGAGTTGAGTTTGCCTAAAATCTAATGTATCATATTTTTTGGTGTATTGTTCGGCATGTCTCTAGGTGTCCAGTCACGCATGATCTCTTGCAGGTTAATATTTTTTTTATAATATTTGTATTGTGTCGATTCTTTATTAGTTTTCCTAATATTTTTGTATTATATAATATTAAAATGAATTTGAACTATTAATTTTATTTTTAATTTTTTAATGTTTAGATGTTTGGGTTGAGACGATCGGAGTAAATTTAGTTTTGTTAGTCTTGGACCTTTCTATAGGGTTGTTGTTATCCATATAAAAATTTTCATCTTTACGTTTACATTAATTTTTTTATCGTTATGAAAATTATTATTTGTCATTTTAATTTTTATTAGTTTATTAATTATATTGTAAATTTTGTTATTTTATTAAATTATTAATTTATATTAATTAAACTAAAATTTTTAACTAAAAAAATAAAAAAAAAACTAAACTAAACAAGATTTAAAAATTAATATTTATAATGGGTAAAATCTTATTTGCTTTATGATTTCCGTGCCGCAATCGATAGTCATCACTCTAGTCTCAAAAGTCAAAATCAAAAGGAGATGGAGAGAAAGAGACGAGAGCCGAGAGAATAGATAACACAACAGAGAGAGATAAGATATAATGAATATATATTTGAGAATGAAAGGATATATATATATTTCAAAAATATAATTAAATTTTTTTTTAATTTTTTAATTTATTTAATATTTTAAATGAGCATAATCATGACATCAATCAAATTTTTGCCCCTAGCCGTTGGGGTCGAATCTAATAGCCTAAAATGTGTTTTTTTGATTGTTTTTTGGTTTGACTGTCAAACCGACCTAATGGTCACTGATTCCATAAGTTTTTACTTCTAGAATGTGTAGCAGGTTCATGTAGTTGAGTTCAAATTTCAGAAGTTCACACTTGTATGGGAGGGAAGGAGATTATCCTAGATTATTCTAGAATCTTCTTGGATATATGTAATAGAATTTTTTAGATTTATAGGGAACCTTCAAAGGTTCTAGATTATTCCCTATGCATGTATTTAAGGAGGAGTTGGTCTCATTTGTAAACAACCGAGTTGAGAGTTTCTTTTAAGATTTTATTATTCAATAAAATATATTTTTTTATTTTTAAGTGTTATCTCAAATTCTCTTTGCTTCCAAGTTGTGGGTAGACACCAAGCATAATAAGCAAGGTGAATGTAAAACTAACTTAGCAACATCTAAGGAGTAAGTTGTCTAAGTGCCGCACGAGAGCTTAGCGAAAAGACTAAGTTCATGATGGTATCAGAACTAGGTTGTAACGTGTGAGAGTAACTTGGTGGATATGATGTCGAGCTCTCATTTGGAGGAAATTGCCAAGCAAGTTTGGGGAAGTGACCTTGACCCTCCTGCTAAGGAAATGGGAAAGAAGGACAAGTCTCATGATCCTCTCATAAGCTTGGACATTCGAGAAACCCGGTTAGAGGTCTCCATAGCAGATACCAAGGAGTGGTTTGATCTCATTGAGCAAAGCATGGAGAAGGTCATGGAGGATTTCAAGATGCATATCCTAGACTTTCAAGAGAGGATGCAATGCTCGTTGATCCCAGTGGTGTCGCATGAGGAGTTAATGAAGGTCATGGACATGCTCACTAGCTTAGCATCAAGGGTGGAGATATTGACCAAGCAGGAGGATGAGCTGAAACATGAAGTGACAATCTATAAGATGACATTGTTGGCTCAGGTTATGTCCACTCATGAGACCCAAAGGGTGGATGTGCCAAAGCCTCATATTTTCATGGAAAAACAAGATGCTAAAGAACTTGACATTATTCGTGACACGTGAATAGATATTTTGAGACAATATCATTAACTAATGAGACAATAAATGTACGCACTACTACTCTCTGTCTCACTAATAATACAACTCTATAGTGACGTAGAAAATTTATGGAGATAGAAAGAGTGACGTGCCCCATAGACACATGGGTTGATTTCAAGAAAGAGATAAAAAAATAGTTTTATCCAGGAGATACGGGATATATAGCTCGTAGAAAGATCAGACATCTCAAGCACACGGGATCTATTCGGGACTATGTCAATGAGTTCTTTTCTTTGATGCTCCAGGCTTCTGATATAAATGAGAAAGAATTTTTTCAATTTTATGGAGGACCTGCAAGGCTGGGCCGAGCAAGAACTGAGGAGACGTGGTATTTAAGATTTAGCCATGATCATGGTAGTAGCAGAGTCACTCATAGATTTCTAAAGGGGAGACTCTTCTCAAATCAAGATATCTTTCAAAGGTAGTCATGCCAAAGGTGGGGGAGACATGGGATACAAAAGCTTTAACGTTATGGAAGGATCAAGTGCGACTTCTACTAACAAAGAAGGCAACGGTGGAGATAAGCACATGGATCTCAAACCAAAAATCAATTACTTTATGTGTGATGGATTACATTGGGCACGTGAATGTTCTAAAAAAACTACCCAAAATGCCATGATCGAGAGGGAGATTGAATAAGAGGATGATCCCTCTCACTGGGGTCAATGCAGTGCAGCTATTGAATGCCTTCAAGATCAAGCAAACTAAGGATAAGCCTCAAAGTAGGAGTCTCATATACGTGGAGGCCAAGATGAATGAAATGTATACTAAGGTCATGAAAAATACCAGTGCCACACAACTTTGTCTCAAAGGAGGAGGCAATGAGACTCATGCTCCCAACATCCAATGAAGTAGGATGATTCAAAGCAGTAAACTTCTGCCAAGCCATCACATTGAATAGCTTGTGGGGTGACTATGAAGATCGAGCCTTGGGAAGACAAGGTTAACTTCACGGTGGCATCCATGGATGATTTACAGATAGTGATCGGGATGGATTTCCTTCACCAGGTAAAAGCTGTACCTATATCTTTTTTATGTTCGAGGGCTATCTTAGAAGAGGGGGCTCTATGCATGGTTTTCATAATCATCGAATGTAAAGCTAAAACGCTTATGCTGTTGACTATGCAATTGGAGAAGGTGTTTAAAAAGAATGAGGTGACCCACATGGTGACCTTTAAGGAAAACCCCATGAGAAATTATATGCCCATGAAAGTCATAAAGGTGTTAAACGAATTTAAAGATATAATATTACCGGAGCTACATAAAAGGCTCCCACCTAGGAGGGAGGAAGATCACAAGATAGAGTTGGAGCCACAACAAAACCTCCTGCCATGGGGCCCTACAAGGTGACACTCCCAGAGTTGGAGGAATTAAGAAGTATGATGGATCACTGCAGATGTGCATTAATTACTGGGCACTCAACAAGTTAACTATCAAGAGCAAGTATCTCATTCCTCTTATTGTTGATTTATTTGACCAATTTGGTAAAACACGCTATTTCACTAAGTTGAATTTTCGATCGGAATACTACCAAGTAAGGATAGCTGAAGGAGATGAGACAAAGACCACATATGTAACAAAGTATGGCTTTTGTGAATTTCTAGGGATGTCCTTTGGTCTTACTAATGTACCTGCTATATTTTGTATTTTGATGAACAAGATATTCCTTTTTTTTTTGGATAAATTTATTGTGGTATATCTAGATGATATTGTTATATATAGTAACATCTTGGAAGAGCATGTTAATCATATTAGGAATGTGTTCCGACTACTAAGGCAAAATGAGTTATTCGTGAAGAAAGAGAAATATTTTTTTTTCCTTGAGGAGGTGGGCTTCTTAGGACACCGGATCAAGGGTGACAAGCTCATGATGGATGAAAGTAAGATCAAAGTCATTCAGGAATGAGATCCCTATACTAAGGTGCCACAACTAAGGTCATTCTTGGGCCTAATTAACACTATCAACACTTTATAAAGGGATACTCAACAAAAACAATTTCATTAACAGATCTTGAGAAGGGTAAGACATGGACATGTGATGAAAAATATCAGCAATCCTTTGAAGACTTAAAGAAAGCTATGATGAAGAATCCGGTATTGATACTACCTGGCCACACCAAGGTATTCGAGGTACACATTGATGCTTTTGACTTTGCTATTGGAGGGGGTTCTTATGGAGTAGAAATGTCTCATAGCTTTTGAAAGTCGCAAGCTCAATGACACAGAGAAGTGGTATACAGTCAAAGAGAAAGAGATGATGACAATCATTCATTGCTTGCGAACGTGAAAATACTATATGTTAGGATCATACTTCATAGTGAAGACAGATAATGTTGCTATTAGTTATTTTCAGACCCAGAAAAATTAAGTTCCAAGCAAGCAATGTGACAAGACTTTTTGGTGAAGTTTGACTACACGTTGGAGTACAAGTCAAGCATAGCCAATCACGTAGCCGATGCTTTAAGCTGCAAAACAGAGCTAGCATCTATGACTAGCCAACCTCATGGAGAGATGGTAGATTTCATAAAGGAGGGGTTGCAACATGATGCAATAGTCAAGAGTATTATCACATTGGCTCACGAGGGAAAGATTGGGCAATTTTGGGTAAAGGATGATTTGCTCTACACAAAAAAGAAAGTGATTCTATGTGTCAAAGTGGGAAAGCAATAGAAGGAATCTAATCAAAGAGTGTCATGACTTCAAATGGGCTGGACACCCAGGGCAACGATGCACAAGGGCACAATTAGAGTATGTCTACTACTGGTCACATATAAGGAATGATGTGGAGGCTTATGTGAAGACTTGTCTTGTGTGCCAACAAGATAAAATGAAACAATATTTACCCAAGGGACTACTGGAGTCACTACCTATAACAGAGCAACATTGGAAAAATGTCACTATGGACTTCATTATTAGCTTACCCAAGTTCGAGGAAAATGGATCTAGCATAGTGGTAGTGGATTGATTTTCAAAGTATGCTACATTTATAACATCTTCTAAAGATTGCACAATAGAAGAGACAGCTAAGCTATTCTTCAAGAATGTGATAAAGTAGTGGGGGCTACCGAAAGTTATCATTGGTGATTGTGACCCACGTTTAACTGGAAAGTTTTGGATGTAGTTCTTTAAATTCATGGGCACGAAATTTCACTTCTCTACTAGCTTTATCCTCAGACTGATGGGTAGACAAAATGAGTGAATGCATTACTAGAGTTGTACTTGATGTACTTTGTGAGTGCCATTCAAATTGACATGGCCAAATTGTTAGATGTTGCTTAGTTCTCCTATAATTTACAGAGAAGTGAGACAACTGGGAGGAGTTCATTCGAGGTAGTAATGGGGCAACAACCAATGACTCCTCACATCCTAGCCAGAGGATACACATAAAAGAGTCCAGCAGTTTACAAATTTGCTAAGGCATGGTATGAGCAAGCTGACAGAGCACGCTCATTCTTAAGAAAGAATGCTAAGGGGATGAAGAAATTGATTGACAAGAAAAGAAGACATGTAGAATTTAAAGTTAGAGACTTAGTGCTTGTCAAACTTCTATCGCAATAATTTAAGTCCATTCGAAAGGTGCACAAGGGACTTGTGAGAAAATATGAAGATTCATTTCCTATACTTGGACGAGTTGATAATGTATCTTATAAAATTGAGTTACCACCAAGGTTGAATATTCATCATATCTTCAATGTTAGCAATCTAAAGCATTATCACGAAGATAAGGAAGATCCAGGCCAAGGAGTCTTTATGAGGGTACCCACAACAGTAGTGACTTCCTATGATAAGGAGGTGGACTACATCATGGTAGATCGGGACTTAAGGAAGGTTAACTTTTGGCCCAACAAGGAATACTTAGTAAAATCAAGGGGACTACCAGAAAGTGAAGCCAGTGGAGTGTCAGCTAACAATTTGTGGCAGATTCAGGAACAGATTAAGCAGTTCCAGGCAGAAAAAGTGATGAAGACGTCTACAGCATTTGTGGGGAAGAATGTCACACCCTCGCACAAAGAATGTGAAACGTTTTAGAAGATTCTAAAAAAGTTCACACTTGTATGAGACGAAAAGAGATTATTTTAGATTATTCTAGAATTCTCATAGATATATGTAATATAATTTTATAGACTTATAGGAATCTTTAAAAGTTCTAGATCATTTCTTATGCATGTATTTAACGAGGAGGTGGCCTCATATGTAAATCACTAAGTTGAAAGTTTCTTATAAAATTTCATTATTCAATAAAATATTTTTTTTATTTAAGTGTTCTCTTAAATTTTCTTTGCTTCCAAGTTATCGGTAGATGCCAAGTATAACAAGCAATGCGAAAGTAAGACTGTCTTAAGTTCCGCACGGGAACTTAGCAAAAAAACTAAGTCCGTGACAAAGGGTACTAGGCCGTGCCTGCCCTGGGTTAGCTCAGCATGACACAACATGAGCCATGCTTCGAGCCAGCCCAACACGTGCCCATGCATAGTTATAGACCATGCCGTGCCTTGCGCGG
Source organism: Sapria himalayana (assembly GCA_029783825.1). NCBI lineage: Eukaryota > Viridiplantae > Streptophyta > Magnoliopsida > Malpighiales > Rafflesiaceae > Sapria > Sapria himalayana. Next base: position 1,473,151 of record JAREIK010001073.1, on the reverse strand, counting down.
CATGCCTAAGTCAGGCGGTGCCTTGGGTTGGCTCTGGACTGCCCTGTCCGTTTGACATTTTTACTTCAATTTCATATTAAAAGTATCTTTTTAAAATCAAAATAAAATTTTTCTTAGAATTCTTAATATTTTTTTATTTTTTATTTGTAATTTTTCTGTTATAATTTTATAGTTGTTTTGCAACACGTTATAAATATGAAGCTCTTGCCAATTGGCTATAACAAATCGTGAATAAAAATTGATAAATCTCTGTTCTTGATTGATTAACTAATATAAATATTTTTTTAGTTATTGATCAATTAAGTCTTGTTTATTTATTTTTAATTATAAATTAATTAGATATTGATCTATTTTTTATAATAGTATCATGAATAATTTGACAAAAATTATTTTTCATGAATACTTGAAGTTGAAATTTATTTAGAAAATTTATGTCTTTGGTGATATCATTCAAGATGATAATAAGGTATCTACTTAGCACAAAGCAAAAATAATGTATTTCATTTGACATTACCTTCAAGAGGGACTAAAAGTCAAATATTTTATGGTAAAAATTATTCTTGAACTTTGAAATAACCTAAATGAAAGATATGATCAATAGAAAATGATCATTTTCCCCAAAGGTCTTTATGAATGGATATAATTATGTAAACAAGAATATAAGATTTTAAGTAAATATAACTCAACTATGTTTTAAATTATCTCCAAATTAAATTTATGTGAAGTGAAATCAATGATCAAAATATGATGGACTAGTTTTTTTTTTAATTTTTTTGTCTCGAATTGACTCATGCGGCAGCAATATCATGAAAGAGCCTTTAGCAAATATTTTTATTTAATAGTTTATTTTCTACTAGCTAAACAAAATAATGACCTAATAAGAAGTCATGAAACATATTCAAGTGGTTGTACTTCATTCTCTTAACTGAATGTAACTACGTATCAACACCATTTTCAAATTCAAGGCAATGGTCATATTCGTTGGCACCAACATGGTCTAGGCCGTTTAGGTCGAAATGGTAATGGGGTGGTTATTTCAAAAATTCATCATGCCACTTGAATTGAGAGAGAAATGAGAAGAAAACTAATAAAAATAAAGAGGACTCAATAAAAAGTCAGAGGAAAACTCATGTTGTGTAATGAAGAGTCATTTGTCACATACTTGTAGTACACCAAAATATTTTGCTAGTCTTTATTTGAGTCACATAAAAGGAATGAGACAAAAATCGGGATTAATTTTGTTGCTAAGGATGATCCTTCTAATACACAATTTAATAATATCACTCATTTGAATAATATATTTTTTTTTCATTCAATAATAAGATAAATATATTGTTTGATTAATAACAATAATATCCAAGGATGTTCATGTTAAGATGAGTGTTATAAATGCTTATGTAACATTTATGTTGTCAAATAAATTGCTAAATAATAAAATAAGGTTTATACAAATGTGTTAGATACAATGTTAATTACAATTTTTTTATCACTACATATTTTAAATAATATTATTTATTTATTTAATTTTATTTTAGTGCTTTTGACTCTTCTAATGCTGAAGATGAAATAATCATTAATTAATTTTTTTATTGATAACAAAAAATTATATCTCATGGACAATGCTATAATGAGTACTATACTCAAAGATTTGAAATATTTTTCTTTCATTAAAATGCAAAAGATAAAAGTAAGTATAATTTGCAGTAGTATAGAGCTAATTGAAGATTTTGGAAGAAATCATATCATGTTGCCTAGTGAAATTACATTTATAATTCATGTCTTATATTTTGAAAAGTCTTAATGAAATTTATTAAATTTTAAGGATATTCACAAGAATAGATCATGTTGAGATAACATTTAAGACAAGGGTAAATATCTATGTATTACAAATATTATTTTAGGCAAGAAAAATATACTAGAAAAAGTACTATATATTTTTTTGGTTAATATTACACTATTATTAGCAGGCACATGTCATATTGAATCAAAAGTTTATTAATAATCATGGGTTTATAATTTGGCATGATTGATTAGGTCATCCCAGTTCAATTATGATGTGAAATATTATCTAGAATTCATATGAATATTCATTGAAAAATTAAAATATATTACAATCCAATGAATTCTCATGTGTCGCTTGTTCTCAATATTAATTATTTCTTAGACTATCACCTATTAAGATTTGAATTGAATCCCTTGGATTTATGAAACATATACATAAACATAGTGATATTCATGAACTTATATTACCGCAAAGTGAAATATTTAGATATTTTATGGTTTTAATTGATGTATTCACTAGATAGTCACATGTATCCTTATTGTCAATTCGCAATTCTGCTATTTGCAAGATTATTATTTCAACTAATATGTCTACAGGCTTACTATTTAGATAATTTGATTAAAATAGTATGACTTGATAATGTTGGCGAGTTCACTCGTCAAACATTCAATGATTATTGTACTGCTATTTGAATTAGTTTAGAACATTCTATAACACATGTTCATACTCTGAATAATCTTGCCGAATTATTCATAAAATGAATTCAATTACATGATAGAACATTATTTACGAGAGCAAAGCTTTAAATATTTGCATGGAATATATAATTCAAACTAAGTTATCATAAAATTAAATATATTTTATATGTAGCGACAAATATTCACATCAGGCCAATAAGTTAAAAGTTTCTCATTTTTTATGAAATATATAATTCAGAATAAATCAAAATAAAATATTTAATATATAAAATTTCTCTATTTTTTTTTGAAATATATAAATTGTATCTTTTTTCATGAAATATATAATTCAAAATAAAATATATAATATCACATTTAATAATATATCATATTTAACTCTTTTCCTCATCCCTCCCTTTTGCATATATAATAATGATATATATAAAAAATGTGTGCGTATACTAATATACACACACACAAAAGTTTTATATATATATATATATCCCACAGGGATATTAAAACACAACATACACAAATATAATAGTGATAAATGCATGGCCTTAGTGGTGGTTGACAGGGGAGGGGGAGGGAATATAGGAAAAGAAGGACAGTGAGTGAGAGGGAGAGGAGGAAGAACAAGGAGAGAGGATGAGGAGAGAGAAAGAGAGAGAGGGAGAACAAGGAGAGAGGATGAAGAGAGAGAGAGAGGAGGGAGAATAAAGAGAGAGAGAGAGGGAAGAAGGAGAATAAGGAGAGGATGAGGAGAGAGAGAAAAGAAAGATAATGAAGAAAGATAGGGGAGAGAAAAAGAGGAGAGAGAAATCAAATGTAGAGGGAAAAAATGTATATTTCAGTTCATGTGATCTAAAAAGTTGACAAGAAAATATTTTCAATGTAATATTATTTAAATCTCAATACAGTTTTTTTTTCTCTTTATCTAGTTACATGAATTTAAAATTATTTTGTCATTTAAGATAATGCATATCATGCTAACTAGTTATATAAATTTGACATCATTTTCTACTAATATAAATTTTAACACTTTTAGCACTAATTATTTATTACTTTTATATTTTAAAACACAATTTTTTTTATAATTAAAAAATATTAGAAGAGTTAAAAACAGTTTATATTATATAATACATGTGAATGAATAGTGACAACTTGAATAATGACTGTGTGAATAGTGCACTGTGTTCAATAGTGCAGCATAGTTGAATAATGACCACGTGAAGTTTATATAATATATTATTGATGATGCTATAATAATTTTTCTAAGATGTAGAATTATCTCAAAATTTTTCAATATGTCAGCTATAGTTATTAAAAGTATGCTTCATGTGCGCTTAAAGTTCTAGTGCCACTGGGCCTAGAGGTGTCAAACGGGCCGGCCCAGCACGGCACGACCCGTTTTTCACGAGCACGGTCGTGCTACCGTGCCGTGCCGGGCACAGTGAGTTATAGGCGGGCACGGCATGGCCCGTAGGCACGGCAAGGCCGTGCCGTGCCGTGCCCGGCCCGCTCGGGCACGCCTTGCCAATACATGCCAGGCCAGGCGGCACGGCAGGGCAGGCGGGGCGGGAGCCGCAACGCGGGACCGGGTCAACCGGGGTCCGGGTCCCGGGAGGCCAGCACGAGCACGGGCTGAAAATGCCAAAATGGCAGATTAGAAAATTTTTTTTTATTGTAAATTTTTTTATTAAGTTACTGTATAGACTTTAGAGTATTAGTAATAATTAAAAAATATAATTTTTTGTAAAAATTATAACATTTAAAATTAAATAAAACAAACAAAAATTAGAAATTTTTTTTTTTTTTTCAATTAAGTTTAGCTTTTATTATTATTATAATTTATTAATTATATATTAAAATCTAAAGTTATTAAATTTTAAAATAAAATTTAAATCGTAAAATAATAAATAAATACATTAAGTTAGTAAAAATTATAATTAAAAAAAAATTAAACTACACAAATGAAAAATTACCATTCATACTTTTGAAACCAATAGTCCGAACAAAACAAGTATAAGTTTCAACACAACGTATGGTATAAAGTACAAACAAAGTGTATAAATAAAATAAATAAAAAAACATCGAAAAAAAAGAGCAGATGAGCATCAATCGTCAAGCGGCATATCATGAGAATCATCAGCCGCAACATCAAGATCAGTATCATATGGATCATCATCATTGGCAATCAGCTACTCCGCCATCGTAGTGGATGTGGATGCGACTGCAGTGTCTGTCACAGTCCCAGCTTCAGCACGATCACTGATGCTAAATCTCGATTCCTACCAATCCTTCAAACATGCCAAAGTCTCAACCATATCTGGACGTAATCTCGATCTCCTATCCGAAATCACGTTCACTGCAATAGAAAAAGCAGACTCCGATGCTACGCTCGACACCGGAGGAGTCAGTAGATCCCGTGCCATCCTAGATAGCACGGGATAGGCGGACTCATATGATTTTCACCATTGTAATAAATCAAGATTCTTATTATCAGAAGGTGATAGGATTGAGCAGTAATCGGTATCTAAGTACCGAGACAGCTCGCTCCTATGTGAAGGTCCACTCCTACGTTTCCCCCTCGCTAGGTTAATGGAATAATCAAAATCTCCGAACAAGGTATCAGTGTCCGTACTCACAGTCTCACCACCACCACCACCATACCTAGTATGGTAGTATGCGAACAGGTCTGTCAACTTCTCGTAAATGAACCCTTCAGGTGGCTCTTCCAGGTTTATGCACGAGGAAATGAAAGTCAGGGTGTTTTCAACCCCTTCCACCTTAGCCCTAGGGTCCATGCATGCTGCGAGGCAATAAATAGATGGAATGGTGGACCAGTACTTCATGTACTTGGTCTCCATCTCTGCAACCATATGGCTAAGTGTCGGGTCCGCTCGATACTTCCTAAACATGCTACTAATGTTGCATATGCAACGAAGTGCAATGCAAGTGGTGGGCGTATACACCGACGAACACATGTTCGTCGTGTCATAAAATATCTTCAGGAATTTCATAAATGAAATTCCTGAAGCCCAGTCAGTGTCGTCAATAATAAGTTCGCCACTCTTACTATTGACGTAGTCGGATATCACGTGTTCGTATCCAACACATGATTCCAACATCAGGTGCGTATAATTCCAACGATGTCTCACATCTGATTGGAATTTCTTCTTCTTAAGATTCGCAGACAAATAGAGATTACCAAACTCTTGTAGTCTGCGAGGAGTGCGAATATACTTGAGTGCATTGCGTATATTTTCCAACGCGGTGGAACAGACCTTCATACCTGCTTGAACTATCAGGTTAATAACATGACACATGCATCTGACATGAAAGATCTCTCCTAATGGTACGTCTCTAATATTCCTAACAAACATATTGATCGCTACTCCATTATTCGCAGCATTATCGAAAGTGACACTAAAAATTTTATTTTGAATTTTATATTCCCTAAATATTTTCATCATACACTCAAAAATGGCCGGGCCATCATGAGGATGAAGAATCTCAGTGAATCCTAATATTTTTTTATTGATTGTCTAGTTAGAATCTACATAATGACTCGTGAGACATACATAAGAAGAATCATCGTGACATGTCTATATATCGGACGGCTAGATGGGTCACAAGGCGTGAGTCGTGACTCACGACTCACGCCACGGCACGCGTGACACGCCGCCAGTGCCACGCGTGCCTGCGTGAACTGGCACTGGATGGACCCGTGCTGGCGTGCCGTGCCAAGGCACGGCACGGCACGCGAATATCTTAACCTGGGCACAGTTTAAGAACGTGCCGGGCCGGCACGTTTGACACCTCTAACTGGGCCTAGGCAAGACACCTTGTCTCGCCTTGTCTCAGGTGTCCTCCCACAAAATATATTATTTTCGAAGACATGTACAAAACATATCAAGTCGAGCATTAAATTTATATAATTAATGAAAAATGATGTGAAAATTTTATTACTATTTATAAGGATATGAATAATCTTAAATGATAAAAATAATATTAAATTTATGTAATTAGATAGAAGAAATGAAAAATACTTTTTTTTTTTGCTTATTGAAATTTAAAAAATTTTACTTGGAATTTTTGTTAATTTTTTATATCACACAAATTGAATATATTTTTTCTCTCTATCTTTTTTCTATTCTCTCATTTGTCTTTCCCCTATCTCTCTTCTTTCTCTCTCATTTTTTTTTCTCTCTCATCCTCATCTCTTCCCCTCTTTCCCCGCTCTTTATCTCCTCCCCCTTGCTATATGCCTTTCTCTCTATCTCCCCCCTCTCTTTCATTTCTCTCCTCCTTTCCCTATCTCTCTCCCTCCTATCAATCACCACCAATATTATTCATTTATCACTTTTATATTTGTGTAGTGTATTTTAATATTTTTGTGGTATATACATACATACATACTTATGTTGTATATATATATGTAACTTGTGTGTGTGTATGTGTATTAATGCACACACACACACACACACTTTTGATATATATCATTATTATATATGTAAGAGGGGGTGAAGGAAAGAAAATAAAGTGTAATGTATTATCAAATGTAGTATTATATATTTTATTTTAAATTATATATTTTATAATAATGATTGTTATGCACTTATATGGCATAGCCATCATGTAGACACATATATAATTATTATAAAGCATGTCTCATAAAAGAAAAATTCATGCCTTAATTGTGTTTTGCATCTCAATTTCTCAATAATTTTTTTTTACCTCAATTTGTTTTTTGTCTTAAATAACTTTGATGTGGATCAAATGTATTTTTGCATTAAATTTATTAATCTAGAATATTTTGTAAATTAAAATGAAAATTCATACTAGTAGTTAATTTTATATATATATATATATATATATTACAAACCTATTATCTATTAGTTATAAATGAATGAGATTACTAAATTTAAAATAAATCTAATTTTAATGATATTAAGATTAAGTTGAGTTTGTCTAAGATTTAATATATATTATTTCTTGATATATTATTCTATATATATTTCATAAGATCAATTGTACAATTAATTTTGTAATTATATATATATATACATATTTGTATGTTTATTATCATAATGTTTTTAACTCCTAATATTTCTTTTATTATAGGAAAAAATGTATTTTAGGATATGAGAATAATAAATAATCGGTAGTAAGAAATAATGTGAAATTTATAAAACTAGGCACAAGGATGTGAATAATCAAAAATGAGAACAACTAAAATTTATGTAATTAGATAGAGGCAGAGAGGATATTCTATTATTTTTTAATGATTGAGATTTAAATAATTTTTCTTTGAAAACATTTTTTGTTGTTGTTTGTTTATATTATGTGAATTGAGATATTTGTTTCTTATATTTATATTTTGTTTTTTTTTATTTCTTTTTTTCTAGTACTCGTCTTTTCATAATTACTATACTTTATGCTCTCTCATTTTGCTTTTTTTTTTCTCTTTATTGCCCTCTCACTCTTTCCTAATATTCCTCTCACTTCTGACATCACTAATATTATGCATTTATCATTGTTATATTTTAACCTCATGAATATTTGTTCTAAAATATTTTTGAGAAGACTTAATATTAACAATAAATTATTTTATTAATTAGATATTTTTTTTTATTTTTTTTATTTGTTATTTCATATCTTGTATTCTAAAAAATAATTATATAGCCTTTCTTTCAACGTATTTGAGAATTGAGTACTTTTTTTTGATAACTCCTTTTTAGGATGTGACTAGAGGTGTCAAATGGAAAGGAGTTGGGCCGGCATGACCTGGTACATTAACCGCATAATGCTGAGTCATGCCCGGACAAGCCTATTCTTGCTTGTCCGTGATAGGTTTGGGTCGGGTTCAGGCCTAGTTCAGGTCATTTTGAAAATATTTAATTCTGAATATTAAAATTATTAAAAAATTTAAATTTTAATTATTTAATGCTTAAATTGTTTATATTTAATTATTAAATAATATAAATAAATAATAATTATTGTTTTTTATTTTTTAATTTATTAAATTAAATATAAGCATAAAATTTATTATAATAAATAACTATAATTTAAAAACTAATTGTGTCTGAATTAATAAAATAAAACATAATTGAAACCAATGAAAATAAAAAATCAAAAATCAAGCCTTAAAGAAAAAATGACAAAAAAAAACAAAGATAATGTCAATCTAAAAAAGTTAAATGAAAATAAAAAATATTATGAGCATTAAAGCATATGAATAATGATGATATGAGATAAGTATTATTGTATCAATCTGTCAATCATCATTAGTCGCCAGACATTAATTGTCATCAATATTCCACGGATCATTATTAGCAACTGATTCATCTATTCTTGTTTTAGTTTTAGCATGATCCTGGATATTAAATTTCGAATTCTCCTAATCTTTCATGCATGCTAATGTCCCAACAATATCTTGCCATAATCTGGATCTCATATTCGCAATCATATTCATTGTAATAGAAAAAGAAGACTATGATGCTATGCTTAACACGAGTGGAGTCAATAAATTTTGTGCTAATTTAGATAGCATGAGATAAGTGGACTCATATGTTTTTTATCATTATAAAATATTAAGATTATTATTATTGGAATATGATAATATTAAGTAGTAATTAATATCTAAGTACCGGGATAGCTTGTTCTTATTCTATTGTCTACTTCATCATCTCTCTCGCTACTTGAATGGAAAACTCACCGTCTCTAAATATGGTATCTATATATGTACGTGAAACCCTACTATTACTACTATCATACTTAGTATCGTAGTATGTATAGAGATCAGTCAACTTCTCGTGAATGAACCCTTCAGGTTGGTCTCTCAACTCCTCTCTCACTCTCATCTCTCTATCTCTGGTCTTTCCTCTCAATTTTGATTTTCTCTCTCTCTAAAGTTAATTTATATTTTTTAGCTTTAAAATTTTTTTTATAAAGCTTTTAAAAAATTGGATCGTGGACATGAAGGGAAGAAAATTCATGGGCAGTGCGGGGCTGTGGTTTTTTCTCTCATCTTCATAAACCTACATAATGCGAACTGGGCATTATTTTTGATTTTTATTTAGTTTTTAAATTGTATCAATCTCAATTAATTTTAAATTTATAAATTAGAATGTAATTCATTATAAAAAAATGAAATGATAAATAATGAATTTAATGATAATAAAATTGATATTAATATAGTCGTAGATAATATTAATAATAAATTTAAATTTTATTGATAACAAAATCATACTTTCTCTTATGGTCGTGACTCAAACTTAAACATCTAAAAAATAAAAAATTAAAAGAATATCAATTGTTTAAACTCATTTGAATCTAGTATAAAATAAAAATGCTAGGTATGTCAATGAATAATCGATGCAATACAAATATTATAATAAAATATATACATGTAGGTAGAGGTGTCAAACAGGCCGGCCCGGCATGGCTCGGCCCGTTTTTTTCGGGCACGAACGTGCTACCGTGCCGGGCCGGGCATGGTTCTTGTACCGTGCCGTGCCCGGCCTGGCACGGTTTAAAAACATCCGGGCATGTCATGGCCCGTAGGCACGACAGGCTGTGCCGTGCCGGGTCGGGAGTCGGGACCGCGGGTCAGGATCCAATCAGACCCGACCCGCGGTCTTTTTTTTCGGGAGGGTTGGGTCACGCCCACGTGTGCCTGCGTGAAATGGCACGGGAAGAACCCGTGCCGCTATGCCACGGCATGAGCCATGCCGGGCCAGGCACGGCACGGCATGGCTCGAGCCAGGCACGACATGGCACGTTCCAACCCCGGGCACAGTTTAAAAACGTGCCGGGCTGGCCCAGGCACGGCCGAACCGTGTCGTGCCGGGCCGGCCCGGCCCGGCCCGGTTGACACCTCTACATGTAGGAGCATGTGTGAGATTGGGTACGTAAAGATGCATACCGATCACTGCACTAAAAAATATGGTACATTAGATCATTTGCAAACCTAACTGAGCAGTGAGGTTTTAAAGGTTAAATTTCGTTCAATTTCTATATTGACTCTCTTCATATATCATTATGAGTTATGGAGGAAAGATATAGCCAAATTGATCACCATAATGAGTCTTTCAATTAGATTTTCTTAGGATCAAAAAGTAGTCCGTATCATGCAGACTTATTTTTAGCTTGTATATCATAAATTTCTTTGATCTACAATTAGGAATGACATACTAAAATATTATAATTTAGAAAAAAATAATAATTCATGAATTTAGGCAATATAGTAGCATAATATTTGTGATGTCCAATATACGAATTAATTGCTATAATATATTTTTTATATATCTCACCACTTATTATATAGATTTTAAATGGACTGTTAATGAAAAGATTTTAGGATTTTTAGAAATTCTCCATCTTGATCATGATCATGTCATATTTGAATGCATGATGAGAATTTTTAAAAATTATAATATTCAAATAAATTATTTAGTATTATATTAAATAATGTATCCAATAATAAAATAGTCATTAATATATTTGTAATGATTATTAAAGATATTATTATAAGAGATTTTTTATATTAGATATATGTATCACGTTATTAATCTGATAATACAAGTAATGATGAAAATTGTTTTTCATGTTTTAGAAAACATATGTAACTCACAAAAATATCTTCAAATACCTAGTAAATAATAAAAGTTTAGTAGTCTTTTTGTCTGAGGGCCTAAAAAAAATTCAAACGGATGTGAAATATTGTTTGAATTATACTTATTTGATGTAAGAGTTATGTGTTGAATATGAACATGTGATATCTGACTATATTAATAATAAAATTGATAAATTTATTATTGATGACAAAAACTATGATACAATGATTTTATTTATGAAATTTATAAAAATTTATCATGACCCGACGTATATGTGTTTGTCAGTTTATATTTTCACCACTTACTTTATATGCATGTTAATATATAATATTAGTAACATATTTAGAAAGTTTAGAAATATTTCAATATTTAGTGATATATCTATTGTGATAAAAATTAAATATTTAATGTACTGATCCACTATTTCAATTCTTTATTGTTTGATTGAGAATATTTTGATATACATATTCTCTTGCATGATCAGGAACACCAACATAAATGATTCGTTCTCAAAAAGTTTACTGGGTTATTTACATACAATGATACTAGGTATGATAGTAGTTATAGTTAGACATTGAGTTTAGACATTGACATCATATTTATATATGATTATTTTTTCATTCAATTAGCGAGAGGGAAATATCGAGGTTGACCATCGAATAAGAGTGAGTTGTCTTAGTTAGAGGTGTCAAACGGGCCGGCCCGGCCCGGCCCGGCACGATAAAAAAACGTGCCCGGGCCCGTGTCGGGCCCGGGCGAACAAACCACGTGCCGGGCCGTGCCTGGCCCTGCACGCCGGCCCGCGTGCCTGCGTCGTGACTCGTGAGTCGCGACTCGTGACCCAACCGGGCCCCGCCCCCGGTAAAAAGACCGCGGGTCGGGTCTAAACAGACCCGCCCCGCCTGCCCTGCCTTGCCGTGTGCCCGTGCCCGAGCGGGCCGGCACGGCACGGCCTTGCCGTGCCCACGGGCCGTGCCGTGCCAGAATTTAAAAAACCGTGCCGTGCCGGGCACGGCACGGTAGCACGGCTGGGCACGTGAAAAACGGGCCGTGCCGTGCTGGGCCGGCCCGTTTGACACCTCTAGTCTTAGTACATAGAGATTACAGTTCAATCTTATCACATAATAATAATAAGAATTTTGATATTTTATAATGATGAAAATAATATTAGTTCACTTATCTCGTACTGTCTAAAATTGAGGTGTCAAACGGGCCGGCCCAGCACGGCACGGCCCGTTTTTCACGTGCCCCGCCGTGCTACCGTGCCGTGCCAGGCACGGCACGGCCCGTGGGCACGGCGAGGCCGTGCCGTGCCCGGCTTGTGGGCACGGCGAGGACGTGCCGTGCCCGGCCCGCTCGGGCACGGTTGGCTTGGCCAGGCGGCACGGGCGCACGGCAGGGGCATGGTAGGCGAGGCGGGGCGGGAGCCGCATGGCTGGACCTGGACCCCTGGTCTCCTGGACCGGCTCAACCGGGGTCCGGCTCCCGGGAGCCAAGCACGGGCACGGCCCGTGCTTGGCACTTGTGGCAGATTATAAAAATTTTTTTTTTTTTAATTTTTTTATTAAGTTTCTGTTTATCTGTATTTACTTTAGAGTTTATGTAATAAATAAAAAATAAAATTTTTTGTAAAAAATATTATATTTAAAATTAAATGTAACAAACAAAAATTAGAAAATTTATTTTTTTTTTCAATTAAGTTTAGCATATTTTAATATTATAATGTATTAATTAAATATTAAAATTTAAAGTCAATAAATTTTAAAATAAAATTTAAATCTTAAAATAATAAATAAATACATTAAGTTAGTAAAAATTTTAATTAAAAAAAATTTAAACTACACAAATAAAAATTACCATTCATGCTTTTGAAACCAATACTTCGAAAAAAAAAATATAAGTTTCAACACAACGTATAATACAAAGTACAAACAAAGCGTATAAATAAAAAAAATAAAAAAATATCGAAAAAAAAGAGCAGATGAGCATCAATCGTCAAGCGGCATATCATGAGAATCATCAGCCGCAACATCAAGATCAGTATCATATGGGTCATCATCATCGGCAATCAGCTCCTCCGCCATCGTAGTGGATGTGGATGCGACTGCAGTGTCTGTCACAGTCCCAGCTTCAGCACGATCACTGATGCTAAATCTCGATTCCTCCCAGTCCTTCAAACATGCCAAGGCCTCAACCATATCTGGACGTAATCTCGATCTCCTATCCGAAATCACGTTCACTGCAACAGAAAAAGCAGACTCCGATGCTACGCTCGACACCAGAGGAGTCAGTAGATCCCGTGCCATCCTAGATAGCACGGGATAGGCGGACTCATATGATTTCCACCACTGTAATAAATCAAGATTCTTATTGTCAGAAGGTGATAGGATTGAGCAGTAATCGGTATCTAAGTACCGAGATAGCTCGCTCTTATGTGAAGGTCCACCCCTACGTTTCCCCCTCGCTAGGTTAATGGAATAAGCGTCATCTCCGAACAAGGTATCAGAGTCCGTACTCACAGTCTCAACACCACCACCACCATACCTAGTATCGTAGTATGTGAACAGGTCTGTCAATTTCTCATAAATGAATTTTTGAGGTGGCTCTTCCAGGTTCATGCACGAGGAAATGAAAGTCAGGATGTTTTCAACCCCTTCCACCTTAGCCCTAGGGTCCATGCATGCTGCGAGGCAATAAAGAGATGGAATGGTGGACCAGTACTTCAGGTACTTGGTCTCCATCTCTGCAACCATATGGCTGAGCGTCGGGTCCGCTCGATACATCCTAAACATGCTACTAATGTTGCATATGCAACGGAGTGCAATGCAAGTGGTGGGCGTATAAACCGACGAACACATGTTCGTCGTGTCATAAAATATCTTTAGGAATTTCATAAATGAAATTTTTGAATCCCAGTCAGTGTCGTCAACAATAAGTTCGCCACTCTTACTATTGACGTAGTCGGATATCACGTGTTCGTATCCAACACATGATTCTAACATCAGGTACGTGTAATTCCAACGATGTCTCACATCAGATTGGAATTTCTTCTTCTTAAGATTCGCAGACAAATAGAGATTACCAAACTCTTGTAGTTTGCGAGGAGTGCGAATAAACTTGAGTGCATTGCGTATATTTTCCAACGCGGGGGAACACACCTTCATACCCGCTTGAATTATCAGGTTAATAACATGACACATGCATCTGACATGAAATATCTCTCATAAGGGTGCGTCTCTAATATTCCTAACAAACATATTGATTGCTACTCCATTATTCGCAGCATTATCGAAAGTGACACTAAAAATTTTATTTTGAATTTTATATTCCCTAAATATTTTCATCATACACTTAAAAATGGCCGGGCCATCATGAGGATGAAGAATCTCAGTGAATCCTAATATTTTTTTATTTATTGTCCAGTTTGAATTGACATAATGACTCGTGATACATGCATAAGAAGAATCATCGTGACATGTTCATATATCGGACGTCACGGACACCACTCCACTAAATGCCAAAAATTCCTTAATTATTTTTTGTTTTTCTAACTTATATATCTTTAGTATGTCACTCCTAGATGTGGACCTAGGAATCCTACGATAGGATGGCTGAAAATAAGTCTGCATGATGCGCACTACCCTCGGATCTTCCAAAAATCTGATCGGAAGACCCATCAATGTGATGAGCCTGGCCATGCCGTCCCTACCCAACTCGCTGGAGTATACGAAGGGAGTAAACTTTGAGACTGAACTCGATCCAGTCTCAAAAAATGTAGTGCCAAGTTGGGTTTGCCTAGGATCTAACGGTCCATATTTTTTGGAGCATATTTCAGCATGCCTCTTTAGGTGCCCAGTCCCACATGTACTCTTGTATGTTAAAAGTCTCATACAATATTTGCACTGTGCCATTTCATGTTCCTCACCCCTAACATCTAATTGTGTTATGATTTTAAAATGTGTCCAAACTACAGAAGTCCTCCTAGTTTTTTGTTTTTTAGAACTTTGGGCTGAGATGACAGGAGAGACCAAAGTTTCAGGAGCCACAAGCATTTGTGTAACACTAACATTTTCATTTTCCAAATTTAAATATGTGTTAGGTGAATTTGTCATTTTTTATTTTTCGTACGTTTTTCTAGAGAGAGAAGCTTTAGAGAGAGAAAATAAAAAAAAAGTAAATTATATTACCCGGTAAAAGCAATGAGGTCACTCACGTGCAAGATGCACCGCAGGAAGCTTTGATGTTCAAAATTCAAGTTGAGTTTCACAAAAATCCAAGCCGAAATCAAAATCACGAGGGCCGAGAGAGAGAAGCACGGTTTATGTGAGAGAGAGAAAATATTGAGAGGATTTATGTTTTTGAAAAACATAAATTTTATAGGCTAAATAAAGTTTTTTTTTAAAAAAATTTTTTTTTTTATTATTTTTTTGATTTTTTTTAATATATTTAAGGGGCAGAATCACGAGGACCGTTAGATTCTGCCCCCTTGCCGTTGGAGTCGAATCCAAGGGCTGAAAATCGCTCAAAGTTTGAAAATTTTTTTTTTCCGTTGGAAAATTCGTATTTCTCGGTTCTGAGTCAGTGGAGTCGGTTTTCGGCAGAAAAGACCGCGGGTCGGGTCCGTTTGGACCCAACCCGCGGTCTTTTTACCGGGGGGGCCCGGATGGGTCGAGTCACGACTCAGTGAGCCGTGACCGTGAGTCGTGACTCACGACTCACGCCACGGCACGCGTGGCACGCCGCCAGTGCCACGCGTGCCTGCGGGACCGGCACGGGATGGACCCATGCCGGCGTGCCGTGCCTAGGCACGAGCCGTGCAGGGCCAGGCACAGAACGTGCCTTGCTTCGCCCGGGCACGGCACGGGCCCGGGCACGGTTTTTGAACGTGCCGGGCCGGCCCAGGCACGGCCGAACCGTGTCATGCCTCGTGCTGGGCCGGCCCGGCCTGTTTGACACCTCTAGTCTAAAATGACACAAGATTTATAGACTTTTATGGTATTGAGTCTATTTTTTTGTCACAGTCAATATTATTTCGGATAGGTGATTGAAATTATAATCAGATATTATTTAAGTTTTAGAATACATGAATGATTAAGAAGATTTAAGGTTGTGCATTCAGGTTCATGTTAGAACAATAATAAATAAGTTATTGGTAGAGATGACTTATGAGATTTTGATGATATTGAGGTTGAGCTCATCATTAGTGATATCATTATGTGCTTTCGCGATGATGATCAGTTACATACTTAATCGATTAGTTTTGAGATTGAGCTTATATGTTCTGTCGCATGATTATGAATTTATGATTAATAATTTTCATATGATGTGTTTTTTTTTTAGATTGATTTTGATAATGATTAATATTGATAGATATGTTTTATTTGATATTTTTGATTATTAAACTTTATCATTTGTGTTAATTTTTTTTTTTTTGATTTATTTGACAAATAAATAATGTATTGTCATACTCATAAGTTGTAATTAATAATGAGTAACTTTAAATTTTACATTTAAAATGTATAAAAAAAAATTTTAAATCATTAAACCACAATTGGTGACTTATAGGCCTAGGCTGGTAGTCTTCGTGCCCCACCTGGCCTTATTCGGCATGGCCTATCCCGACACGACCTAGCCCAACTCTTCCTAGACTTGGGCTGGACGATCCGTGCTGGGCATGCCATAATCCATGTCGTGCTAGGCACTACATGATTCATTTGACTTAATGATGAGACTATATTTAGAATATATACTAGAAGAATAATATATATATAATTTGCTTAGATTAGTCATGAGTATATTGAGAAGCTAAATAATTTTGTAGTCAATCATGTTGAACTTATTTTATTAATTATTCTTTAGAAGAAGTAAATAAGTTGTTTTTAACATATGATTTCGTATGATTTGTTGTATTCATATTTTTTTTTCTTAATTTATTTATTTTTTTTTTTATATTTGATTGTGCTAGGATATTAAAGTCTTATCTTGAATGGATAGCCCATTTGTGTTGTGCCTAACACAACTTTATAAATGGTGGTATGGCGTTCTGTTGTGCCTGCCGTGTTGAATCAGGTATATTCAGGAAAAAACTGGCTTGGTTGCAGAGTGGTGCAGCTGCAGCTAGCCTAGGTGTCAATCAGGCATGTTGTGTGCCGTGTGCTGTGAGTCAGGCACCCTGGTTAGCCAGGCACCAGTCCCCATGCCACCTGAGCCTGGCTAGTCATTGGCTCCATGCCCTAGACTTCAGGGGCCCAGGCCCCTGGGCTTCCTGTGGCTTGAGGTTTCTCAGACAGTCAGATTCAGTCACTCAGCTTGCTGTGCTTGTGTGCGGCTGGATGTACCTTACATATTGTATATGCATATTATTTCTTAGATCTTCCATAAATTTAAGTGGAAATTCATACAAATAACTTAGTAATGTCTTATCTAGCAAATTTTTGGTGGGACATGATCGAAACTATTCCATCATATATTTTGATATATTATTTGGTGTATTTTCAAAGGTGTCCAATTTCATTACTAGTTTAATTGTTATAATTTTGCTTATAAATTTATATTGGATTCATTTTTCTTTAGTTACTATAATATTTTTATTTTTAACGATATTAAATAATTTTGAATTTGAAATGTTTATTTATTTAATCTCATTTTTTTAGGTGTCTCTGTCAACCTATTACTTAGAGAAACTAATTTTGTATCTTTTGGCTGGATTATCATTACATATATCAAACTTATTTATGATGTTCATTTAATTTTGATTTTATTTCTTAGTTGGTATTTTTTAGAAAGTTAGAATTAGAATAGGATTTGTTAATTATCTAATATTTAAAATAAAAAAAATTAGCAGTAAATATGTACCTTGTAAATTTATACTTTCACAACCATAATTTTGTGGACATGGATCGTTATTTGTCAGATCAAATTCTCTGTCACTAGTTATAAATTATAAATATTTTATAATTAAAATATTCAGCAATAATAATAAATATCATGTCTTGTAGTAAAAGATAAATGTCCGCTCTAATAAGGCTTGGTGACTAATATTGTCATATTTGACTTTTAAAAAGGTTTGTTATTATTTCCTGTTGAGTTTTTATCGTGAAAATATGTTCATGTGGAATGGTAGTTCATCTTAAAGAGAGACATATGACGAGGGGCTTTTCTTTGACTTGAGGAGGTGATGCATATCAAATGGTCACATAAGTTTTGACTAATATAATCAAATACAATCTGGATATTGTTTAAGATATTGTATTTGTATAACCTAAAGTACTCAATAAGAGCCCTATTTGTAAAATTTTAATATGTAGTTACTTTATTTGATTTATGCAATTGTGTTATGGATTTTTTTTTTTTTTGAGTTGTTTTGATAAAAGAATGATTTTATTAAATATGTATATGGATGATATTTTGATTATGCTAGAAGATGAGTTTGGAATCACCCAACTTAATGAATAACTTCAATTATATTTTAAGATGAAATATATTAGGAGACTCAAATATTTTTTTTAGAATAAATATGACTTACTCTATGAGAAATATTATATTGTCATATAAGATGTATACATTTGATATATTTATAAAAATTATTTTTTGGTTGTATACCAACATATATTTTAATTAATTGAAATATTGATTTCTTGTCTATTAGCACTCTTATAGTTTAGTAAATGACTTTCTGGATAATTATTAAAAAAATTAATAATTCAACAATCATCAAATAGAATATGACCTATCTCATTATATGATAATTAATTTTTTAATTAAATATTGATGTAATTCTGCAGGATATTCATAATTAGCAGGATATTCAGATCTGAGTTGGGCCTCAACTTGTAGATATAGGAGATCAACTATGAATTTTTTGTATTTATCTTAGGGTAATCATTTTTTTTTTTCTAAATAATTAAAAGACAAACAATTATAGTGAGGTTTAATTTTTTTAAAATCTTGGGTGATATATTTTTACGAGATACTTTAGGTCTAACGCTTATTTGAGGATATTGTATGTCTACTTTTTTTTCTTTATTACTATTTATTGTGATAATCAAAAAATGAGATATATGATATTAATCTGATATTTTGCGAATGGACAAGACATATAGTTGTGAACTAAATCTTTTTTAGGGAGAATATTTATAATAAGACAATTGCTATAATTGATATTTAAATATCAAATCAATTAATAAATGTTTTTTCAAAGATCGTGTAGATAACTTAACTTATATCTTTCTTCTCAAAGTTTGATAATGTGGATATTTATATATCAGTTTGATGAGATATATTGTTGTTTGTTAATTTTTTTAGTTTACTTTTGTTTTATTTTGTTATTAATGGGATCACCCAACATGTGGACTATTCTTAATATTTACAATGTTTATTTTGGTTTCACAGCAATATTCTAAACTCTTTATGTTTATTTTTATTGCACGTGCTTTTAGGGAGAAGCTGTCTCTGTGCTAGTTGGGCATACTCAATGCGTAAGCTCTGTGATCTGGCCAAAACATGAAGTGATTTGGTCTGCTTCATGGGACCATTCTATCAGAAGCTGGAGCGTCGAGACCAGCAAAGATTTTTTTAATATAGTATGAAAGACTAACCTACTTTTGCTGTTTTTGGCTCTCCCTTGCCTACTTTTTGTGACAGCCGGATGAATCCTATTTTTGTACAGTTTTGTGGAAAAGCCCTTAACTGTATTCATGTTGGAGGTGGAGGCTCTGCCCTTGTTGCTGGCGGTGGATCTGATTCTATTCTTCGAGTATGGGATCCACGGAAACCAGGTGAGTTAGGAAAGGTTATCATGATGCTCTGCTGCTGTTCTGAATTTATAAATAATACTGTATCACTTGTTTGTTTCAGGAAAAAAATATTTCTTAGAAAATAAAAACAAGATGTCATAAATAGATTTATCTCACACACACACACACACACTCTATCTCTCTCTCTCTCTCAATGTTAGGCTTTTTGTTCTTGTAGGAACTTCTGCCCCAATTTATCAATTCTCTTCCCACAGCTCTTGGATTTCTGCATGTAAGTGGCACCCTGAATCTTCGTTTCACTTGCTATCATCCTCTTTCGATGGGAAAGTGATGCTTTGGGATCTGAGGACTGCGGTACCTACTATCTTCCTTATCATACTCAATTAAAGTGTATTTTTCCTCAGCCTGAATATGAGACATTAATAAATGAATTATTTTCGTGCAGTGGCCTGTTTCTGTTATCAATTCTCATGAAGATAAAGTATGTGGTGCTTGATTACATCAAGTTTTTTTTTTTTTGTTTTTTTTTTTGTTTTTTTGAGCTGAGATACTTGTTAAATCGCAATGAAGACACTGTCTTTTGCACTTTAATTTCAGGTGCTGTGTGCTGATTGGTGGAAAGGAGACAGTGTGATAAGTGGTGGAGTAGATAAAAAGCTTTGCATTTCTTCAGGAATTTCATGTGCATAAGGTAGATGAGTAGTGCTCTTGATGCATAACTAACATTCAATTTTGAATGTTTGTTCCTAAATGTATATTATCTGAGTACACACCATTGATGCAATCCAACATAGCATGCATAAATTGCAATGAGCATCTACTGAATTTTATCTTATACTAACTACTAAGTATGAATCGCATACATTTTCCTAATTGAAAAATCTTGAATAAAAGAAATCTAACATTCTTAATGGTTCAATATACGAGTCTCACATTGAAATAAAAAATAACAAACTTGATGGTGACAAAAGATGAAAGAATTAATAACTGTCAACAATTGAGAAAGCTTCCAAATAACACGAAAGAAAAGATAGACTAAGGAAATGATTGTGTTAGAGAAATTGTACAGCAGATTATGCTCAACTTCTATTTTAGATAAAAAACACTTTTTAAAAAATTTGAGCTATTTTGTTGACCAATTCAATTTGCTCTAAAAGAAAATGTTGTTCTAGCTATACAAGCACTCCAATTAATAGATCTCATTTTGCAACCTAGTTCGTATCAAGTTGAAATGATTCAAGTTGGCTCAACTAAAAAGTGTTCGTTTTGGATATTTCCTTGCTCTTATTTTGCATTATTGTCTACTTCTATGCTCTTATCTAATCTTATTTTGTGTTATTGCCTATACTTGAATGTTGATTTTACTTTATTACTTCCACATTTAAAAAAAAAATATTTTTACTTTATTCTTTTTTGCCTCACGTCAAATATATCTTGACAAGCCTTATTCTCGTTAAATCATATAGATTTTGTTTGACTATCTCGAATGTGAGGCTTACAACCCCCGGGAAGATGTTTCTCATCATATTAGGACTTTGTTTTGATCTAATCAAAGCGTTGTGGATAAATATCGATGAATTTGTCACCAAGCCACTTTGAATAGTTGCTACATAATAAATATATTGATCAATTCATTAATAAAATAGTTAGTACTTACAATAAAAAAAATTGAAAAAAGTATCTTAAATGAATCATTTAACCAAATATCTAATTTGAATTCTAAAATATTGCATAATTAAAATTTTAAAATATATAAAATTTGAATTATTCATGAATATTAGTTGGAATTTAATGAATATAATATTGAAAAATATTCTATCATATAAAATTAAATTTTATGTAAAGGTGTCAAGTGTCTCGAATGACTCAGGTGGTTCGGGTCGCTCAGGTATTGCATGAGGAACTCCCCGAATTGATCATGCCAAGCTTAGTACAATATGGTTCAGAATCATGCTAGGAATTGGATTGTGCCAACTCGAGGCATGACTTGTGTCGTGCTAGGTTAGGGCGAGATGTGTTTCAAATCAGGTGAGGCATGACCCATGTGCCTGGCATTGTGGTATGGTCTACATGCATAGTGACCCATGATAGGGCACACGTGGGTCAAAGATCATGGGTCAAGCCCTATTGGATACGTCTTGACATGATTGAGTAGTTTTTTAAAAAAAACATGACCATGTATTGGCTTTTGTGGCCTGGTTGTTCTTGTTCGCGGCCTTCGGGGCTCGACTGGATTCAACCCAGCTCAACATGATTTGGTACTACTATGGGCCAAATGGGCCATGCTAGATCTCTTGCTTTGGCATTTATGTCGTGTTGGTCATTACACTAGATCCATCTCGTATTGTGCATGGTAGCATGACTAGGCCACATAGAAATGGGACGTGCCAGCACAGTATGACACATTTTACTTTTAATTTTATGTTTTGTATTGATAGATTTAATATACAATCTAAAATAATATAATAATATTCATTTGAAAAATTATATATCAAATAGTTTTATATAATTAGTAAAAGTGGTTGAAATAACTTATAGGTTATATGTTTTCATCAAAAAATATGATAAATAAAATTAATAAATACGAAAAACTATAACACTTTTATCATATTGGTGTATACAAGTTGACAACATTAAGATTGATTGAATGAAAGAAATGGAAGATATTGTCTTTTCAAACTTTTCATGAGGATATTTGATGACTGCTCTGTTATTCGAATATATGTGATAGTGATGATCTTTTCTTGAATTTTCTCATTTAGGAAGAAACAATTTTATTTTTATGTGCTTTATGTGCGTGTAAAATATAAGATTGAATATTGTATGTCTTGTCATTTGATTGTCATTAAAAATGATTGTGGTAGAAGAGAGTATATATTTGATCTTCTTGAATAGATGTCGAATTCAAAATATATGATAAGTAATATTTGCAATCATTTTGAAGATGTCGGCAACATGAATAATTCCTATGCTCCACACATAGGATTTGGTTAAAGAATCATAACTATTTTTGAGTAGTTATAGATGAATTAGTATAAGATATATCTAGGTAAGAAGTGATCACAATTGATAATGACTTAAATGAATTAGATAATTAATCTTAGATTTTACTCTGTCATAATTTTTTTATGGTTAGTATCTACTTTAAGAAGCTAGTAATACTTGATGATCTTAAAAAGTGATTCTAATATGCGTGAAATAAATTTTCTTATTAGGAGAATTAATAAATTGTTATGCAAAGATTGTTAAATAATATCAAGTGAGAGTCTGGCTACTCAATAAATCAACATAAACTAGTCATGATAGATTTGTATTAAAAAGTACAATCATATGAAAACTTATATATATATATATATATATATATATCTCAAAATAAAATGATAGAATTTAAAGGGAGAAGATACTTTTTTTTTTCGTAAAAGTTAAATGATGATGCTAAGTAGTTTGCGGACATAGATTGTAATATTATATGTGTTTCTCAAGAAAATATTACCTACATGAGAAATAATAAAATATCTACTTTATGTAATATATTAATGCTGGTGGATTTGTATTTTCAAGAGGTGGCAAAATGGGTTGGTGATGCCAATGTTGAGTTAACGACTAGTTTTTTTTTTCTTTTTGTTTTTTATTGTTTTTTTTTATGTTTTTTATGTTTTTTTATGTTTTTTTTTTCATTTTAAAACTTTCAAATAAATTATATGTTACCCTAATTCATAAATTTTTGTTCATAATATTTTCTCTAGTTCTCTTTTTTTTATTTTGCTTTTTTTATCAATGATAGATAATGAAAAATTCAAAAAATAGATATTACAATTGAATGTTCAATGTTCATTAAGTAAAATATATAATAATTCAAATTGATTTAATAGTCAAATTTAAGTGGCAGTGTCAATATATCGGTTTAAAATACTGAATGCTTGGAACTAACATGTTGACAATATATAACGCAACTTATTTAATATTGAATGATAAATAGGATTAAAAAAATATTATTTTAATATTTTATAAAATAAATGCTAATATTATTTTTAATTAAGCAATATTGATTGGATTATTGCCACTATTATGTCATTATCTATTATTTATACTTTTTGGAGGTCTCTAGATCTCTTTTACTTGGTGGTCATATTCAATCACACCTTTGGTGTGAATCCTTGAATATATAACTCTCTATTAAATTAATCGTACACCATCAAATATTTTTGAGTTCAAAAAATCATTGGATATATTATATGAGCATTGTACACTTTTGTTGATTTTATATTTTGGCACCTAGTATCTTTGGATGTGTAATATATGTTCACTTACATACAAAACAATGCACCAAACTAAATTCATGTGTTGTGAAGTATGTATTTGTGGGATATGACTTAACTCAAAAAGGATATTAGTGTTGCCACCCCACTACTAAGAAGTTAATATATCTTTATGGACGTAATATTTCATTAAAAAATCACTCTTCTATCTAACGAGAATCATTGATTTATCACTTAAGAGGGAGTATAGAGATGAAATATAAAATTAGGATGAAATATTTTTTTTTTTTTTTGAGATAATGCAACCATCTAGTATGAAGCTAAGATAGTTGATATATCTTCTATCAAGTGCTAAGTTGAATGATGTAAAGATTCGGACCATGATAGTACATTGTCTCCTATGTCTTCAAATCCATCAACTTGATCTTTTGCTAAGGACTCTTTGGAGGTATCACCTAAACTCATTCCTGTTGATTTTAATATTCACTATATTGTTGGTATAATTGAACTACATCTAGGTCATTCCAATATTATTTTCCACCTCGATCTAATTGTGGTAATCAATCACGGATATGAGTCAGATCTTAAATCTAAAGCTAAATATCGAATAAGTAAATATTTGTCATCTCACAAGTTGTTTGAGTCCTATGTATTTTATGTACTTCAATTATATATGTCGTGGGATGTAGATGAATATATACAGACAAACACAAAGTAGATGAGATTATCTAAAGATACAATGCTTGGATGGTTGTAAAAGGATATACACAATTTTATTGTAAAGATCAAAAAGAAATATTTGCATCGTTTATCAAATTTAATATTGTGAGAATATTTTTGTTATTTGTAGTAAAGAAAAATTGGTCACTTCTCTAATTTGATGTAAATAATGCTTTCTTATATGGAGTTATTTTTGAAGAAATGTATATGGATTTTCTTTGAGTAAACCTAAAATACTCATATACATCCTTGGTGTATAAATTGAAAAAGATCCTATATGAGTTGAAGTAGTTTCCATATGCGTAATTTAGCATGTTCACCAAGTCAATAAGAAAATTTGGCTACAAAAAAAGTAATCCGGGTCACACATTATTTTTAAAATATAAATTAGATAAATTTATTATCTTGATTATCTACATTGATTGAATGGTGGTGATTGATGATAGTTACGAGGAAATTTTTTGTTTATAGTAATCTTTAGCTTTTGATTTTGAAATGAAATAGTTTGGAAAAATTAATTGTTGAAAACTTCTCTTTGACATAAATAGATAACATATCATCAAGTATAATTGAATTAAGGTCAATATAAGAAAATTGAAATATTTTGATAGATATGTTTACCGTTAATTGTTGTTAACTATGAATAATAAATAAACCATAGACCTATAATTATCTAATGATCCAGATATTCATTTTACTGAAAATGAGTTGTCTCACTATTGAATAAATGAACTATCAATATAATTTCCAAGGCATTGATATCTGGATAAAAGTTTGTTTTACTAATGATGAAATATTCTCATTAACAAGATTTTGGTACTTGACTTAACCAATAGAATTAGGCAGCATAATAAAGTCACGATAATCACCTATCACAGTATTGGTACCATAAAAGTAAATATATATGATGGTATAAAATACACTATGCCAAATGTATGAAACATGAAGGACATAATGAAAAATGTATTATCTCTGGGACAATTAGATTATGGTGGATATAAAATCTATGTTCAAAATGGGATCGTGAAAGCAATAACAGATATATTTTTGGTGAAAAAAAGTAGAAAACATGGTTACATCACTGCTAATTTGCATATGATTAAATGAGTAAAAAAACACAACAAATAAGCATCCATTGTATATACAAAATTAATAGAAGAATTAAATCATTAATAATGATGTGACATCATAAACTTAGTCATATGTTTGAATGAGCCTTGAAGATTCTAGTTAATTAAATTATTCTTTGAATGCTCAAAATAGCTTTATTACCTTTTTTGTGAGTGTTGTGTAAATAGTAAGGAATACATATTAAAGTTTTGTAGTTTTAATACTAGAAGCAACATTATCATAAAACTATTCCATTATAATATCAGGGAAACACTAGTTCGATTCCAAAAAGATGTGAGATACTTCATATATATATTTTGATGATTATTTTTAGAAATATTAGGTGTATACAATCAAGAGAAACACAAATATGTTATTAGCTTCCAAAATATTGAAAGTACAAGTAGTGTTTTAATATAAAAAATTATCAAGTAGTTGAGGACAAAAATACGAGAGAATATATAATTAGTATTTAATTTGATAACTTTTTTCAATAAGAAGGTATCAATACCAGTACATAATGGCCACACTACACAAGAAAATGGAGTAGCATAGTATATGAATAGAACCTTGTTAGAATGGAGAAGAGCAATGTTAAGAACAATAGTGATGGTCAAGTTATTTTAATGAGAAAGTAATCAAAAAATCTGTTATGTAATCAATCATCACCTTCAACTAAAATTAAAATGAAGGTGTCGACAGAGATGTAGACCAATATGCCAACTAACTAATCCAACTTACATTCATTTGAATGTTTTATGTACATTATGTATAATATCCGAGAAATATCAAAACTAGATTTAAAATCCAAAAAATGTGTATTCTTGGTATATGTTGATGAAGTAAAGGGATATCCTTTGTGTGATCCCATTGTCTACAAGTTTATCATCATATCATCTTTGTAGAAGATATTTACAATAAAAAATTGGAGATATCACAATGTTGACAAATATATAGACTATAAGTTTATTGGAAATGATTAGTCAAAATAAGAACTATTAAAGAATAATGAACAAGCAATGGGCGAGTCTGAGGTATTTGAGATAAAATTATCAATTCATTAGATAAGATGACCACCTTATCACTCATAATATATTATAGAGGAAAACATTGCATATTATATAATAATAAATGATAACAAGTCATTAACTATCAATGAGGCTACAAAAAGTTTGGTGAAGCTTTTTTGTTGAATAACAATAATGCAAGAAATTTAAAGTTGTCAATAAAAATAGATTTAAAATAGTTTCAATAATAACCATGTACAAACTTTATAAATGTTGAATAAATTCGAAAAAAAAATTAATAGCAATGAAATAGTTTAATTTTTGAGCTGACTCTAGTAAACATCATTATCATCATCAACTAAGCCTTATCCATACTACTTGAGGTTGGCTATATGGATCGTACTTTTTTTATTTATTATGTTAAAAAATCATATATATTTTCAACAATTTAGTTATAAAATCATTATTTATAATTTCTACTGAATTCCTTCTTCACCTGAACAATCACACACTTCCTAATTGGTGCACTAGAAGGTCTATATATTAGGATATCACAAACACACATCAATACAAACTTCCAATGAATGGGCATGATACATTGTTCATTAGTTGCATACATATACTAGTGATTTTGTTTCAATTGAACGATATCTCTAATCTCTCATGCAATTCATCTCAAGTTTTGCAAACATTGTTCCATTTACCTCCAGATCAAATTCTAATCACGTGGCACTTACTGCTAAGGTCAATCTTGAAAAAGATTATAGATTTATCTAATTGGTTTGCCATATTATCGAATTAAAGCATTAAAAATATGAAATTTATAATAATCTTGTTCACTTTCTACAAATATTCACCAACTCCTCTCATTCTCTATCATAAATAAGGCTAGTATTGCACCCAATAATAATTTCTCTCCTCGCATAAAAAAAAAAGAAAATTTTAAAAACATTAGGCACAATACGATTGTGAATGAATGATGGTAGACTAGGCTCAACATCTCCTTTTTTCAAAAACCCAAAATGTTTGGGCCTTGGGTCAAAAAATATTTGGAAATATAAAAATGAATCATTTTTAAAAATGATTCATGTATATATGCATATAAATGTGTGTATACATACATACATATATATATATATATATATGTATATGTATGTGTGTGTATTTATTTATTTATTTATTTGTGTGAAGCTTGTGCGGGGTTCGTATGATGTTTGTGTGGTATTTGTGTTGTGCTCGTATTATGCTTGTCATGCACAAAAAGTTTTAGAGAAGAGACCAAGAATTTGACATTGTATTGAAATATGCCTATTATCAAACTTATCAAAGGGTCCTTATAGATTTTAATTGATCATGACACCCATATTTACTTGAGATAAGTATATAAAACTAATTTTTAAGGTTGTTGTAGATCCTTTACTTATTTTAGATATCATTGGTGCTTTCAATTGTATTCTTATTTTAATTTATAAATTATTAACACATAAGTTAATGCTCATATTATATATAACCATATCATATCTATTATTATAAATTATAAATTATATTTTAATTTTTCCTTTAAAAATATTACTATAGCAAAAAATAAATGTTTGAAAGTCAATTGATATATTAGTATTTAGATTGGTCACTCATCACTAGTCAAGTTTAGAATACTTTATCTTAGTCTTAAGAGTATTTCGATCCTATAGTATGAGGCATATAAATTTGAAAAGCTTACTAGAGCTTATTATTTTATATATCTGTTTGGCTTAAGTTAGTAACCATTCACTAGGATACACTAAAATATACAAGGATAGTGAAATATGACCATAGAGTAATTTAGGTATTTGATTATTTTTGCTAATAATTACTCAAGATATACTTGGATATATCTATCTTAAGATACATCACAGGTTTTGCCTAAAATAATACAAAATTAATTTAATAAAAATATTAAAAAATTAAGAAATAATAATGTATTAGAATATTTATCAAATCAATTCAATATATACTATATAAATCATGATATTATACACTAAATTTATTATTTCGATACATCTTAGGGAAGGGGAGTGTTAAAGAAAAAATATATATATATATTTGAGAAAGTTCAGGGTGTCCTAGTTCAAAAGAATATTCCAAATTTGTTTTGGTTAGATGTGGTTTTAACCACAATATTATAACTTAATAATAAAATTTGGTATTTGTATTTTATCTTTTTTAAGCATATACCATTTTAGATCTTTCATCACAGAAAGTGGATATTTAGCTTGCCTCTTTTATTTTATATACACAATTGTTTGGTCCCTAAATGCTATATACTATGAGACAAGTAGATATATAGAGCTTTGACATATTTTGCTTGGATAGTATAGTATTTTAACAAGATATAAATATTTTTTACTGAAAACTGTTAAGATTTTATTTAGTTCAGGTTTTGTTATTCTTGACTAGGACTAATTTCTCAAAGAACTTAGGAATAATATGAATTCTGATATTGCACATGAATCCATTATTTTTTCTTTCTTCCTTATATGTTTTCCTAGAGTATCAATTAGTAAAATGAGGCACTCATCAACTACATATCAGAATGGTTGTATTTTGTATGTCATTACTTTCATAAGCCATCATATCTATGAATAAATTCAAATCATCTCGAGTCTGAAGAGAGTGAGGTTTCTTGGATAGGGATATCTTTTTTAGGCCTAAATAATATAATTTTCAAGGTGTCTTCACTAGTACACATATGCATATTGTGTAGGTAACCATAAAACTTGACTTCGTAGGAATTAATGTGTATACTTGGAATAATAGAGATACTCAATATACTCAAACTAGAGATGGGACTAATGAGGAGATGAATAATAGTGTCATGCCATAATAAAAGGAATCTATATCTTCAACTCTAATAAGAATTCGAAATTAATATTATGGCCTTTAGTAAGATTTGTTTTCAATTGCAGATGAGTGTTTAGCATGAAGACAAGTTTAGGTGAAAAGGTAGATCATTGTAAGGTAAGACTTGTAGCAAGGAGATTTACTCAGATATTTGCTATAAACTATAAGGATACTTCCTCTTTAGTTGCAAAGATAATCTCAGTCAGTATTTTTTATATCTCTTGTGGCATTTGAATTAAAATATATATCAGTTAGATTTAAAGAATATATTTCTTCATGGTAACTTTGGGAAGATAATTATGGAGCAACTATTTGTATTTTGAACAATACAACCAAATATAATTTGTAGATTGTGGAAGATACCTAAAACAATCATCGAATGTTTGGAATGTAATATTTTTATTGAGAATTATCTCATTTAAGTTACACAGATATATACGACATATTTCTCTTGATTTTTTAGATAGTACAAATGGCATATTGATTTTTCTAATTTTTTATATAGATGATATTATGGTTATGAGAGATTAGTTTGGGATCATTCAATTTAATGAGTACCTCTAGGTACAATTTTAGATGAAGAACTTTTAGAGATTAAAATATTTTCTTAATATAAATCTTGCTTATTCTATGAGGTGCATCATCTTGTTGCTAAGTAAATGTATGTTTAATATTTATGTAGAGATTATCTTTTATATTGTGATCTAGTATATATTATTATTGACACATGCACTAACTTCACTTCTAATATGTAATTTAATTCACTCAATTATTTATATACAAATTATTAAAAAGATTAACTATTTGATTATGACTAGATCACATTAAGTATATGCGGTAAATAAAATTTGTCGTTTCCAAGATTTTTCTCAGTAAATTGATTTTGATATAACTCTCTACATAATGAGGTATGTAGAGAAGTCACCAAAACCTTGGATCAATTTTATGGATAATATATATTTGTAATTGGCTGAATATTAAAAGTCAAACCAGGTACTAACATGCTCAATGAATCTCATAAGAGTTTTATTGTGTTTTATTATAATATTTGATACAAACTAATATTTTTCATTTCTATTTGATGTTATTTTTATTATTTGATATTTGATGTAAGTTTGAAGTTGATCATTTCTAGTAATTGATGATCATCATCAAATTGGTAATATGATTGAATGATTATTCAATTATTTCAATAATTTTAAAGGGATTTAATCATGTTTTTAAAATATTTAATAATTTAATAATTATTAATTCTTGGTGCAATTCAATAATATTTTAGTTATATTTGATGATATTTAATTTTTGTTTAATGATGTATTTGAAAATAATTGTGATAAATTATCGATTTTTAAATTTGATAAAAAGCTAAAATAATTTAATTTCAATTGTTTTATAATAAAAATATTTGATTGTTTGTATAATAAATTGCATACTAAAGAATAAAATATCTTTAAGTTAGACAAAGTAAGATATTGATAAACTACATATTTAAATTATATTGGGTGTTTTAAGAATGATGATGATAGGTTGTTAGTATAAATTAAAATTAATTTAAATTTACTCAATGAGAATGACACATAATTTAGAACTAAATTTGATGGATTGTTTATCTCTAGATAAAAAATATTTCGTATTTCATTCCTAAAGTTAGTGAAAAAAATTAATACAATATTTTTCAAATTATGTGTAGAAAATAATTAGATTATATGAGATTTTAATTAACACATTGAAATATCTAGGATAAGTTATAATTTAATGGTTTGCTATTTCTTTTAATTAAACTTTAGAAAGTTAAAAAATATATAATACTCTTAGAAATATATTATTATAGTATCAATTTAAAAAACCAAAAAGTGGTAAAAATTTATTATTATTATTATTATTATTATATAACTTTATAATATATATATATATATAAATACATCAATAAAATACATTAATAATATTAATATCAAACATAATCAATAGTATAAATGAAATTTATCCAAGATCATTAAATAATTATCAATCTTATATGATTATTGACTTCAATAAAATATATATTAAAATATATATTGAATCATATCAAATAGTTATCAACTATTATCAAATTAACATCTCATTCTGATATAGAATTCATGAAATTTAATCTTTTTTGGATTTTTTAGATGCAAAAAAAAGGGGAAATAATAATTAGGGAATCCAAAAAAGAAGTATTTATGTTTTAGTCCTTGGCAAATATCTAAGTAAATCTCTTTGCTACAAATCTCACCTTAGGGTGATTTACCTTTTCTTTTAAACTTGTCTTCATATTTAACACTCAAATGAAATTAATAATAAATTTTCATGCAAGTCATAATAATTCTAAATTCTTATTAACGTTTAAAATATATATATCTTTTATAATCTAAAACTAAATAGATTATAATATAAGAGATTTAAATTAAACAAAATAAGAGATTTAAAAACTAGATATTTAAATTATATTAGGTGTTTTAATGATGATAATGATTGGTTGTTAATATAAATTAAAATTAATTTATATATGCTTAATGACAGATATTTGAGAACTAAATTTGATGGATTATTTATCTCTAGATATAAAATATTATATATTTCATTACAATGCTAGTGACGAATTTTAATAAAAGATTTTACAAAAAAAAAGTATAAAATAATTATAATATATGCAGTTTAAATTGATACACAGAAATATCTAGTAGAACGATGAAGTTGATGGTTCACTATTTTATTCTATAAAATTTTAGAATGTTAACAAAAATATAATACTCTTATATATATAATACTATAGTATCAATTTAAATAAACAAAAGTTTTAAAATTTTTTATTTATTATTATATAACTTTATAATTTTTTTGATGTATATATAATTATACACACCAATAAAATACATTAATGATATTATTATCAATCATATTTAAGAGAATAAACTAAATTTATCTAAAATCATTAAATAATAATCATTCATATCAAATTATATATTTTAATGAAATATTCATTAATATATATATTGAATTATATCAAATTGTTATCAAATACTATCAAATTGTTATCAAATACTATAATTTAACATCTCATTATGATATAGAATTCATCAAATTTAATTTTTTTGAATTTTTAAAATGTAAAAAAAAGGAAAAATAATGTTTATGGTATCCAAAATAAAAATATTTATATTTTAGTACACACCTAATATCTAAGTAAATCTGTTCGCTAAAAATCTCACCTCAATGTGATTTACCTTTTAATATGAATTAGTTTTTATATTAAACACTCACAAATGATTAGCAATAAATCTTTCTAAAAGTCCTAATAATTCCAAATTCCTATTAGAGTTAAAATATAGATCTCCTTTATCTGATTTGACATAATCTTGAATGAGATAGTATCTCATAATGATACTTATGTATCCTATTATCATCACTAAAATTAAATAAAAAAATAAAAAAAAAGATTAGATAATGATAAAATATGTGATATCATGTGTTCAGTATAACTCATTCGTCCATTTCAGAGAATGATTAGAATGTCAAAATTAAATGGATTGGCTATAGAATTATCCGATTCCTATAGCCATCAAAACATTATTTAAGCAAAATGAATACATACATACATACATATATATATATATATACATACATGTTTATGTGTGTGTGTGTGTGTATACACACGTTTATGTATGTGTATATATATATACATATGTTTATATATGCCTAGACACACACACACACACACACACATGTTTAATTATGTCTAGATATATGTGCATTCATGGTTATATATGTATAAATAAATAAATAAACACACACACACACACACACATGTTTATATATGTATGTGTGTGTGTGTGTGTGTGTGTGTGTGTGTGTGTGTGTGTGTATATATATATATATATATTCATATTTACATATATATATATATATGTGTGTGTGTGTGTGTGTGTGTGTATTGATATATGTAAATAAAAATATATATACATATTTAAATATAAGCTTCTATAAATATATGTGCATATGTAAATATACATGCACATATATATACATATATAAAAAAATACTTACATGCATACACACACCCACACACACACACACACACACACACACACACACACATATATTTATATACATATATTAATTACATATATAAATAAATACATTTATATTTACTTATACAACTATAAATACCTATATATATATATATATGTGTGTGTGTGTGTGTGTGTGTGTGTGTGTGTGTTTGTGTGTGTCTATACATATATAAATATATATTCATATCTAAATGTATATACATATATAAATATATTTATATATGTATATATATAAATGTGTGTGTGTGTGTGTGTGTGTGTGTGTATTATTTATTTATTAATTTAATTTACTTTAGAAATGATTTGGTGTGAGTAGCTTGATGGCTTTATGTGCAAAAAGAACTTTCAGCTCTTGGGTTTGAATCTCACCACCTCATTAAGTTGAAGTTTATTAGTTGTTTTGAAATTTGTTCATTTTTTTTTCTAAAATAGAAAATCATAGTGAAAAAAATCAAGTTTTTGATTTTTTATGCCCCAATATGTAAATATTTTTTTATTTTGGAGTATATTTGTTTTAAAAAAATTAGAAATATAAACCAAAACTTAAATATTTTCATTTTGAATACCCTAAACATAATTTTCCAAAAAAAAAAAAAAAGACCGATCATAAAAATTGAATTTTTTACATGTACATTGATTCGTAAAAATTTGTTTGTGAATTGGCATTCCTAACTATTATGATACTTCCATTTTCTTTTTCTAATAGGTAATTTAGGTAAATATTGTCCTCGAGTTTCCTAGAAATGCATATGACAAGATGCTGAGAAGAAGAATGTGAGATCAGATGAAGCCGGGAAGTGTTAGCTCTAAGCAAATTGTAGTGTGTAACTTTTGGTTGTTACATAATATTAATTAAACTTTCTATGTTAATATTACAATTATCCATTAATTGAATCAAATCATTGATTATCTAATTCAATCAATCTCCAATTATTTCATGCATATTTTTTATTTAACTTATTTGAATTATAGATCAAAATCAACATATGGTGTTTGGCAATATCAAAACTTATAAGCTTCCTCAAGGTGATATCATTAATCCTTTTAATAGGATATAAATTCTATCATCAATCAATATTCACTATACACTTGTTAAAGTTATTTAATTCATAGATTTCTTAAAGTTATTTCTAGACTTTACTCTTTATGAATCAAAATAAGTATTAATAAATACATGTAAATAATAACTACTTCAAGAAAAATAGTAATAAAATATAAAATAATAATAGTATATTGTATTTAAATAATTACATCATGTTAGTCCCATTCAATACAATTTGTGTATTAGTAATAGAAGTCATAACTTTATCATCCATCATAGTCAAGATAAACCTACTAAATCCATTATTACAACCTTACTGATACGCTGTCCAGTTCAATCTAAATAATAAATAACAAACATATATTTCACAAGAACTAGTGATTCAATCTTCTGTGCATAAGCCAATCTCTACGCACCAAATCAAATATAATATATAATAAAAAACATATGTATTTTTACAAATTCAACACATTATAAAACCTCTTATCAAAATAACAATGTAAATCAAACAATCAAAAATGACTTTTAGTAAAAAACAATTTCAAGAATCTCCCACTTAAACTAAATTCATGATGCCACATTTCTTACTCACATCTCTTTCATATGTTTGTCAAATGCTTTAGCTAGAAGGCTCTTCATAAAGGGATATGCCAAGTTGTCTGCCGATGCTACTTTCATCACCACCACATCTCCTCTTTTCACAATATTTCTCATTAGATGATATGTACACATGATGTATTTTGCTTTTTTGTGGTTTTTAGGCCCCTTTCTAATTTGTAACTACTACACTATTATCATAATAAAGTATAATAGGTAGTTGAATAGAAAGCCTCTTTGGTTACATTTAAAGCTACCACGTACTCATCCTCCATTGTGAAATTCATAAAACAAGATCGTATGATACTCTTCCTGCTCATGGCTCCACTTCCCAAGATAAATACATAACTTGAGGTGAATTTTCATAAATTCTCAACTAATTAGAAATCCAAGTTTGTATACCCTACAGTCACAAGATTATCCACTTGGTACAATAACATATAATCACTAGTCCTTTATAGGAGCTTGATTATGTGTTTTGCTGCTATCCAATTTTTTTGACCTAGGTTAAATTGATAGCTACTTACCATGCCTACAACATAATAGATATCAGGTTTTAAGAAAAGCATTACATACAATAGGCTTCCTACTATAGATGCATAAGAAATTGTAATAATTTTCTCTATCTCATTAGGTATTTTATGACACTATTTGTTTGATAGAGAGATTCCATATCTTAAAAATAAGAAAATATTTTTTGGAATCTTGCACGCAAAATTGAGTCAATATCTGATCGATATAAAATACTTGATACAAATCCAATATTCTTTGTCTATGATCTCAAAAAATCTTAATCCTAAGAATGTGATCATCTTCTCCTAAGTCTTTCATATGATATTTACTGGATAATCAGACCTTAATAGAAGACAATGAGCTCATATTATTATTTATTACTAATGAGCAATATATCATTAAAATACAACACCATGGATACTACATTGTTATCATATCTTTTTATATACTTACAATACCACTCTTGATATTGATCAAATGCATAATACTTAATTGCTTGATCAAAATGAGTATTCTAAGATCTAAATATCTGTTTTAGTCCATAAATGAACTTGTTCAACTTACAAAACATGTGTTCTTGGAATTTCTTTATTAAACAATTTGGATGTATCATATAGTTATATTGTTAGAGATCTCTATTTAAAAATATAGTCTTCACATCCATTTATCAAATCTTATAGTTATAATGAGCGGTAATAGTCAAGAGAATCTAGATTAACTTTAGCATGACTTGAGGGGAAAAGGATTCCTCATAATTAATTGTATATTTTTGAGTAAAACCTTTAGCTACAAGCTTAGCTTTTTAAGTCTCAATGTTCCCATCTATCTCTCTTTGTTTTTATTATATCCACCTATATTTTGTGTTTTATCTGATCACGTATCCCTACAAGATACTAGACATAATTAGATTGAATTGATTGTATTACTTATTCCAAACTCTCTTCTAGTGTTCATGCATCTTTATTTTGAAGTGCTTCATCATAGTTTCTTGGATTAGTATCCAACTCATCAAGGATTCTATCATAAGATTATCTGAAGAGTATATATCATGTAAGTTTATGAATAACCCCTCCTCCCCACCACTATGACGAGGCACCACTCTCAGTTGTATACTTTTAATGATATACTACATTGATATTGATCCATATAAACCATTATGATCATTTCCTTTTGACTGTATTATTGGAATATCAATGATAGACTCATAAGGAACAATATTAATACTATTATGAATAGTTATCACATTATGATGAGGCATTGAAATATTGGAGAAATTACCTTGTGGTGTTCCTTCCAGTATCAAAGGAGTGTGGACTAGCTTATTACCTATTAACATATTTAGAACAATTCTATTTCTATGCTTTTGGTTTGCTATATAGTCTAATTCTAGGAATTGGGCATTAGTGCTAATAATAGTCTTTTGATCATTTAGACTTTAAAACAAATCACCTTTAGTTACTCTAAGGTATTTCATGAAAAAACAAATTTTTATTCTTGTTTCCAATTTATTTGTCTTTCCTTTTAGCACATGTGCTTGGCAACCCCACAAATAAATTAATATAAGTCTAGCCAATATATCCATAGAAGAAATATATTGTATATCCTATAAGGAATTATGCATATCTGTATAACTCATCATTAACCTAACCAAGTCCATTAGAGTCGTATTCTTTCTTTCTATCACACTATTATGCTATAGAGTGCTAGAGTGGATAACTAGGATGTAATCTCTTGATACACCAAGTAGTCCCAAACCTCCCCAAAGAGATACTCACCACTATAATTAGATCGTATTATTTTGAGATATTTATTGTGATATATCACCAATTCTTTCATATTATTTAAATTTCTCAAAGAAATCAAACTTAACACATATCAAATAAATATACTCATATATTGAGAAATCATCAATAAAAGTAATGAAATATTCAAAAGCACTTTTTGCTTGGATAGTCATGGACTCACATTAATAAGAATGAACCTGTTCTAAAGGCTTTTTGATTCTATAGCCTTTTACCACAAAAGGGCATTTGGTTATATTTCCTTCTAAGCAAGATTTGCATGCTTAAAATATTTTCACTTTAAATGAACCCAAGGTCAATCTTTAATCAGTCTAAAAATCTATTTTAGATAAATATGGCCTAGGATAAGTACCAAAGATAGATTTCATTCATATTAGAAAGATATTTTCTTTTATCTAGCAAGGTGTTCATGCTATTCAACTCGTAATGTTGTAGTAAAGCAGAAATAGATTTAGTAACATATAATTTGTCTCTTAATGCAATAAAACAAATGATTCTTTTATTCAAGTAAATTATTACACAATCATTAAATAAAAAGAAGAATTTATCTTTAACTAAACTAGAAACTTAAATCAATTCCTCTTCAAATTGAAGGTACATAAAGATAATATTTCAAAATTATAATATTATTTCTCTAAAAATGAAGCATGCAATCTTTCACTACAACAATCACTATCTTGATACTATTTCCCATAAGAAGACCAATTTCTATATTATTTCGTTGTCTAATTTTGTGGAACCATGGCAAAAAATTGCAGACATGATTAGTAGTGCGTGTATATACAAACTAGGTATCCATTGATACCACCACTAAATATGTTTTAACTATTATTAATTAAGATTTACTTTGATTTTTACCATTGTTGAGATAAATCAAACATTGTTTCATCTAGTGTCCTAACCACTTGTAATGAAAATATTTTTTATTTAACTTTTTAACTTCCACTTGTGACTTAGGAGTTGTCAATGAAACTTAAGTATATATTTGAAATTTCTTTTTCTTTCCATTTAGTTTAAAAGTTCTTTCAGTGATGAATACTATAGATGATTTATTGATAATATTTTTAGCCAATATCAATTCAATATTATTTCTTAATAATATTTCTCTAGCATACCAAAGTAAAATTTGGTTTGTTCATATTATAATTTAGGTAGAATTACTAATCTAAGTCTGGTAATAATTGAAGAATAATATTAATCCAAAAATCCACATCAATCTTAGCTCTAAGAATTTTTAGAATATTTAGAACTTGATCTTTTGCTTTGCTACTTTTAGTGATCATTGTATTTATCAAATCCCGCATGGCTTTCTGCATAGCAAAATGAGTATGCTTCTAAAATATTTATTTGATATTAGATATCATGTAATATGCAATATTTATGAACTAATGCTAATGCTTGAATATATTTGAGATAAAAATCAAGATATAATATCTAGATATCTCATTAGCCTTTACTCATTACTTAGGAGGATTGGCTTCCTCATCAATTGCCCCTTATGAGGTTTATCCAAGCATATATAAATGAGAATAAATTTATAGTTATCAGCAGTCATGGTGATGTCTCAATTTATATAATTGGTTCTATCAAGTTTAATCTCTTTAAGAATAATATCGAGTGGGTTAAAAATTTTTTTTCTCAAAA
Organism: Sapria himalayana; assembly: GCA_029783825.1. Taxonomy (NCBI): domain Eukaryota; kingdom Viridiplantae; phylum Streptophyta; class Magnoliopsida; order Malpighiales; family Rafflesiaceae; genus Sapria; species Sapria himalayana. The sequence continues at coordinate 1,433,652 of JAREIK010001073.1, read as the reverse complement.
TATTTATAATGAGCTTTAAAATTTGAATTACATTATATAAATTGATTCCCTCTAATAATTTTTGAATTTATTTATCATCAGTCTGACACATCATGAATATCATGTCTTGATGGGATAATATCTACTATTTATTATTTGTTTAGACATGTCAAATCATATTAATCCTTTTCATTATCAGTCTAATAGACCAAAAATTACAACATAGTATATGATCTGGTATGTTGATTTTGACTATATATATTAAAGATCAAATCATTAGTTTTTTATATAATATAAGATTTTGCTCATAGTCTATAATAAAGTTGCACACATCATTATTAAGATTAATACTTGATTTTAGTGAGTATATATATGTATTGACAATGGATAAAGACAAAGTTCAAACTTCTTCCACTAGAATATTTGGGATAATTATTTTATACTAACACAAATAATAATCAATTACTTTAAGAATAAGAGTAATAGTGATTATAATAAATATGATATATTTTATTTTATAAGTTAGTATGAAATAATAATACTTTCTTTTGTACTATACACTCAAGTGTACTAGTACTAGAAATTAAAATTTTAAAATTTACAATACTTAAAATAGACTCACTCAAATTTATTACTACAATCTAATTGATATGGTTTCTAAATCTAGATTTTGAACTAATTTATATTGGATGAGTATCACTGATTCGATCTTCTATACATAACCTAATCTCTTTGCACTGAATCATCCAAAATCAATATAAAAGACAAAAGTGTTTTTAACAATGCAACTCATTAAAAATGTTTTTATTAAAATAAAAATATGCTAATCAAGAAAACATTCACCTATAATTTTTATATTTGTAATTGTCTAAAATTTTTATATTTGTAATTTTACTTTAGGTCAAATAGATAAATTAACAAAAAATTTGCAACTAAATTAAATTTTTTAAAAAAACTTTCAATAAATTGTTGGAAATAAAATTGACTTATAATTTAAAATAATTCAACTTAATAGTTTCAATGATGCATTCACCAAACTTTTTTATTAAAATTTATGACTTGTGTTTTCAACTATTTTTTGTGATGATCAGTCATTATTTGTAAAAATTATTTTAATTTTATAATATTTGTGTCATGTTAAAATTGATTTTTTAAGCTTGATACACAAAACAATTTGTGAGTAGGAGTGGGTCCAAAATTGTTAATAAAATTCTTGACAAATTGTAAATAAAAATTCAAAATATTCTCGAGAATTGTTTATTTAGTTCATAATTAATTGAAAAGTAATGGTCTAACAAATGAGTTTATTGCATGTAAAAAATAATTTTCATACATGAATTCCTTTATATAGGAAGCATATGTGGTACACCGTACAAGGCAAGAAATATATTTTATCAAGAGAATAAATTAACTTTTTGATTGATCAAATATAAAGGATATTGATTTTCTAAATTTATCTTCTAGTGATATGATGAAAAAAATCATAAGAATCTATTGTTAATCCATTTTCATTCATTATTATTTAATATTTTCATCTAATAATAATTTTGTAAACATTTTATTAAGATTATAAATGTTATGCGTTTTTGTCAAATTATGTTTATGCCAAATAAAATAACTTTTATATTTTGTTCATATTTCAAGAAGTTGTTGGTTCTACACATAAATTGTATTAAATGTCTGGCACACAATAAAATTTACAAAATAAAGAGTAATGATGCTTTCTATTTATCTTAAATTTTAGAATATTACAATTAGTCAACTCATACCAAAAATATTTAGACATCTTCTTAGATTTTTATTGTATTGGATTTTTAGTGTTTTGTAATGAAATTTTTTGAAATTTTTAATCTTTTAAATTATTGATTCCAGTGCTTAAATAACCAATCATCATTCTTGATATTTTTATGATTTTGTATAGACCATGATTTGAATTGCCTACCACATCTAGTATGAGAGCAAGGTTCACTATACCATTCAAAAAGTGATATATGAACTTCTATGGAGAAGGACGTTCTTCATTAATATCAAGATGATATCCTATTTATCTATTATTATTATATAGATATGCAATTATTTCAATATTGATATAATGATTATGAATGTATTTTTTAATATTTTTGTTTATGTTGGTTATGTTTGGTCGACATTGATTTTTGTTATTATGGAGGATCACTTTATGATAATAAAATTAATCAGGGTTAATTATTCTATTTTGAAAAATAGAATAGGTGACTAGTTAGTCAAATAATTGTATGACCTAGTGAGGAATATGATAAAATTTTTAAAACTAATTGAAGAATAATTGAAAGACCTCTAATATATGGCTGCTTCTTTAATTTGGCAATGGATAAGTTATGATACTTATCAAGTTGACGATGAAATAAAGACAAATAAGCTATATAAGAAACTAGAGTCTATTAGGTTCGAAAAGAATATATTTTAAAATAAAATATTGATCATTAGGTATCTAGTTAACATGAAGTTTAAAGATGATTGTTTAATATCATCACACATTAACATTTGTCATGAGCTATTAAATCAAGTTTAATCTATGAAGATAGTACAAGAAGATGAGAAATTCAATTTATTGCTTAGACTCAAAAATCATTTCTCATTCCTAATACAAAAATATTTTTTTTTTCACTTTTAGTTACCATATAATTCCTACAAGAAACATTCCGACATCAATCCTCCATCGGAAGCAACAAAAAAAAGTGTGCTGCAAAGGAATTCTATTAAAAAAAAATAAACGATTTGAAGCATAAGTTTCAAAATTTCAAATAAATTGTTTGTGAACTTTGTTAGCCTAGAGAGTTCAATTTGTTGTTCAAGTTTGTCTTCTTTAACTTAAATCCATGTCCTTAATATTTAGTTAATTTTTTTGAATCTTTGATAGAGGAGATGTTAGTCTAAATTGTTTTCCACCATAGGTGGTACCTCTTTCTGTAAGGTGGTTGTTAGACTTGTCCCATTTCACTTTGAGCTGAATTGTGGCTTGTGGCTACCCGCTACTGTCATTTCAAGAACGCCATATATGTTTGGCTTATTGTTAAATATATTAATGCATCCGAAAGCTTTTGTAAACTAGGCTCTGTACTTGGTACATTTCTTTTTAACCCATTATGATTTGGTCATAAGCGATTTCTCAATCATAATAATACAAATTAAAAAGCAGAAGGGGGTCTTGATATAAAGAGGTATACCTTAGGTCTTCAAAAAAAATTTGGTTGGAATCACCTTATGCCAAACCCATTTTTCAATTTCTTTCAACAACTTATAATTCATGGAGCAATCAACAAACAAAAATATAAGTAGGGACATTTATGTCATGAATTCTCTTTTACTTAGATACATTTTCTATGAGTATAAATCTTGTTCACAATTTAGTATTTTTGATATGAATCACTAAAAATTTATGAGCATTATGATTAAATTCAGTTATTTTGATTATTTTATCGTCAAATTTGTATGAAATTACCTCAACACATTTTTTTGGAAGAATTATATTTTGTTGCACCAATTAAAAATAATTGAAAAAAAGTTACTCAAGTAAATATTTAAAAAACTATGCATCAAACTATTTAGTAATTAATTTTAGATACTGTGAAATCTCGAAAAAAAATGAATAAATAACTAATATAATTTGATTTCTGGAAAAAGGGCAAAATGGTAATTTTGCAATAAAAAAAAACCTAAAAATTTTAGGGCCATAATGATAAAATGGATGTTGTTATTAAATTCATCTTGGAAAATATAGATACGGTGTAAAGGTTTGTTAAATTCTAAGAAAATCAAAATTTGTTATATTTTTATTTAATTAAATAATTATTAGAATATTTAAAAAAAATTTTGCTCAAGCGAAAGACCACGCCACGTCGTCTGCAAGTGGCTGTGCCTGCGTGGGCGGTCCGTCTGCTGTACAGGTGTCAACCTTAAAAAAATATATTCATTAATTAATGATGATAATTATTTAAAAAAAGTGAATAACGTCAGGAATCCGGAAAATGGGAGAAAAGCTAAAAAAAATGTTTTGCGCCGAAGGGAGGGACAATACAGGAAAAAAATATCTGTGAATTTTCTTTTAATCGTAATGGATTATTCTGGAATCGGAATGAAATAGTTCAAGAACTAAAGTTACTCTACACGACGAGATCTTCACATTGATTTCAAATTTATAAAGTTTATGTGAAATTTTCCAAAAGGTTGTGGTTTTCTCCTATCATAATTTCTTTCTATTTAATGGCCAAAAATGATCATGTTTTATATTTTAATTTGAATTGTTAGAATTTTTTTTTGGAAATAATTAATTAGTGAAAAGTTTCGGTATTTCATTTAGTAAAAATTAGTACAGGACGAATTGGATTTGGATTATTAAAATTATGTCTAGAACATGAGTTAAATTGGAAATGACATAATTGCATTTCATGTGCACAGGAACATTCCATATACATGGGTGGGTGTATGATATATATATACATGGATGGTATTTAGCGAACTCGAATTGGGACAATGTCCAGACTGAGTTGCACGAGATTTTATTTGGTACATGGTTATTATAGATTGCGAACTCGAATTGGGACAACGTCCAGGTAGAGTTACGATGGTGCTTATTTCTCAGAGTAAATTCAAGAAAATCATATTTTATTCGGATAAATATCCAATATGTTTTTCAGATGAGGTCCATATTTTTCGGAATAATTCCAAAAAAATAAATATTTTTATAGAGATACACACACACACACACACACACACACACACACACACACACACACACACACACACACACACACACACACACACACACATATATATATATATATATATCCTGATATATAATATATCACACTTGGCTTCGGCATGTGTGAGGGAGTCGATGAGACTTAGGAATATAGGTATATAAACATTTCATCCTTAATTGCATTCATATAAACATTGTACTTGAATGAGTGTTGATATATATTCTTGACTTTTTACGTGCACTTAGGTAGGGAGTAACTCTAAAAGAGTTTACACTACTGAGCTTTGCTCACTCCATTGTGGGACCCCTTTTCAGGTATAGGTCCAGGACAGATGCCAGATCCACATACGAGATCGCACATGTGAAGGAAAGTTGGTTATGACTTTAATAATATGTTGTGTGTTTTCTTTCTTCTGCTGAGCAAATAAAATGTAAAACAAAAATATATATATTGTACATTTGAGAAATTTTTATTTTTTTTGCACATTTTATTGTGTGATGGAATGAATGAGACCCCCTGGGGAATGGGGTGTCACAGATACACTCATTTATAGTAATACGAAAATATCCTTATTTATTAAAAAAACCTCTACAAATCATTCTTAAACTAATATACATTAAAGAGCTACCATAATCTTGTTAAGCTTGACTAGCTTAAGGACCTGCTGTATGGCATAAGCTTGTTAAGCTCGTCAAGCTTAACTACCTAATAGAATCAAGTTAAGCTCACGAACTTAACGAGCTACTGAAAGCTCATTACCATGATTGGGCACATGTAGAGCTCATTGATGCATAACTCAAAGAGCTTGATGAAGCTCGATGGAACTCCAATGAGCTGGATGATCTCATTTAGCTCATCTAGCTCATGATGAGCTCATCGATGCAAAGCTCCAAGAGATCGATGAGCTTGATAAGCTCTTTCGAGCTCATGCAAAGTTTGATGGAACTTTGCATGACCTCGATGGGTTCGATGAGCCGAGCTCATCCAGCTCGATGGATCTCATTGAGCTCAATGTTGGAGCTCCAACGAGCAGTATGGAGCACATGGAGCTTGTATAAAGTTCCAACAAGCTCTACAAGAGCTCAATGAGCTCATGTAGAGCTCATCGATGGAGTTCAAATGAGCTCCAATGAGCTAGATGAGCTCGATGGAACTCATTGAGCTCATGTTGAGTTCCAGCAAGCTCTGCATAAGATCAATGATCTTTGACGAGCTCATTGTTGGAGCTCAAACTAGCTTTAATGAGTAGGAAGAGCTAAATAGGGCTCATCGATCTCGTACAATGCTTTAGCAAGTTCTGCAAGAGATCAATGAGCTCATCGAGCTCTATGGAACTCTGCATGAGCTCATGTAGAGCTCATCAATGGAGCTCAAATGATCTTCAACAAATTCCAACTAGCATGATGAGCACAATGGAGCTTGTATAGAGTTCCAGCAAGCTATGCACGAGCTCACCAATAGAGGTCAAACAAGATGGATGACCTCGATGGAACTCATTGAGCTCGTGCAAAGTTATAGTGAGCTATGTACGAGTTCGATGAGCTCCTATGAGGTTAAACGAGTAGGATGAGCTCAATGGAGCTCATGCAAAATTTTAGCAAGCTCGTGCAGAGCTCATCAACGTAGAGCTCCATGACTCGATGAGCTCGATGTGCTCCCTGAGCTCGTGTAGAGCTCTTGAGAACTCTATGCAAGCTCAATGAGCTCCATCAAGCTCATCATGCTCATTGGAACATATTTTAGCTACGATACTAAGTTTGTTGGAGCTCATTAGAACTATGCACAAGCTCATTTAGCTTGTTGGAGCTCATTTGAGAATTGAGCTCAGACTATGAGCTAGTCGTAGCTCATCGAGCTATTAAAAAGCTCGTTGGAACTTTGCACGAGCTCAATGGGTTCCAACGAGATCATCCAACTCATTTGAGCTCCATCAATGAGCTCGAGGAGCTCCAGTGGGCTCTATTGTGAAGCCAATTATGAGATTCTAGAGATTTTTTGATTTGGAGTTTTTAGCACATAATAAGTTAGGTTAATTAGTTTTTAAAATAAGGATAATTTCGTATTACTATAAATCAATGCACCAAAACTTAATTACATAAGAGTTTGATGCACTTCTTTTTAAATATTAAAATTTAGGTTATGGTTTTTCAATTTTTTTGATTGGTGCTCCAAAACATAATTTTCTTTTTTTTAATGCAAGAATATTAGTATAGTGATGATGTGACATTTAATTATGAATAATTAATTGATAAATTTCATATAAATATCATATGAATAATTAATTAGTCACTTGATGGTTACCTCTCATACCTTAATTAAGTTATATAATTATTGAAAAATATAGAGACAATACAAATATGGTATGAAAATGTAATAATAATAAATCATAATAATAAAAATACTGACATTCACAAAAGAAAAAAAATTATTTAACATACCAATTATAACAATTACGAAAAAAATCAAAAATAACATAACATGGAAGTCAGTTAATGCCCACTCATCATCAAATTTTTCTAACAAATAATCTCCATCTACGTATTCATCATTATCTAATTCTATAATTAATTCTTCCTCATTATCTTCTTCAACATAACCATCATCAATATTCAAATATTTTGCACCTTCAGCAAGTAATGTTTGAAACTACCCTAGGAATGATTACATTAAGTTCCATATTATTCTTTTAAAATGAAGGTACACCTAATGGAGCAACAATAATATCATTTTCAATAACTTCCATAGCTAATATAAATTTTATTTTACATATTATCTACTAGTCACAAGGATTTCTTCTTGTGGTTCGATAAGTGTTATAACACACTTGTTCGGCTTACACTACTAGAATAAATGGCTTGTACTTATGAAAATATTTCTTATGATAGAGATCCACAAAGTTATATTGATGATAAATTCTTGTACCCAAATTTGGAATAAGATCAAACCATTCACACTTAAATAGAATTGTCCTCTTACTTGGTAAATTAGGATATTTCACGTGTAGAATTTCAATTAGTCAATCATAAAAATCAATAATAGATGCAATAGAGTTAGACCCATTGATGCATAAACTCCTATTCATTGTAGTTTTATTTGAACTATGTTTTTAAGTATGAAATTTGTATTTATTTACATAATATATGAGATAAGTCTGTAAACTTCATAATAGTCCTTTTGCATGAATCTTTATTTGTATATTACATATGTTTGATGACAGAAATTATACTACAAAAATATAAAAGATAAAATCATACTTATATAATGATGCATGTTACTTTTTAGAATCAAAAATAATAAGCTATATACTAACACAATTTTCAAACCAAATTAAAAAATTATTTTCAATCATTGCATTAATTGAAGTATCATCAATATACGGTTCACTTTGCCTTAATTCCATAGCATAAATTCTTCAAAAAAATATTGAAGATATTTTGAATTATGAAAAAGGCATATCACATACTATGACAAAGAAATAAGAATATAAATTTATTATAAATTTAACTCAATATAAGGCATATCCTCATAGTTCAACAAGATGTATGTGTGCATAACAAAATACTCTTGGTCATCCAAAAAATATATTGATTTTATTCTACCATATGATCAACCCGCATTTATTAAAATCAAAAGTATATCATTTTCTTCTGATCAATCTCACATACCATATAATATTTTGTTATGTGAATTATATAATTGTGGCCAAAAGTAGTCTGCACAAAATGATGAAGCCTTTTCAATCAAGTAGACATTGCACATCGAACCTTCCACTTTGACTTTATTTTAAATATCATTTTTCAATTTTATTAGATAATCAAAATACATCTATATTAAAAAAAGTATTCATCGGATACATTTAACTTTTTAAATTAACAAATTAAAATTATATAATCTCTCTAATGGATACATCCATATTTATTGCAGAAGAGCTACTATCATAGATTCAAAAGGTAGGTGGACTAGAAGATGTTACATGGAGTTGAAGAAGCTTTGATGAAAAAAAAAGTGCTCAAGTCTACATATTATTATGCAGATGCCATTTTATAATTACTTCATTTCTTCATTTGTTATGACATTATAAGTAAGATTCTTAAAAGAATGTTTATTTCAATCAATGCTTCCTAAATATTTTTTGGATGTAATTCATGGAATGCTCTGGATATTAGTCTCTGCTTGAACACATGACGATTATGGCTTTTCATCCCAAATAACTTATGCTTCTTCATATCAACACATATTCTAATGTTTGATGCATATCCCTCATGGAACCTAAACTTCATCACCCATTTGTACAAAGTTAAAAAAACTAAAACAACCATAATATGACCAGCTAACGGGGCTTTGGGCTATTTTATCATACCATCAGGTCAAGCATGATCCATGTGCTTAGCCTGACATGAGGCATGGTTCATGTCTGCCCAGTATGACATGAACCATTCTAAGGGGTAGCATAGCCTGACCTGAGGCTTGGTTCTAGACCATGCCATGCAGGGCTGTCCAGCCTGTTTGACACCTCAAGTCACTTATATTTCATATTAAGTGTTACTCACATTTGAAGTTATGTTTGTAACAATAACCAGCTATAAGAAAAAATCCAACTTGTCTTTTGGGTTTCTCAAACTGGACACGATAATACACAAAAATATATAGTCATCTGTCATGCACATTCATGATAGTAAATTATAAGGTATAATAATAACCAGCCATGAAGAGTATTGGTTCCTTATCTGTCCAAATAGTTGAAATCAATTTGTGCACAACATTAATTTAACATTTTGACTTTCATCTATAAAAGATGGATGGAAATCATCAAAATATTTGTTAGAATGAGAATTTGAGTAATGTTGCATAATACTATCTTTAATAATATGCTCTTTGTGCCAACTCGTAGATGTAAATAAACTTTACAAACAAGGAGTCAATAGAAAATAATATATCTTCTTATATGGAATACTTGTTTTAAACCATTTACATGCAGTATTTCTTTTATAGTGATGAAAGTTATAGAAATTACATGTAATTTCTTCACAGTCTATGCCCTAATATATCATGTCATCATTAATACAACAATGTATTTTTTTCACAAGCAAACCCAAATCTCATATTAATATCTTTGTGCTATAAAAACTATCTATCATGATGTTATTCTTTAGTAATAATTTATATAACAACTAGCATATTTCATTATAATGCATGTCTAAAAAATAATATTTTGCCTTTAATTGAAAATTCTAGCCATTGCATATAACTTTGAGTGGCTTTATGAATTACCTAGCCAAACCTTTTCTTCTAATGCTTTTAATATTTAATAAATTTATTTTGTAGATGATATTAGGATATCATCAGCGACATCTGGATTTAATGAAGGACCAATAATATTTTTAAACATTGCTTCACATACATAATTGGGATTTACATATTCCATTACAATTTTTGAATCAATACTATGATATACATAATACTTTATTATTTATGACACAATTATTTCCCTATGTTTATACCAAACATAATAATCTCTAACATATTTATTTTTTTTGCAAGATGATATTGCACTGTTTTCACATCTTGAAAACTTTGATTTTGATATTTATGGTCATTACATGGGCATATTATTTTTATTTCATCCATAAATTTAAGCTATTTTTTCAACAAAACCAATAAACTGTTTAATCCCCTCTACAAACTAATTAGTCAAAAACTCATCTTTCAGTCTTACATTAATCCATTGAAGATCATGTCATATAATAATTTTCATTCCTGTAATATATAATACAAATATATTTTGAATTATAAAAATGTAGATAAAGATGTATTTGTAATAAAGTCATAGTAACATATTTAGGATAATACATAAATCTAATAAAAAATTTTTAGTCACATCATTATTAGATAATTTTGGTTTAAAATGAGATAAGACGGGTTGCTTCAATCTCTTAGGTATTTAACAAAATCATAAGTTATAATTATGCCATATACATCAAACTAAATATTTGATATTTATTTATATTAGATGAAATTATATTAATTAAGCAAAAAAAAAAAAGAAAATTTATAATGTGATAATTCATAATTTATAAATGAAAAAATATGTACTCACTAATTAGACAAAGGCATTTTATTTAATAGAATTTTTTTTTAAAAAAAATAACAATGCTAATAAATTAAAATTTTTCAATGAAAAAACTACAAAAAATGGTCTGCTTTCGGCATGGAACATTAAGATGTTAATAGAAATATTTATCAATCCATATGAACCATATATCCATTTTATTTAAAATATAAAAAAAATGAGAGGTATTATTTATTGGATTGCACTTTTAGTGAAGTATAGATCAAGCAGCTCTATAAATTTTGAAATAATATTATAATTTTTTTTAGTTATTCATTTGTTGTTAAGTTTAAACCTTCGAATTGTATACCTTCAAAATTTTTACGTTATTCATTGTTATTATATTTCAACTTTTAGTGTTTGTTAAAATATTTATAAATTATTTATTGTTAAAGTTTCACTATTAGTAAATGTTATTCATTTATTATTATAATTTAATAAATCCTAGTAAGTAAATTAATACCACATTAATTAGCATGATCAAAATTATAGGTAAATAATGAAAAACATAAACATTTCATACCTCAATTAGGTAATCCAAAAATTTAACAAATCCTAGTATGTGTAAAAATATAAAATATATAATTTATCAATTAGAATGATATTAATTAAAGAAAACAAGAAGAGAGAACCCCATGAAAATGTTCAATAAGAAAAAAAACTATAGATAACAACAAAATGCACAAAAAATACAATTTCCGAATACAATAACGAAAAATTTTAAAAAACTAAATTTGATACTTCAATTATGGATGATTAGCATGATGAATACTAATTGGAGGAAAAAATTTCCAAAAACAAATCAAATGAACTCACAATCAAAATTAACAACCCCCAAGCACTAACTTTATTTCAAAGTTTCAAAGTTTTCCTTGATAAATTAATATTCGGAATTTAGTGACTGAATTTATTTTTAATTCTATATTATTGATGGAATATTTTTCTGTCACTACGTTTTTAAAAATCAAATAGTGACAAATGGGTAATATGTTTTACATTTAGCAATGGTAATAAAATATGTTGCTAAATATAGAAACGGATAATAATTCTATTTCAAAAAAAAATATATACATAAATTTCTATTGCTAAATGTCACGGAAGCATATCCACTCACAACAGGGAGTCACAATTACCGACTAAATTAAAAAAAATATATTTACAAATCTATCTCTAATTAGCGAAGCATTTTTTTTTTTAGTTTCTACTTTTTTTTATAATATGTCATTTCTGTTTCTAATTCATTTCAATTCCATTCCTAATTTTAGGAATAGAATTAAACGATTCTAATTTTCATTTCTAAACATGTCTTTTTTTGTAGAGATATATGTTTTTGTAGAAATAAATATATGTATGCCTATATATATATATATATTTACATATCTATATAAATGCATATCTATACCCATTTACTTAGGTTTATATATTTAATTATATATAAATATAAATGTAACTATATTTGTATATCTTGACATATATATATGTATAGGTGGATTTGTGTATCACTACAAGAAAGAAGCAAATTAAAAAAAAGCCAAATCCATTTCTAATTCCATCACTATATTGAATAAGTGACCTAAATAGAAGCAGAAATATTCTATTTCTAAAAGACTACTTTCTAAATTTTAGAAACAAAAATTGTCCAGGCATTTTTAATATGTGCGACGAAAATTTGCTATTTCTAACTATGTTGAGAGAATCAGTATCCCACTTCCTATTTCTAATCCAATACTAAAATAGTGATGGAATAGAAACGTGAATTCCATTTCTAAATTATAATCGGAATTAAAATGACATATTCCATTTCTTATTTCTACAACATCAACATTTTTCATTTGTTGTATTTTCTATATGTTGTATATAATATACAAATGCATATAAAAACCATATGCAGTACACTCTAGTTTATACTTGTACATTATTCATTCAATAACATTCACATAATATCCACTAAAAAGTTTAACATTAAATAACAAAAATCAAAGTTTAACCATCTCAGTACACATATATCACATTCAAACATAGGAACACCAAAAGTTTAGCACATCATATTTTCTTGCAAAAAAGCCATAAAACAACATAATAAATAGCCATGACTCATTGTTGAGATGCATATTCTTTTTCGGAAATCTGAATGGATCTTCTTCAAAATGATAAAAAATAGATAAGGCCTCTACCAACTTGCATATAATTTTCTCAAATTTCAAAATTTTTTATTGTATTTCCTACTCAATTTTTAGTCTTTCTTCTTCCCTTTTTTTCATCTCTTCAATTTTCTTGTGTATCTCTCATTTCTTTTGTTGTATCTCCTCATTATTTATTTGCAAAGTATCTTGAATTTCATGCATCTCCTCTTGAAATAGCTCATTAAACAAATTAATGCAATTAGAAGTTGAAGATGAAAAGATCCAAATAGGACCTGGATAAAAATATAGATGCATGGGTACTAAAATCTTACACTTAACAATTATTTGGCTCCACTCCAAAATCCTAAAGGTGAACATGCCTAATATCAAGTTCTAGAGCATTTAAAGAATGATCTATCAATTGTAAAACAATAGCAAACATATTCTTTACAGCATCTGATAATTATTACTATTACAATATAACTTATAAGTATTATATTAAGATAAATTAATACCATCACATCAAATTGTCATCACTCTACTAAATATTAATATAAAAATGAAGTGAGTCATTAGATTTTAGAAATCCATATATAATAACTCATCAATAATGATAAATAAATAACTGACTTTGGATATTAATTCCTGTGAATGCAAAAAATTATATATTTTTACAATATTTTGTTTAATAAATTACTATTTACATAAGTTATTAAAAGTGCAAATTGAGAAACTCATATTAATATCATTTAATTGATGGTATACAAATAATCCATCATTCTTCTTGTGTGTTTACGTGAACATCTAATATGATGTTGGTGGACATTGCAACTCACCCTCTTAAAAATAAATAATATTTACTAATAATGTATATGATACATTATCATAAATTTAGTATTATTTTTACACATGCCAACTAATAATAGACTTTTCATATTAAAAAAAAACTTTTTATTTTCTGAATTGCTAAGGTTATGTTTCTTTACCCTAGTATTCCTTCTTTTATTTTTATTTTTCCCGAGTATTAGATATTTATATATCTAAACTTTCCTACCATATTATGAAACTTGTACCAATTTTTGAGCTATAAGTAATCATATACCTAATCTCTAATACCAAGCTATGACACCCCAATTCCTAAGGAGTCCCATTCATTCCATCAAACAACAAAATATATAATAAAATAAAATTTTTCCTAATGTAGCGTACACATTTTTTTCTCCTTTTATTTGCTCAGCAAAATAAAAAAAAATGCATAATATATTATTTAAGCCACAATCGGCTTTCTTCACACATGCGATCTTGCATGTGTCAAACAAGCTAGGCCTGAATGGCCAGCCTAGTTTCAGGTGGCTCAACCGGGCCACCGTGCCATGCTTGGTCAGGCATGGTTTCATTAGGATAGGCTCGGCATGGCCCGTCAATCTGGCAAGTGATGAAACCATGTCGGGGCAGGCCCAAACATCCAGTTCCAGCTTGTATGGGCTAGTTTTTAATTTTTAATATATTTTAATTTTTGTATTAAAAATAGTTAATGTTGATATATAATTAATACTTTAAAAGTTTTTATTATTTTGTTTAATAATTAGTTAATTTTAATAGTTAATATTAATTGTTACTATAAATAAATAATTAAATTATAAATTTTTAGTTTATTAAATTAAATAAAACATTAAGTTTATTTATCATAAAATAAGCAACTAAAATTGTAAAACTAAATGTGTATCAGTGTATGTGTATAAATTAATAAAACAATAAAACTTAAATATAAATAAAAATTTAAAACCAATGTAAAATGAAAATTTATAATAAATAAATATTTAAGTTTTAAGCATCAGTCCACAAATACACAAACATAAAGTAATATCATAAACAAAATATAAACAAACACAAATACAATGTAAATGTGTAAATCAAAATCTAATTCAGACATCAGTGACTCAATACGTTAATCATCAATATCATCAATCGTCAAATCATCCTCAATATCAATATCACATAGATCATCATCAATAATCAACTCTTCCTCTTTTGTTGCACTCCCGTCATGATCTTGGATGCCCAAGTTTGAATCTTCTTAATCCTTCATACATGCTAAAACCTTAATAATATCTGGATATAATCTCGATATCCTATATGAAGTCATATTTATTATAACAGGAAAAGTAGACTCCAATGCTACACTCAACACTTGAAAAGCTGTAGATCCCGTGCCATCTTAGATAGCATAGGAAAGATGGACTCATATGATTTCCACCACTATAATATATCATGATTCTTAGTATCATAATGTTATAGGACTAAGTAAAAATTGATATCTAAGTACCGAGATAGCTCGCTCCTATTCGATAATCCACCCCATCGTTTCCCCCTTGCTAACTGACTGGAAAATTCATCGTCTCTGAATATGGTATCCATATCTATACTCAAAGTCTCACTAGTACTATCACCATACTTAGTATCATAATATGTAAAGAGCTCAGTCAACTTCTCGTGAATGGACCATTCAGTTGGGTCTTCCTGGTTCATGCACGAAAAAATATATGTCAAAATATTCTCTATCCCTTCCACCTTAACCTTAGGATCCATGTAGGCAACAAGACAATAAAGAGATACTATGGTTGACTAATACTTATAAGTACATGGTTTCCATCTCTAGAACCATATAGCTAAGTATCTGGTCTTCTTGATATTTTCTAAACATGCTACTAATGTTATATATGTACATAAGTGTAATGCAAGTCATGAAAGTATAAACTAATGAACACATATTTGTCGTGTCATAACAAATCTTCAAATTTTTTATAAATGAAATTGTTGTAGCCTAGTCAGTGTCATCAATAATAAGTTCATCACTCTTACTATTGACGTAGTTGGATATCACGTGTTCGTATCCAACACATGACTTCAACATCATGTATGTTTAATTTCAAAGGTATCTCACATCCAATTAGAATTTCTTCTTCTTATGATTTGCAGACAAACAGAAACTACCCAACTCTTATTGTTTGCGAGGCATATAATATTTTCGTGAGTTATTTATGTTTTCTAAAGCAGTGGCACATACATTCATTCATGCTTGTACTATCAAATTAATGACGTTACCCATGCATCTAATATGAACAATTTTTCTTAATAATCATTCTCTAATATTCCTAACAAATATGTTAATAACTACTCCATTATATAATGCATTATCGAATGTGATACTAATTATTTTATTTTGAATTTTATATTCTCTAAAGATTTTCATCATGCGCTCAAAAATGGTCGGGCCATCATGAGGATGAAAAATCTCAGAGAATCATACTATTTTTTTTATTTAGTGTTCATTTTCAATCTACGTAGTGGGCGGTGAGGCATTCATAACATGCATCACTGTGACAAGTTAAGATATCAGATATCACGGATACCACTTTACTATATTCCCTAAATTCATTAATTATTATTTATTTTCTAACTTATAATATTTTAGTATGTCATTCCTAGATGTGAACCTAGAAATCCTACAACATGCAGGCTAAAAATATTCCTGCATGATATTGACCACCCTTGGATCTTCCGGAAACCAAATTGGAAGACCCATTGTAGTGATCAGTTTGGCCATGCATTTCATCCTTAACTCATTCCGATATATGAATTGGGTAAACTTTGATACTAAATTGGATCCGGCCTCAAAAAACCCACCGCGGAGTTGGGTTTGCCTAGGATCTATTACACCATGTTTTTTGGTTCATAGTTCAGCATACCTCTCAAGGTGTCCAATTTCACATGAATTCTTACATATTAATATTTTTTTAC
Source organism: Sapria himalayana (assembly GCA_029783825.1). Classification (NCBI taxonomy): domain Eukaryota; kingdom Viridiplantae; phylum Streptophyta; class Magnoliopsida; order Malpighiales; family Rafflesiaceae; genus Sapria; species Sapria himalayana. The sequence goes on along the minus strand of JAREIK010001073.1, from coordinate 1,416,898 downwards.
AAGATTTGTACAACGTCTATTCTTCTTCGATACCCCTAACATTTTTTTTGTTTTTTTATATTAAAGTAAGTCGAAACGTTGGAAGTTCTTCTAGTTTATAGTTTTTTATATGTTTGGGTTGAGGTGATCAGAGAACCCAAAGTTTTGGCATCTTCGAACATTTCCATAGGATTTTGTTATCTAAATTATAATTAATTTCATTTTCGTAATTAAAATTATTATTTGTCATTTTTTAGACTAGATAGAGAAATTAGACTAGAGAGAATAAGTAGAAGATTTTATTTTTAGATTTAAATTTTATAACTTTAAAATTTTAAAACTAATAAATAATTAAATACCCATACATTGTAATGTGTAAACTTTAGTTTTTTTAATATCCTCACCGCACACGCACCACATTCCACACCAAAGCCGAATCCAAAAATATGAAATATCAAAAGCTCTAAACTAATATTTAAAAATGCGAGAGAGAGAAACTTATAGAAAGATAGAGATTTATGTTTTGAAAACAAAAATCATAGAATGTGGGGGGAGGGGCATGAGAGGATTTTATTGAAAAAGATAAGATAATTTAAAAAAATTAATTTTTTTTTAATTTTTTATAGATTCTACCTCATAGTTTTGGAGGTGAAATCCAATGGCTTAGATTTGAACACACACACACACACACACACACACACAGTTGGGTCAATTCGATCGTCAAATTGACCTGAACAGTCCATTCTAGAAGCATTGGCTTCTTGTATGGAACCATAAAGAGCTTGGACTTAGGTCCAGGGGGTGCAAAAAAAGGTCACAGGTCACAAAAATATCAAATCTACTGGGCCTCAGGTTCGGGTCGGGGTGTGGGGCTGGGTCGAGGCATATATTAGCTTATGCCTGGCCTAGCACGTGGCATGGTTGGCCTATGCACGACACCACATGGGCACGGGCATGGGTCATTCCCATGTCATGTTGGGCCAGGCACGACCAAATTGGGTAGTGCCACGGGCTAGGCCTGGGGCTCCCGGCCTATTTGACACATCTAAGTAGAAGTAAACTTCCACGGGGCTACTCCCTACCTAAGTGTACATAAAATATTATGAGTATATATCAACACTCATTCAAGTATAATGTTTACATGAATGTAATTACGAATAAAATGTTTGTATGTCAATATCCTGAGTTTCATCGATTTCCTCACATATGTCGAAGTCAAGTGTGATAGATTATATATAGTTGTAGACATATATATATATATATATATATATCTATATCTATATCTATAGAAATATATATATATTTTGGAAATATTATGCAAAATATAGACCTCCTCCAAAAAGCCTTATTGGACATTTTCAGATATAATATTTTTTTCTTGGATATTTTCTAAAAACTACCTCGTTGCTCAGCCTGGACGTTCTCCCAATTCAAGTTTTCATATTAATACTAGTCATGCTTCTAAAAAAATACTACACAACTCAGTCTGTATGTTGTCCCAATTCAAATTCGCAAAATATAATCAGTTATACCTTTATATGTATATATATATATATATATATATATCACGAACCCACCCATTTATATGGATTGTTTATGTGCATATGAAATACAAATATCTCATTTATGATTAAAACATGTTCCAGACACAATTATAACTATCTAAACCCAATTCACACTATAATATATTTTACTAAACAAAACACAGAAACTTTTCACCAATTAACTATTTCCAATGAAAATTCTAAATAGTTCAAATTATAATATAAATTACGATCATTTATGGCAATTAAATAGAAAGAAATTCTAATATGAAAAAATCATTACCTCTCAGAATATTTTATGGAAACTTAATAATTTGATATCAAACTGAATCTCCTATCATGTAGATCAACTTTTGTTCTTAGACTATTCATTTCTGACTCAAGAATAATCAATTATTATCAAAAGAAAATTAACAAACCTTTTAATTTTTTTCTTCACTGTCTCTCCCCCCCCCTCTCTCTCTCACCTCAATACTTTTTTTTCCCGTCACCCCCATTTTCCTGATTCCCATCATTTTTTCTATTATTTTATTAAAATAATACTTTAAATAACTTATTTTTTTTTTGACACATGGACCACGCATGGCGCAGCCACATCGCTGACATCATGGTGAAATTTTTTTTCTTTAATTTTCTAATTATTATAGTAATAATTAAATAATTTTTTTAGAAAAAATAACTAAATTCTAACTTCCTTAGAATTTGACAAGATTTGTCATCATAATTATATTTTCTAAGATAAATTCAATGTTGAAATCCATTTTATCATCAGGGTTCTAAAATTTTCATCTTATTCTTCTTATTGCAAAATTACCATTTTACCTATTTTTCCAGAAAAAAAAGTCATATTATTTATTTATTTATTTTCTTTTTTTTCCCAGGCTTCACATGACCATGCCTTGAAAAAAAGGATCATGTCGTGCCAACATGACATGTTTGACACCTCTAACAAATATTCCTCATAAGAAGATATATTACTTTTCATTGACTCATTATTTATAAAGATTATTTATATTTGAAGCCACTATTAATGATATGAGTTGGAACAAAGAGCAAACTATTGAAGAAGACATGATGTGACATTATTTAGATTCTCTATCTTGAAAATAGTTTGATCATATTCATTCATCTTTTTTAGTTGAAAGTCAAATTATTAGAATATGGCTATGCATAGTAGAATTTCAACTGTTTGACAAAATATGACAATAATACTCTTCATGGCTAGCAATTTTTACGACATATAATTTACTACCATGGATATGCATGAAAGATTAGTACATATTTTTGTGTGTTATCATGTATGGTCTGAGAAACTCAAAAAACAAGTTGAATATTTTGCTACAACTCATTTATTAAGGAGCTAAAATATTCGTGGGAGCTAGGTGTGGAAACATATGATATATCTAGTAAGCATAACTTCTAGATGTGAGTAGCACTTATATGAAATATAAGTGATTTTCAACATATTATATATTCTCATAATAGAGTGTTGTTGGAAAATTAGCTTGTACTTGCAATATGGAGAACTCTGATGCATTTTCTCTAAGCAAAAGTAGAAAGACTTCTTAAATTGATAACCATCGTAAGTTCTTACAAAAGAAAATGCTAAATCAAGAAAGGATTTAAATGAGTTATGTTCATGTCTATAGTTAAATAGTGATGGTTTAACGAATAAATTTTCTAATACTTGCTACAGTCTTAACAATGATGCAAATGAAGCTTTGTACAAGTGGCTAATAGAGCTCAAGTTTCCTAATAGATATGCATCTAACTTAGGAATATATGTTGATATAAAAAAGAATAAGTTATTTGGGATGAAAAGTCATGATTATCATATAACTATGCAAAGTTTAATAACCATAACATTATATGAATTACTTCTAAGAAATATTTAACAAACCATGACCAAAATAAGAATTTTGTTTAAGAATCTTACTTGTAACATCATAAAAAAAATAAGTCATAGAGTACTTATAAAATGATATACTCATAATTTATGCAGACTTGAGCATATTTTTCCCACTAGCTTTTTTGACTATGGAATAACTTCCCATCCACATACTTTATGAATCCATTAAAGTAGGCACTATGCAATAAAGATGGATGTATCTATTTTATAGGTTATATACTTTTTATTTCATCATCTAAACATTTTATTATATCTTACAAATAAATATTTTTCTAATAAAAAAATTTTTAAATATCATATAAAATTGAAAAACAATATATGAAATAAGCTATAATTGAAAAATCAATATACAATACCTACTTGATTGAAGAAGCTTTAGTATTTTTTGTACACTACTTTTAGCCACAAGTGTATACTTTGCATACAAAAATACCACAAAATAATGATTATGGTATATTTGATGTATCAGAAGAAGAAGGTATGCTTTCTATTTTTGCCTATGCATGTCTATCATATATGGTAGAGAAAAATCAAGATATTATTTGGATGACCTAGAGTATCATGCTTCTCAAACATATATCTTACTGAACTATGAGGAAGTTAAACAATATATTGAATATGATTTATTATTATTTTACATTTCCATATCTTTCTCATGATATGTGATATTACCTATATTAATATTCAAAATAAATTCAATATTATTTTTATAGAATTTATGCTAAGGAATTAAGAAAAGGTGAACTGCATATTGATGATATTGTAATTGATGTTAAGCTTGACAAAGATTTTACATCTTGGTTTGAGAAAATTGTCAATATATAAGTTATCATATTTCTATCTAATAAATAACGTACCAATATATTTGAGTTTGTTTTTTTTTTCCTTCTTTAGGTATATTTTCTATTATCAAATATCTTTAATAAATAAATTAAGGATCTTGTTAGAGGGTCATTATGAAGTTTAAAGATGTATCCCATATATTTTGTAAATGGATACAAATTTTATACTCTGAAACATGGTTAAAATAAAGATATAATGAATGGTGGTGTATGCACAAGAGCTCTAACACTACAAAAAAATGTCTATTTATATAGGGAAATTGAGCTAGAGATAAAATCTCTAGCTAATTAGTGAAGGGTTAGCTAGGGAATAATAAGATATATTTGATTTTACATTAAATTAAAAATTTGTGACGGATTAGTGATGAATTAGAGATGTAAATATTCGATTAAAAATTTTCTGTTGTTAATATTATCGTAGATATTCATGTAAAGAAAAGTGAGAATTTTAGCAATGAATTTAGAGACGGAATTTTTTTAGTTAATTAGAACGAGACAAAATCCATCACTAAATAATTATCTGAATTATTTTTTTATGATTTTATATATAATTGGAAGCGATTATTCCATAAATATTTATTTTCTCAAAATATATGCATTTTGCTAGTGATATTTTCATAGCTATTTGGGCCAGTGATAATTTCTGTCGCTAATCTTTAATGATTTAACTTTTTTAAGTATTATTTATTTTAATATATTATGTAATTTTCTATATTAAAGGCATGTCATGATATATAAATGAGCGATTCTTGAATGACATAATATTTTCATTTAATTATAAAAATATGATATTATAAATAAAAAATTTCATAAATATAAAAAAATGAAAAAAAATTATATTAAATAAGACTAAAATAACTATTTTTTTGATTATAAATTATTTAAAAAATTAAAGAAAATATTTTTCTGAATTTTTTAATTATGATATTTAAATATTTGTAATAAAAAACATTATATAATTTATTATATAATTATAATAATTTTAAAAATATTTTAACTAATAAATAAACACAAATAAAAATTACTACTAATAAAAAGCTAAAATAAATAATTGTTTGATCAAATAAAAAAATTGATAAAAATATATGAATTAACGAATAAACAAGTAAATATTTATATTATTTAAAGTAAAAAAAATATGTTTATGATTATAGGAATCTTTTAAAAAAAATAATGATTAAAAGCTTTAAAAATTTTGAATTATAAAAAAAATTTCAAAATTTAAATAAAATTTAAATAAAATTTAAATAAAATTCAAAATAAAATAAATTGATATTTAAATATTAATACATAGCTATTTTAATTACATCAAAAAAAATAGATGATTTAAAAAATAAATATCTCAAGTATGATTATCAAATGATCACTTCAAAGATTCAAATTTAGAATAATTAAAAGATTCAAATTTTGTCTTTATAATTATTTCATATTATATTAATAAAAAATAAATTGAATTCTTATAAATTTATAACTATATATATATATATATATATATATGAAATACTTTATTATTATATAATATTATTTTATTTATTTATGAAATAATATCATATATGGTTACATAAAAATCTATTTCATTTTTTTATTTAAATTATTTATTTGTTATAATTTTAGTTTACTTTTATATTTTTCTCTTTATTTTCTATATATTAACTAACAATTTTTTATTTATAGTTTCCTTGAAAAAAAATGCTAAGGCATTAAAGTACTTAAATTTTTTCTATCTTTCAACAACGAAGAGAGAAAAAGCAAAAAGGGACTACGAGATCAACTTACAAAATCTACCTCTTCTTGTTACCAAGTAACATTATCATTTTTCTTCTCCTTCGGAATGCTATATAGATATCTTTGTCTCTCTCAATTTGATTACCACAGGCAGAGTTTGATTTTTATAGAATATTCGAGTTTGATTTTTTTTAATTTTCCCCCAATTTTTCTTTTTTTTTCTTCTATTTCATATCACTTATATGATTTTGACTCTACACCATTAATGAAACAATAAATGGCTAGTGTAAACTTTATTCTTTTACTGTTTAATTTTTTAGGGTTTTATGGATTTCAAATACTAAATGTTTGCATATTATTTTCTACTTCTATAACTTAAGAAAAAAAAATAATGCTTAATGTTTTGTGCATCTGTAACTTAAGACAAAGCAAACTTAATGTTGATGGGTTCTATTTTTTGTTGTATCCAAAATTATTATAAACAGATAACATTATATATAAACTTTTCTACAGAATATATATTCGTATGAGATTATATATAAATGTCTATAAATATTTATACATTATATAAATATTGATAAATATTTATATATAAACATATTACATTATATTTTTTGTTGTGTAATATGTATAAACATATTACATTATATATAAACATTGATATGTTTATATAAACATATAATGTTATATATAAATATTTATACATGTGTATTAATGTTTATAAATATCTACCCAACATTTACATAAATATATAAATACATATGTATTTATATAATTTTTTATATAACAATTATATAACATATAAAATGTTTATACATTTTTGTAAAACATTTATATAACATATTACTTTTTATATAAAAATATAATTTTATACTGTTTATATAAATGTGATATATATACTATATAATATTTATAAAAGTGCCACATATATATAATTATACATATGTAAAATTTATAAAAATAATTTAAACACAAATATTATATCTAAACACTTGTATAATTATATAATCATATGCCATTATATATAAAAGTATTTATAACTATATTTATAATTATGTAAACTATTTTTATAACTATATTTATAACTATACATAACTATTTTTTTTAACTATATAATAATTTATAACTATATGTATAATTATATATAAATATATTTCTAACAAAATATACTATATGTATAATAATATATAACTATATATAATTGTATTTTACTAAATGTATAACTATAAAAATGTTATATATAACTATATGTTTAACTATATATAACTCTATTTTTAACTATATATACTATAGGTATAAAAACATATAACTATAAATAATTATCTTTGACTATATGTATAACTAAAAAAACATTATACATAACTATATTTAAATATATAATTAACAACCACTACAACAAAACTTCAAATTAATGACATTTTATACCTTGACGCTTTCAGAAAATGTCATTATTCTATTTGTAATTAGACATTTAATGACACTTACTAGATGTGTCATTGTTAAGACTAATAGATTAGGAAAATTTCTTAACTCCTTAAAAATTGCCAAGGAATAAGGGGCTGAAAATTAAAAACCTTGTCATTTTTATTAGTGTCATGGATGTGAAAAAATTAATTTTGAATTTATTGATTTGGAATTAATTTTTTATGTATTTTTTATTTGTAAAATAAGTAATTATATTTTTTATTTTACTCTAGATTAATAAAAAAAATTATCAAATTTTAGTTGAAAATTATTTATTAAAAATAAAAAGAAACTTATGATCAAATTAAAAAAAATGTAAATATTTTTACATTCAAATTTGAATTTTTTATTAATAAAATAATTAATAATATTTAATTTTAAAATTAATCTGATAATATTTAATTTATCTTTGAGAGAAATAAAAACAAAATGAAAATTTAAGGTGATTTAATAAAATTATGTGATTAATATAATATTATATTTAACTTCATTTAATAAAATGAAGACTCGATCGCTAGAAAGATGAGCATGTCTTCTTCATCACGTTCGGCCTTTTCCAACAGCTCGGCTTCAAACTTGCATCTCTGATATCCTTGGCCCTCTTTGTAGCATCCAATAAGTTTTCCCATTAAGTTTCTAATTGTATCAGCTCTTCCATACATTTGACTTTTATCAAAAAATAACGCATTGAATCACTGGAATTGAAGAGGTTAACTTATTTCATCAATGTGAACTTGTCTCCGATCTTTTTGCATTTCTTCACAGCATCTTCCAAAATCTTCTATTCGAATATTATATTATGCATAAACTTACCATAATTCACAAGTAGAGAGAAAGAGAGAGGGGGGAAAAAGTTATATTCTCATGTTTGGTTATGGGAGAGAAAGTATCTGGACATGCACGAGTAGCCTTGTGATCATGACAATTGTGAGTGAATTCAGTGAGCCCATGGATTCCTGGTGAGAATTAATTCAGAGGAAAACTAGGGGGGAACTGTAACTTTTATGTTTCCTTCTCTTCATTTTAATTGAGTTCATTTGTACTTGGAAGTGAAGGTTGTAGAAGCATAACAGATTAGAAAGTGACTGTCATGGATGCTTTCTTCTTCATCGCATTTCTACCTTTTAGAGGATATGTTTTATTTTCACTCCCCCCAATACTAGCTTGAATTTGATCTTCTCTTGTTCTCCTCGCTCGAAGCTAACCCAATTCCTTCTTGGTCTCTCTCTCTCTCTCTATGTCTCGTCTTCTTTGTGTCTTCCAGAAGCAAGATCTAATTTTCATTTTCTCTGCTATTGATGCTTCACTCACTACAACAAAACTTCAAATTAATTACGTTTTATACATTGACGCTTTTAGAAAATGTAATTATTCTATTTGTAATTAGACATTGAATGATACTTACTAGATGTGTCATTGTTAAGACTAATATGTTAGGAAATTTCTTTACTCCTTAAAAATTGCCAAGGAATAAGGGGCTAAAAATTAAAAACATTGTCACTTTTATTAGTGTCATCGATGTAAAAATATTAATTTTGAATTAATTGATTTGGAAGTAATTTCTTTTGTATTTTTTATCTGTAAAATAAGTAATACAATTTTAAATTTTATTCTTGATTAATAAACAAAAATTATCAAATTTTAGTTGAAATTTATTTATTAAAAATAAAAAGATATTTATGATCAAATTAAAAAAAATTAACTATTTTTACATTCAAATTTGAATTTTTTATTTATAAAATAAGTAATAATATTTTATTTTTAAATTAAACTATTAATATTTAACTTATCCCTAAGAGAAATAAAAATAAATTGAAAATTTTACGTCTTTTAATAAATTGATGTGATTAATATAATTTTAAATTTCTTGCAAGTCTTCATTTAATAAAATTAAGATTGTCTCGCTATTATATGCAAATATGGAAGTTTTCCAATTAATTTACTAGCACATCTTCTTCAAATAGTTCAGACTTTTCCAACATCTCGGCTTCAAGCAGTGCCTCCGATATCCTTGGCAATCTTTGCAGCATCCAGGAAGTTTTCCCATTAAGTTTCTAATTGTATTAGCTCTTCCATTCACTTTAATTTTTTCAAAAAACTGCGCATTGAATCACTTGAATTGAAGAAGATAACTTATTTCACCATTGTGAACTTATCTTCCGATCTTTTTGTATTTCTTCGCAGCATCCTCCAAAATCTTTTGTTTTGCATCTTATATTATGCCTTCATCTCTTTTAATGTAATGATATTGCATGGCATGTTCTTTCCAGATAGAAATGTAACAGAGTCCCTCGTCGAACAGCTCCCCCTTTTGACATCACTCAATACATTTGCTGAAGTAGTTGACTTTAACGTAAGTATCTGATGCCAACTTATAATATGCTGCCTGTGTGAAACATTCTGCAGGTTTTTCAAGTTTGGGAACAGAAGTCTTTCCATAAATAAATAAAAAACCTGCAGCTGAATCTTAGACACACTGGATTGTAAATTTGGAGCGGAAAAGATAAAAATTAATATTTGTTTGTATAATAAATTATATTAATTAGACATGTCATTTAATTTTTCTAAAAACATCATTATTTGGAACATGTTTTATGTTTTTATGACACTTACTAGATGTGTCATTGTTAAGACTAATAGCTTGTTAAGACTAATAAGGGGCTGAAAAATATAAACCTTGTCACTATTATAAGTGTCATTGATATGAAAATATTAATTATGAATGTATTGAATTGGAATAAATTAGTTAGTATATTATATTTGTAAAATATGTAATAGGTTTTAAAATGGCGCTGGCAACAAACTGGAAGAGTCGAGTGGAAGAGTCTCGGCCTGCTTCACTATGGCTTCGTTTTCTATTTCTTCATTGATAGAATTCTTTTTGCTTATTTATATCTTTCTTCCTCAGGGTTATTGTATTCTCACACATGATCTCGGTGAATAGATTCTTACACGTTGCACGACAGGTCCTCGCCACCTTTTATTGTTAAATTAGTAGATATGTTACCAAAATAGATAAAGCTTAATGGCTACCCTTGTTATACAGATATTTTTTGTAGCTTGGCAGGACAAAATAAAAAACTGAAAAGGAGTTTAAATTGGGATCGAAAGATAGAATTTTAGTCAAATACTCTTGTCATCAGTTTCTACACAACTTAGATTTACAAACTGTGGAAAGTGGAGTTGTACATGGCTTATGCATCATATCTACGACATCGTATTTTGTGTTGCTCTTTTGTGAAGTTTAATTAGTTATGTTTCCTTCAAATAATGTAGATTTTGTGATGTTGGTGCTGGGTTTGTCGGTGATTTTGTCATAGTTGAGTTATCTGCTTCCTATTTTCAAGCTGCTATTCTACCACAAAGTAATAATGAATTCTTTTTCATTTCCCATTTTCAGGCTCATTCTCTAGTTCTACTTGCAAGGTCCAATTTGCTAATTACAAGGGATATAGAGTGGACAATCCTTGTTGTTGGCTTTGAGCAGGTGATTATCCATTTTTTTTTATTTTTGATCTCGTGCCATTTTTATATGTGTTGTTCTATTTGTTCTCTCCTCCTCTGTTTTTCAGACAGTGAAAGTATGGAAAAAAAATGAGGCTATATTTCATAAAAATGTGTGCTCTATAGTCATGTCATTTCAAAATCAATTAGCCTAAGGACCTAGAGACATGTAATGTCATATGTATAAATTCGTCTAGCTCATGTATTTGTTTATTTTATGTTAGATATTACAACAAAGTCAAAATATATTAGTATCTTGTATTGAAATAGATGAAAGGTAAATTAATACTCACCTAATTAAATACTTTTACACTATTTTTTTAATGATTTCTATACATTGAGAAGTATAAATAGAATATTACTAATTTCCTCACTAAAAAGAAAAGAAAGAAAAGAAGGATATTATTATCAAAACTAAAAGATGTACCATATATACTTGGGAATATTGATTATAGGAAATTAGAAATTAAACAAAGTATTTATATTAATAATATACACAAATAAGGATATTACTATTAAAAAAAACATATACGTTATATACCTTTTATACATGAGAATATTGATTATTGAAAATGAGAAATTAAGCAAAGTATTTGTTTAAATAAGCTACACAAATAAGGAAAATAAGAGTTGGGGGTCTAGTAAATAGAATATAAAATTTTTAAGTAGCTAGAAATAAATAAAATAATATAGTTAATAGGAAAATACATGGCCAATTAAAATTTTCTTTTTCTCATCACACTATTTATTTTCTCTTTTCCTTAGTCATGTTAGAAAAAAAATCATCTTATTTTTTCTTTTCCCCAATGTAATATAATGGCCTTTATTATTATAAATTAGAGAATCAGCTTTAACCTCAAAAATGATAAAAATAATTTTTTGTTAAAATTATAACAAAAAAAATAAATAAAAACCTATAATACACATGAATGCATGATGGGAGGTTCTAGGATCGGATTTGGAGGAAAATAAAATATTTTTTTATTAATAAATTGACTTTTCTCATATTTTACTTTAATATAAAGAATAATTAAATGATATTTTTTTGTTTAAATATTTTTTTTGCTAGGAATCATACTAACTATGAGAAATAATTTCTCATGTTTAAATATTATTTTAATAATGTTATCTATGTAAACAAATTCAATATTATTACAAAAATTAATGCTCATCCCTTCTATCTTATATTTGACATGCATTTTAATATTTTATTAAATTGATTTTTGAATTTTCTTTTAACTTGTAAAAAAGAGGTTGCTAAACGATTAACATTAGAATGTTGATGTGTTCTTCCATTTGAAGTGTTATCACTATCGGAAATAATTTATTCTTTAAAAATGGATTGTTCATGGATCTCAAAGGATCGAAGATCAAAGGAATATGAAGATGAAGTTGAATGCTTTGTTTCATTTGCAATACAAAATTCTACAAATAAAACCTCCATTAAATGTCCATGCTTACAATGTGGTATTATGATTTTCAATACTCCTCAAAAGATTCGAGACCATTTGTTTTTCTTTGGAATTGATCAGAGTTACCATACATGGTATTGGCATGGAGAGGCAGCTCCAAGTTGCCCACCTTCCATAAGAGTAGAATATTATGATAGACTTCAATTTGATGATCAACGTAGTATAATATAAATGATTCAAGCTATACATGATGATTATCAAAATGATCCTGAATTATTTGCAATATTGCTACAAGATGGAGAAAAACCATTATATCCTGGTTGCCGTAACTTTACAAGATTGTTTGCCTTGATCAAATTATACAACTTGAAAGCACGTTTTGGGTGGTCTGATAATAGTTTTTCATAGCTTTTACAAATTATTGGAGAAATGTTGCTTTTGAACAATGAATTACCTTTGTCGATGTATGAAGCGAAAAAGACATTAAATTCTTTGGGAATAGAATATGAGAAAATACATGCATGCCCAAATGATTGTGTACTTTATCAGAAGGAGTTGAACGATGCATCCTTATGTCCTACTTGTGGAACTTCGAGGTGGAAGACAGATAACACAGGAACTAAGAGGAGAAAAGGAGTTCCTGCGAAAGTAATGTGGTATTTTCCTCCAATTTCAAGATTTAGAAGAATGTTTCAATCATCAAAAATTACAAAAGAGCTCATATGGCATGTTGAAGAAAGAAATTTTGATGGGAAAATGTGTCATCCATCAGATTCACCTTCATGCAAGCAAGTTGATCACAGATGGCTTGAGTTTTCCTTAGAACCTAGAAACTTGAAACTTGTAATTTCTGCAGATAGCATAAATCCTCATAGTTCATTTAATAAAAAACATAGTTGTTGGCTCATTCTCATAATAATTTACAACCTTCCTCAATGGTTGTGCATGAAAAGAAAATTTATGATGTTATCTTTATTAATTTCAGGTCCACGACAACCTAGCAATGACATTGATGTCTATTTAGCACCGCTAATAGAAGATCTGAAAATATTGTGGGAGGTCGGAGTTAAAGTTTATGATGCACATAAACAAGAAATCTTTCCATTAAGAGCCGTTCTTTTATGGACAATCAATGATTTTCCTGCATATGGAAACATGTCAGTCGGCAAAGCTAAAGGATATTATGGTTGTCCAATATGTGGAGAAAAAACATATTCTTGCAGGTTAAAGCATGAAAAAAAAAACTCCTATACTAGACATAGATGATTTCTTCCAAGAAACCATCCATATAGGAAACAAAAAAAGTATTTGTTGGAAAACAAGAGTTCTGGTCACCTCCAAAAATATTGACTGGCGAGGAAATATTAAAAAAATCAATGGAATTTGCAATTCTTGGGGCAAAAAAAAGATTATTCTGGGAAAATCTTAAATCAACAATATAAATTATTGGAAAAAAAGTCAATTTTCTTTGATTTTAAGTATTAGAAATATCTTCATGTTCGTCATAATTTGGATGTAATACATATTGAGAAAAATGTTTGTGAAAACATTATTGGTACCTTACTCAACATTGCATGTAGGACAAAGGATGAGTTTAATTCTCGCTTGGATCTTGTCGATATGGGCTTAAAGAGCGAATTGGCACCAAGGTTTGATTAGAAGAGAACATATCTCCCTCCTGCATGTTATACACTTTATACAATGGAAAAGGTGTTTTGCCAAACACTTTCACAATTGAAGGTTCCATATGGATATTGTTCAAACCTTCAAAACCTCGTGTCAATGGAAGACTTGAAACTTAATGGCTTAAAATCTCATGACTAACATGCATTAATGCAACAATTTTTGCTGGTTTTGTTATGTTCTATCTTGCCCAAGCATGTGAGCAATGTCATTTAGAGATTGAGTTTATTTTTTAATGCTCTCTGTACTAAAGTCATTGATGTTCCTTCATTAGATGAGTTACAAAATGAGATAGTGGTGATATTATGCTTATTTAAAAAGTATATCTCACCTTCATTCTTTGATATCATGGTGCATCTTATTGTGCATCTTGTAAGAGAAGTGAGACTTTGTGAACCGGTTTAATTTAGGTGGATGTACCCATTTGAAAGGTTTATGAAAGTGTTAAAAGGCTATGTACGAAATCGTACTAGACATGAAGGTTGTATTACTGAATGCTATATTGCAGAAGAAGGAATCGAGTTTTGTACAGAGTAATTATCAAATGTGAAAGCAATTGGAATTCCTAATAGTTCAAACATTGACCACAAAGTCGGGGCACCAATATTTGGAAGTCTTATTATGAAGGCCGAATCTAATTTATGGTTACTAGCACATCATTATGTGTTGGAAAATACATCAATTGTCCAACCTTATATTGAGTAAGTACCACTAACTTTTTGCTTCTTTATTTGTTGTACATATAATATATTACTCTAATTATTTAATTTTTATACATGACCTCATAGAGAGCACATGTTGTGGCTAAAAGCGAAACATCAAAGTCAATCAAAAAGGCAAAAGTGGTTATAGGATGAGCATGCTCATACTTTTACATTTTGGTTACGACAAAATGTACTAAAATGGTTTCTTAAATTTTCCTTTTCATTTTCATTATTGGTTAACATATAAATGATAACTATATCTTATTTCTATAGGTTGAAGTTGCATTGGGAAATAATAAACCTGTATCTGAAACCCTTAAATGGATAGCTGATGGTCTAAGCCATTATGTGATGAAGTATAATGGTTATATCATTAATGGGTATCAATATAATACCAAGGAGCGTGATGATTTATTAGCTACCCAAAATAGTGGAGTTAGTATTGTATCAATGACCATGCAAATTGCTAGTGCTAAAAATAAAAATCCTATTTTCGGGGAACTTTGTTTCTATGAGGTTATTACTGAGATTTGGGACCTTGATTATACTATGTTCAGAATTACAATCTTCAAGTGTGATTGGGTTGATAATAAGAATGGAATCAGGGTTGATGCTCTTGGGTTTATCTTAGTTGACTTTAGTAGATAGGTTCATAAGTTAGATCCGTTCATATTAGCCTCCCAAGCTAAGAAAGTCTTCTATGTACAAGATGAGCTTAATCCAAGATGGTCAATAGTTTTGTCAACTCCTCAAAAAGACTTCACAGAAAGAGCAGACGATGATAATCCCATGGACATTTCTATTGAACACAATCCAGTCATATCTTTTTTGCCACAAGTAGAATTATTTGATGCACTGGATGAATCCGATCATATTTGTAATCGAGATGATTGTGAGGGAATTTGGGTTGAGAACAAATCATAAATGTATCTAATTTTTATCTTTGTTATGCCTTTGTGAATTGATATGCTTCTATAGTTTTTTGTATTTTAAATGTATGCTTACTAGTTAATTTATTTGTCTTTGTTATTAGATGAATGTTATGCTTTCAATTTTAGTTAATGGCAGGTTGAGAATATTCTAAAAATTGACATTATTATGTTTTATGCAAAGCAGCTGATTAGGTAATGTCTTTAATTAGTTAATTTTTTATTCTTTAAATTTTTTTTGGATATTTTTGTACTTTTTTAAACATTATATTTATTTTTATGATAGGTATGGAAACAGAACAACAAGATAAAGCAACTACAAGAAATATATGTAGAGGAATAACATGAAAGCCTATGATTGTCAAGAATATGAGCAAAGGAATAAAACTTTCAGTTAAGTATAATGTTGATGGTGTTTATGTCAGACAAGCTGCGGTGCATCTCACAAGTTATTTAGGGGTATTGGCACGTACCATAGTCCCAATTATATATAGCACTTGACACCATGTACCTAAGCAATTGAAGAATAAATTATGGGACTATATTGAGGTAAACTTGTATTTTTTTTTTCTATTTATAACTTTTTCTAATTTTTTTGCAAATTTTTTTAACAACTAATAACTATGTTCATTACTTCTAGGCTGCATTTACATTGGATTGTAAAAGTAGAAGGAATTATATGAAAACAATTGGTAGGTGCTTTAGATCTTTCAAGAACATGTTGACTGCAAAGTATATCATTCCATTCAAAGACCAACTAGAGCTTCTTAAAAACCCACTAGTTGAATACAGTTTTATTGAAGATGAAGATTGGACAATTTTTGTCAAAGAAAGATTGACTCAGATTTCAGGTAAATTTCTAATTATTTTCATGTCATTTTCTCATTTTTTCTTTATTTAATATAAATTAAAATTTGTATGAGTTTAGAGAAGTTCAAAAGGAAAAAAGGAAAAAGCATATTTATAATCATCATCTTAGTAGGAAGGGATATGCTGGTCTTGAGGAGGGATGGTAAGTTAAAGATATTGTTATTTACTTTTTATTTTATGTTGAATTTGCCTAGAGACTCATTATATTACATTGCAATATTGTAAAAGTCGGTAGAAACCAGCTTTACTAGAGTCATTGATAGAAGTGTATTATGGAAGAAAGTAATGGAGAAAAAAGATGGCATGTATGATGAAGTGGTCATTCCAGTAGTAGAGAAAATTGTAAGTATAAGTTATGAAACAAATATTTCATTTAAGTTAATAACTTATTTATATTAACCAATATGACATTTAATTTTATAATATCATTGTGTAGCAGGATAAGATGTTACAATAGTCACAAGAAAATAGTTTCAGTTTCAATGGAAATGACATACTTACTAAAGTATTGGGAACTCCTGAATATAGTGGTCGAGTACAAGCTAAAGGAAAGGATTATACACCATGACAATATTTTCATTCTATGGCAGATAATGCTTTGCGGGAATTTATGAAAGAATCACAAGAGCGACAATCAAAGTTTGAGGCAAATATTTTATTCCAACTCTCTTAGATGGTACCCACCACACCTCAATCTGATGTTGGTAGCTCTAACATGCTCCAAAAATATATTGTCCTTCCTGAAAGTGTTGAGCAACCAAAACGTCGAGTAGAAGACCACACTCCACCAATGCTAGAAGCAAACAAGGTAAGTTGTATTTAATATTATGTTCTTTAATATAAATATGTTAACACAAACTCATAATTTTCATATCAATTTCCCTAGTTGATATGAAAATATAGAAGTAATGTTACAATATAAGTTAGCATAATAAATTATATTAATAAGCTCATTAAGTAATGATAACTCAATTTTACAGGTAAGGAATTATCAATTGGCCATAGAGACAAAAGAAAATGTAGTTGCAGCTGGAACTATAGTACTTGAATGTGGTGCTAACTTCCTTGTTGATGTGGATGTTTCTTATGATCTTATTTGCATTACTTCCCGTACCTATTCCAAGCCAAATTATAACTATTGGAGATGATATTGGGCATCAAATTTTATGGCCTGCCCAATTAATCATTCTTACTTCTCATCACATCCAGGTATGTGCTTTTTTTTTAAAATAAAAAATTTTTTGTTAATAATAAAAAAACAATTTTATCTAGGACAATTCTTATATATACAATGATATTTTATGTTTGATAGGATTCAAAGAAATTTAAGAAACAGAGTAATAAAGAGAGAACATTGAGTTTTCATGATGAGAATCCTGTAGATATCAAGAACTTTGCTATATTAGTTGGGCATTTGTTAAAGGATGAGATGGTACATGTAGTAGAAATCATAGAGAAGGTTTTTGGAGATTCACTTAAGACCTTCCTCATGAAAGAAGATATGGATATCATAATATCATCAACAAATGTGTCATCTAATTTCCTTATGTTCTATATATGGTAAGAGAAACATTTAATATGTTTTTCATATATTTTAACTATCTTATTTATGCTTTAATTTTTCATAATGAGAATTGTATTTAATATTAGTTAAATTAAAATATTAAAACTTTTAAATATTGTGAGAAATTAAATCAGACACTTGCATAAAAAGATGGTTGATGCTAAAGAGACAGAGCAATTTATTTTTGTAAATCCGACATTGGTTTCCAAAGCTAGATTGGGAGAAGCAAGCAAGAAAAATAGGTCAAGGGTTATAGCTAATCGGTTGATGAATGCAAATAATGCTGATTTTGTTTTTATTACATATAAGCCAGGGTAAGTTATTAAACATAAGTAAGATTATAAGTATGCATATTTATCAAAATATAAATGTTATGTTGTTACACTAATGTTAATTTTGTAGTTGTCATTGGGTATTGGTGGTACTCGATATAAGGACTTTGATTGCCTATTACCTTGATTCATTGCATCATCAACCTTCAGATGATCTTAAAGACATTGTTAATATGTAAGTTTTTCTCTTCTTATTATAGAATCAAGCATTTTTGGTAACAAAAATTGTTTTTCTTCATGCAGGGCTCTAAGAAATCATCCCCTTAAAAAACATAAATATTAAAAAAAGAGCCTAATTGGGTTGTATTATGGGTAAATAATTCATTAACTGAGTAATAAAATATTTAGTTTTTTCTGCTTAATTTTAAACTTAGTACAATATGACTTGCAAGTAATTCCATATATATATATATATATATATTGATTTTATTTTCCATTCATGCCCAAGACAACAAGGTAGTGTTGAATGTGGATACTATGTGATGAGATATATGAGAGATATCATTCTCGATCAAGGATGTCTTACAACAAAGGTATGTGTTGATTTGTTATTTCTCAATATATCAAGTTTTTTTTTATTTTCTAATTTTATTGATGAAAATAATACTTTACTTTTCAACAGTTTATTGTAATGAAATCATACAATAAAGATGAGTTGGATGAAGTACGATCTGAATGGGTGATGTTGGTGACTCAATTAATACTTTCCTCGGTTTGAAAAGCATAGGGGACACCTTTTTGTATTGAAGCATGAACAAAGTTTAGTATTTCCAACTTTAACTTTTGATGAGGTTCATACTTTATATCTCTTTTGACCCAAACTTATATTTGAAGACATTTTAGTATTTTCCTTACACATTCATTTTATTTCTCTAATTTCCAAAGGTTGAATTACGTTAGTATATTGTATGCATGATTCATAGGCATTAAAAGGTAAACTTATATTTGGTCAAGTTAGAAGATCTTCCAACTTTGGAATGGTCTATGAACTATTGTGATAATAAAAGTATTTTTTATAATGAGATCAAGTTTATTACTTCTTACTTTCTATTAAATATTCAAAACTTGAATATACAATTGAAATTTTATTGTTATCATATTATCTTTTGTTTATGTTGTCAACCATAGATTTTTTTTGTAGATTGGCAATGGAAAAAATCATGATTTCGACTTTTGGCTTCAATACTTTACCACAATATTGTAAATTACCTTTTCACTTATAAAACACAATTATTATTTAAAGGCACAATTTTTTTATGTAGTCTTTATTTTATTAATGAATCTAACATTATAAGTTGATTGGATTACTATATTTGTGTAATCAAATAGAACTTGAAATTACATTACATAGCATCTCATCGAGTTTTTTTGATGTATTGGGAAGATGACAAGTAATTTAACTTTTCATTTTATTATATTTAATTGGTTTTTGTAGTGTTTTGTCAAGTAGTTTGTGAGATCTTTCAACTCACTACACACATATATGTTTTTAATGAATTATTATTGTTTTGTATTTTAAAAAAATTGATCAACTTTTATGTTTAATTGATAAATCTCCTGCTTTATATTTTATCCATTACTACTAATTTGTTTTTGTTGTTGTTAAAATTGTTTAATCGTATATGTCAATTGTTATATAAATTATTTTTATGAAATGTTGTTATCATTCCTGTTTTTTTTCCAATGCTCTATAATATATTTTTTTATGAAAGTGTAATTATTTTTTGTTCATCTTTTTGTATGTAGTTTACCAGATTTGGAAATTAACTTTCAACTTTGTCAGGCTAGCATGAAGCAGTTTATTGGAGATCAGGCATAATTGGGTTGCATATATCAGAAATTTTGAATTGAATTAAAGAAATGAATGTTGAAATTGTGTTATATTTTTTTTTGAATTGTAAGAAGTCCGAGTTCCCCATTGTACTTGATAACTTTATTGTTAGTATGGATTGTAAAGAATATTGTTCTTATGTGCATGCAGTATTACAATAACATGTGAAAATATATTTATTATAATTATTAAATTTATATTTAATTAAATCATTATCTTCCTTGACACTTTTACTAAGTGTCATAGTATTCAAATAATTTAAGATTGATACAACAAATTATGATGTTTTCTGAGTATCAAGGTAGATTAGTATAATAAATAATGACACTTTATTTTAGCGTCAAGGTTTGATTCAACGACACTGCAAAAAAAATGTCATTATATGCAAAGACTTTTTATGTCAGACTAGCAGATGACGTTATCGATAAGCGACATGAATTATATATAATGACGTTTTTAAGCATCTTTGATTATGTTTTTTGTTGTAGTGAACATAAATTTTATAAACATTTTTATATATTAGTATATAAAAATATATTTTACTATATCTATACCTATAGATAACTATATGTATAAATATATAAAATTATATGAAAAGATATATATAACTTCATGTATAAATATAAGTATAACTAAATCTGTAACTATATGTATAACCATGTGTAACTATATTTATAATTACATTTATAACAACATAATGTTTAACTATATGTGTATAACTATATATAAATATATGTATAACTATGTAACACTCTTTATAATTAAATATAACTATATTTGTAACTACGTATACATATATGTAAATCTATATAATTGTTTATACCTTTGTACACATTTATATATAACTACTTATAACTACTTGTATGAATATATCTATGTATAACTATATGTTTAACTATATATAACTCTATTTTTAATTATATATACTATAGGTATAAAAAACTTAAACTATAAATAATTGCCTTTGACTACAGTATAACTATAAAAACATTATACATAACTATATTTAAAAATATAATTAACAACATATATTTAATATACATTATTATATATTAGTATATAAAAATGTATTTTACTATATATATATATATACCTATAGATAACTATTTGTATACATATATAAAATTATATGAAAAAATAAATATACCTATATGTATAAATATAAGTATAACTATATGTGTAACCACATGTAACTATATTTATAATTATATATATAACAACATACAACATTATGTTTAATTACATGTATATAACTATATATAAATATTTGTATAACTATGTAACACTCTATATTATTAAATATAACTAAATTTCTAACTATGTATACGTACATACACACACACACACACACACACACACACACACACACATGTAGATCTATATATTTGTTAATAACTTTGTATACATTTATGTATAACTACTTATAACTACTTGTATGAATATATCTATATATAATTATATGTTTAATTATATATAACTCTATTTTTAATATATGTACTATAGGTATAATAACATATAACTATAAATAATTGTCTTTGACTACATTTATAACTATAAAAATATTATGCATAAATATATTTTAAAAATATAAATAAAATCATATATTTAATATACATTTTTATATATAGTATATAAAAATGTATTTTACTATATCTATACCTATAGATAACTATATGTATACATATATAAAATTATATAAAAAATATATATATACTTACATGTATAAATATAAGTATAACAATATGTGTAACTATATGTTTAACCACATGTAACTATATTTATAATTACATGTATAACAACATACAATATTATGTAAAATTATATGTGTATAACTATATATATATATATATATATATATATATATATATTTGTATAACTATATAAAACTTGATATAATTAAATATAACTAAATGAGGCATGATTTCTTATCTTGACAATTTTTAGTAGCTTGTGGAGATTGAACTTTCAACCTCCAAGGAGACTCACATCTATCTCAAGAATCAGTGTGCCGAGCCTTTGGTTTTTGATGTGTGTGTGTGTGTGTGTGTGAGTGTGTCATGAGATATACTTATAAGTTATAATAAGAAAGAAATGAGAGCACTTTTAATCTTAATGTAAATAATAAACTTGTGTTAAAACTTGAGAATGAAATAAATTTTATTATTATGAGTTTAATACTTATGAAGTTGAAAGCACAAACATATTTATGGCTAATAGATTGTGGAAATTCTAAAAGAATTGACTTTTAAAAAAATTTGTGAATTATGTCGAATATTTAACTTAGGGGTTTCACCATAGTATAAATGTTACGTGTCGGTTGTAATGGACAATGATAGGTAAGTCACGTAATAGATACAAGTAGAGGTGTTTTATATGGGGTGATAGTCCTACAAGTGATTTTCTTTTATATGATCTCATTAGGTGAGATTAGTGGGATAATATATATTATTTGATGTGAGTATGATACTTATGAAGCTAAAAATACAAACATATTTATTACTATATCATTTCACATCTCTAAGATATTTATAGTAAGAGAAAAGAAATAGATAATGGAAGTTGTCATAAAAGATAATTGACATATTGACTAAAAAGAATATATGTATAAATGATTCATAAATGAAATATTGTGTAATTTGGAGGTGAAATATGAAGGGCACAACTACAAGTGGATCATTCTTATTAGTGATAATCCAAAGTTGATAGTTATATTGTATACCAAGAGAGCACTTTAATATTATCATACTAATCTACATTTCATTCGATAGTTTAGTATAAATTGCATAGATACTAAAAAAATCACATTAAACATAAGAAAGTGAGTCAACTCTAGATTCTTAATATTTTTTTAAAACTTCATATCTATCCACTTAACTTGAGTAGCAGTTAGTTTATTGTTAGTTGGTCAAACTACCTATACAATAGATGTGAGATGAATGTCTGGACATACATTCATCTTTACTATATATGACTTATATATTTCTTTAACTCTGTTGGACAAATCAATCGACCAATAAGCTATTGAAACCATGTCATAAATGATAAGTTTTAACGACCTATTAAAGCTATAATAACTATTTATATATAGGCAATAATATATACATATATAATACAATATACATATATATTACATGAAAAAAATGTAGATCTATAATATTTTTTAGAAGAAATATATAAAAAAATATATATAAAGAAAAGCACCCACACACTTATATACATTGTAAGATAAAAATAATAATAAACCAATAATTGTTGCTCCTACATCCACAACCATTAAATTTTTGATGATCAGATTGCTTTTTTTGGAGTGCTTGATCAATTGCAAATGATGCGCGGGAGAGAGAAGATATGTGGTGGTAGCAACTAGGTTTCAAATAAAAAAATTTCAAAGAGAACATTTTAGGCAAGAATGAAGAGATTCAAAAATCATTGTTTGATTATTTTTTAGGGGTTTGGTTGGATCACGATTTGATCCCAC
This sequence comes from Sapria himalayana, assembly GCA_029783825.1. Classification (NCBI taxonomy): domain Eukaryota; kingdom Viridiplantae; phylum Streptophyta; class Magnoliopsida; order Malpighiales; family Rafflesiaceae; genus Sapria; species Sapria himalayana. Next base: position 1,393,128 of record JAREIK010001073.1, on the reverse strand, counting down.
CCACGTGTTTTAGTTTATGAGGCTTGCATAGCAAAATTCTAATGTGACATGAAATGGGTTAAGTGCATTTTCAGGTTGATTCTTTTAAGTAGACCAAAATATAAATATTTTATGTTTTACTTCACTTTTCTTCATGTCATTTTAATAAATATTTTTTGAATAGTGACCCAAAACATAAATTTCCCAAAAAAAAAAAGACTTTGAAAGCCAAAAAAATAAAATTAAATAGCAGTGTTCCCATGACAAAAGGTATCTATTGATGAAAATCAAATGATGAATTGTTAATATTAAGTAGCCATATTTTCTTTATCTTTGTTAGATAAAATACTTAGCGTGTTGATGAAATTTTCTTTTTGAGTAGCTTCCTCTTTCTTTTTGTGTTGTTAAACAAGGAGATGCAAGTCTAATTTGTGTAATTAAAGATTATAGTATAGATCACACATTCTAATTTGTAATGTATTTTTTATGCCTAGTTGTTCAAATTTCCAAATATTATAATTATGATTGTTGTGTGAGTATACTCGCATTCTATATTTTAAACATTGTTGTATTGAAATTAGACATTGTTTCATGATTAAATGTTGAATAATTTTAGAAATACTATATTAGTGTTACACATTGAATTGAAAACGATGTCAATCTTGTTGTCAATAATTATATCGAAAGAAATAATTTTATAATCTTACCATATTCCAATTAGGTACAATTAGATTATTTATTACATAATGTATCAACAAAAATAATATTACCACATTATTTATGCATTATAATTGCAAAACATGATTATAAAGTATAAACAATATATATAGAATGCATTTATGTATATGTGAACATGCTCACATAAATAAATTTCTAACAAATATTAATTCTCATGAGATATTTATGTCATAGTTACTTGTCCCAACATCTCCTATGTTGTTCATCAAGTGAACTAGCATTTGTTTACTACATGATCAACTCGTTATATTGCTATTTTGCAGATTCTTTGATACCTGAAGGGAAGTATATTCCATGACATTTTTCTGCTCAACTCAATTACCTCTTGTACTCTATGCATTCTATGATAATGATTGGGCAAAGGTTCCTACTAATCACATATTCACTATAAGTCATTGCTTTCTCCTCGGTTCATTTTTAATTTTTTGATGAAGTAAGAAACAAAGTTTCGTGTTATGCTCTAGTACTAAAATCATTTTTAACACTACACATTTTAGAAAAAAAATGATTTTTACAAATATTTATTTATCATCACAAAATTTTGTTTTGAACAGAAGTTTTGAATTTGAAATGAAAAATTATAGGTGAATGCATCATTGAAATTATTAAGTTGAATTATTTTTGATAGTCATGCAATTTTATTTCCAATAATTTATTGAATGATTTTTTTTTAATTTAATTTAGTGGCAAATTTTTTGTTAATTTATTTGTTTCACCTAAAGTAAAATTATGAATATAAAAATTTTTTACAATTAATTTTTAGGATTTTAAACAAAAGTTAGGTATCAATCAAAGTTTTATCATTTGCATTGAATGATATTATTTGAACTTGAACATTGAGTTAAAACTAAAATTAGAATTAGAAATCAATTTGCAAAATCCTGTCACTTTTATGAACATTAGATAAGAGACTTATGTTTTAGTGCACCCAAAAAATTATTTATAAAAAATATCCAAAATTTTAGATAATTAAAATAAAATACAATAAAACATTAAATATTTATGTTTTCATACTCAAAAAATCAGAAATCAAAATTTGTTTGATGAAACATCAATAAATTTTTTTAAATTGAAAGAAAAATAGTTTTTGAATTAAAAACCCATAGCTTACTAATTCCAAAAGTTGTTTTCATATTTTTTTTAAAAAAAAATTAAAACATACGTGTAGAGGGGGTAGCTCCTGGTTGAACTCCTGAAGCTCCAAGAGTTAGACGAGGGGTGACTGGGGAGGCCAAGGTCGAGCTACAGGGGGAAGGACAAGGGGTGAGGGTCGAGCTACAAGGGAAGGGACTAGGGGCAAGTGTAGAGGTGAGATTAAATGATATTTTTGGATTACTAAATTGAAGTGCGCCAAAAATTATTTAGTTAAAAGTTTGAAAATGTTTTTTAAATATTAAAAATTTAATTATTTTTTTCAATTATTTTTTAGGAGTGCCCAAAACATAATTATCCCATATTTAAAACGATTTTTACTTTTTTAAAAGTAAGTGACTAGGACATATGCTATTGAAAATAATAAAATTAAAATAACATTGCTCCAATTGAAAATAAAACTTTTGTAATGCACCTATTAACATGAATAATAATTATTTCTGCTATGTTGTTGATATTTCTTTAATAATTATTCCTCTGGCTAGAATATTTCTGCTATGTTGTTGATATTTTTTTTATGAGCAGCTCTCCATTTCCTTTTAGTCGTTGATGATTGATGAAGGGTCTATTAGTCTAATGTTGTTCCAAATATTTCTTTTAATGCCCAAAAAAAAAGTGAGATTACTTTCCAAAAATATGTTTTATTTATTAATTAAAAATTATATATGTAAATATTTATTTATAGATTATATATATGGAAACATTTATTTATTAACCTTTATAGCATGTATATATAGGCAAATATCTAAATCTAGATCTATAAATATTTATGAATATGTCTATAAATATATATGTAAATTTATATTATACACACACGCGCGCGCGCGTGTAATTTATATATAATTCTATATAGCATGCATATATATGTGTGCATATGTGTATTTTAATATATATTAGAAATGTCAAATGGGATGGGCGTGGGCCCGGCCCGACTTGGTTCAGCTGTGCTTGGACTAGCACGGTACGCTATAGTGCTTGGGCTGGCACGACAAGCTACAGTATCGTGCCCGGGCCTGTGCTGGGTGCACCCTTGGCATTGGTCGTGCCTCGTCGGGCCAAGGGATAGGCACATCGTGCCATACTAGGCACGACACGAGTGCCTAGCACATGGCACAACATGCATGATCACGCACCGAGCGTGGTCACGACGAGCCGATGCCCAATGGCTGAGACTCGCCATGCCCCGAAAGGGCGACGACTCTTCGGCGGCGTGCCGTTACAACCCTAATTTTTTTTTGAATTAGGGTTTCAGCCCGACCCAAATCGAGGCAAACTAGGCCGAACCTGGTGGATTTCAGGCTGCGGGCCCATGATGGGCCTGACCTCCATAGAACCGTGCAGTGTCTAGCACGGTATGTCAGCCCAGTTGGGCTCGAAAAAACTAGGCTGGGCCAGTCCAACCCAGCCAGTTTGACACCTCTAATATATATATATATATATATATAGTATTAAATTGAGATTAAACATAAGTAATAAGAATTGATTTGTCTAAACAAATAAAAAACAATAAATATTTTCTCTTGTTCATTTTTTGGTTCATTCTGATTTTGAATGGTTACTTATTGTGCCAAAGGCTTTAGGAATAAAGAGATACTAGAATTGATTCATTCCAACTTAAGTGAGCCTATGACCATTAAATTATGAGATAGTTTTGAATACTTAATTATATTTATTGATGATTACTCAAAATATAAATATATTTATTTGATATATTGTAAGTCAAATGCATTTAAGAAATTCAAAAAGTATAGCAAGAAAATAGAAAAGTCAATAAATATATCAAAACACCATGATTTACTCATGGGGAAAAATATCTTTTTGGTGAGTTTAGGAACTACTTGTTAGATCTAGAGATTACATTCCGATTATTCGTATTGGCACTCCATAGCAGAATAGTATAATAGAAAGAAAGAATCAGACTCTGATAGACATGGTAAGATTAATTATGAGTTATTCAAATATGTATGGTTCCTTATGAGGATGTCCATTTGAAATAACAACTTATTTTTTAAACATAGTTTTATAGAAGTTGGAACTTACTATTTCAACTGAATTATGGGCTAGGCATATGTCTAGCCTGAAACTTTTTTATTTGTGAGGTTGTCACGTACATGTCCTGTAAGGGGAGATAGATAAGTTGGAAACAAAAATATCTATGAATAATTTATTTTTTATAGGATATCTTAGAGGGACTAAGGTGTAATGTTTTACTGCCCAAAGAATCAGAAGGTCAATATTTGTACTAATGCCTATTTCTTAAATCTAAACTATATATCAAATCACATGCCTAGAAGTATAATTGTTCTAAAGATATTAATTTGAGATAAGCTAGTCCACACTCATACAATACCAAAAGGAACAATATAAGATGACAGCTCTGGTACCTCTTTATCTCTTTATAATTAGAGAAATGTTCAGGAAAGTATTGATATTGAACCTTGTGAGATTTTCATTGATATGCCAAGAAATAATGGTCATACTTGTTTATATGGATTAGTATCTACGCAATATGCCATTTGAAGTATACAACATAGAAGAATGTCTCATCATTGTGGGAGAGATATTTGTCAACCAACACCTTATACACTATTGTGAGAGTCTTATAATAGAATTTCCAATGAGCTTGATACAAATCCCAGAAACTATGATGAAGCACTTCAAGATAAATATGTTGAACATTGACAAAGAGTTATGGAATAAAAAATACAATCAATGTACTCCAAATATGTCAAGGATCTTATGGAACCACTTGAAGGAATAAAACCCATAAAGAATAAGTGGATTTATAATAAAAAAAGATGAATAGGCGGTAACATTGAGACTTATAAGGCTAGGCTTGTTGCAAAAGACTTTGCTCAGAAATAAGGAATCAATTATGAAAAGAATTTTTCAATAGTAATTATGTTGAGATTAATTCGGATTCTCTTGTTCATTACAATTTATAATGACTATGAGATTTGACAAATATGTTTGAAAGCTATTTTTTTCAATGAACAACTTGAATAATGTTTCTAAATGAAATAATCAAATAGTTTCATAAATAAATACTAAGAGTACATATTGTGTAACTTGAATTAGTCAATATATGGACTGAAACAAGCATTAAGATCATTGAATATTGTGTGTATATAAAGAAAGGTGATAATAATGTGATGTCCTTAGTATTGTATGTTGATGATATATTACTAGTCGTTGGTAATAATTTGAGCTCATTATTATTAGTTAAGGTTTGATTATTAATTAATTTGATATGACAGACTTAGGAGAAGCTACTCATATTCTTGGGATTAAGGTTTTGCGAAATCATTGGCAAAGAATATTGAGTTTGTCTCGAGATGTTTATATTGATCAGATATTGACTCAATTTAGTATGCAAAATTCTAAGAAAGGGTTTCTTCCTTTTAGACATGAAAACTCTCAAATAAAAAAATAGTGTCACAAAACATCCAATGAGATAGATAAAATGAAGATGATTACTTATGCATCTATAGTAGGAAGCCTGATGTATACAATGATTTGCAAGAAACTTGATAGCTATTATACTACAAGTATTCTAAGCATATATCAATCTAACCCAGAACAAAAATATTGGATTACAATAAAACACATAATGATGATTATGTATTTTTGGGGTGTATAACATATAATCTCATGTCCCTGTCAAGTACCTAAAAAGGACTACAGATTATATGTCAGTGTATCAGGTGCACAATCTTATGTCTACATGATATATAACATTGAATTTTCAATTAGATTATGATTTGAGAAAATCTACTTTGAGTTTTGTGTGTTCCTTGAAAAGTAAAGTCATAAGTTGGAGGAGTATCAATCAATCTTAAATTGCTAATTTTATCATGGATGCCAAATATGTGACGACTTCATATATAACCAAAGAGGCTATATTACTCACAATTTTTGTAATGGATCTATGGGTCATTCTTTCTGTTCATCTGCCTATTATATTTTATTATGATAATAGTGGAGAAGTTACAAATTTGAAGGAACCTAGAACCCACAAAAAGAAAAACACATCGAGCATAAATTCCATCTAATAATAGATATTGTGAAAAGAGAAGATGTGGTGGTAATGAATATGAGTCAAACATATGGCATCTTGGATTTAGTCTAAGTGAGATATTGTTGCAATTGATTTACATTTATGATTATTTTATTGATATACATCTTCTTATTATTTTAATAAATAATTTTATAATTAACTAAATTTGTAAAAATGCATGTCATTTATTCTACATTGTAGATGATTTTGTGAATAGAGATTGCCTTAAGCACAAAAAATTGAATCATTAGTTTTTATGAAATATAGATTTGGTGTTTATAGTCTAGATTGAACTAGACAACCTATCGTTAAGATTATAAAACTAAATCTTAGTAGGAATATCTTGATTATGGTGAATGGTGAAGTTATAACTTCTAGTACTAATATCCTTGAGTATATTAAATGAGACTAATATGGTATAATTATTTTGTACTAACTTGTAAAATAAAATATATTATTGTTATTATATACATTATTATTCTTATTCTTGAAGTATTTATTTTTTTTATATACTTGTTAATAGTTATTTTGATTCATAAAGAGTAGAGTCCAAAAATAGATTATAAAAAAACTATAAATTAGATAACTTTATGAAGCATATGGTGACTATTGATTATTTATATAATCCATGTCCCATCAAAAGTTTCGATGATATATACCCCTTGAAGAAGATTATAAGTTTTGATATTGTAAAACCCTGCATATTAATTTTGATTTGACAATTTAAAAAATTTGGTGGAAAGTATAAAGGAAATAATTAGAAATTTATTGAATTAGATTATTCATAATTTGATTCAATAAATGGTAACTATAACCTTAACATGGAGAGTTTAATTAGTATTAAGTAATAAAATGTACAATTTAATTTAAAATAAATGAGTGAGAATAATTGTAATTTTATGGTGGTATAGATTATTATTAATGCAAATTATTATATTTTATTTTTATTGGGAGATCAATATTTTATTTAGGATATGGTTCCTTTTGTATCCTTAACCAGAACCAAAAGAATTATTTTAAAGTTTTTATTTATTTGAAATAAGTATGTATATATAATTAAAATAATTAATTTGATTATAATCAAATTATTCAATTTTATCAAATTGATTACACACACACACGCACACACACACTAAAATAATTAAATTCTTATAATATATAATATGTTTTAAATATATTAATTAAAATGGGTCACTTCATAAATATGTGATGCTCCATTTATGAAGTGGCTTGGGTTTTGTTTATTTAAAAGAGAAGTTCATAAAAAGCAAACCACTAGCATTGTCATCTCTCTTTGATGGTCTAAATCAAAGGGTCACGGGAGAAAAGTTTCCTTCACTTAATCTATAACTAAATGTTTATTATATGTTTGAAATAACAACATAACTTATCTCACAAGTATTATCGGTGTGTTAAACTTTTGGTTTTTTGTTCTCCAATAGTTACACACCACATTTTACACCTACAATTTTATAGAATCATGTATTCTTCGTCTAATCATCTTGGTAGATGTAGTTTTTGTAAAATTTAGGTACAATCTTTACACAACTTACTTGTTGGAAATAGAAAATTGTAGTGTCAAAATGGTTAGGATTGCCAATTCACAAGTAAGGTTTATCCAATCAATGTACATATAAAAATTTCAATTTTTATGATAAATTTTTTTTTTTTTTGGAAAATTATGTTTAGGGCATTCAAAATCAAAACATATATGTTTTGGTTAATATTTCTAATCTTTTTTTTAAATATCCCAAAACAAAAAATATTAATATTTTTTGGCCAACAAAATTTAATAATATGATTTTGCCATTGTGATTTTATGTTTTTGATTAAAATTGAATAAATTTCAAAACAACTAATAACCTTCAAGCTAATGAGGTGATGAGATTGAAACCAAGAGCACTAAGTTCTTTTTGTACCTAAAACCATGAAATCATTTCTAAAACAAAAATAATAAATACACACACACACACACATATGTATAGGTAAATATATTTGTTTAATCTTTTAGTATAAATATATATGTATATAGGTGTGGGTGTGTGTGTGTGTATGTATTTATATACATATATAAACATGTATTTATAAAATATAAATTTATATATATATTATTTATTTATTTGTTTAATTATTTATTTATTTATTCTTTTTGCTTAAGTAATGAATTGATGGCTATTGTACTTGTATGATTCTATAGTTAGTCAATTTAATCTTGACCTTCTAATTGCTCTCTAAAATGGACAAATGATATGTACTCAACACTTGATATTACATGTTTTATCATATACCATCTTGTTATATTTATTTTTTTTAATTACTTTTATTGATGGTACATAAGTTTCATTCTAAGATATTATCTCATTCAAATTGATGTCAGACCATGATAAAAGATATTTGTATCTTAAACTCTAACAGGAATTAGGAAAATATTATGACATTCAAATTGTTAATTATATGTGAGTGTTCAATATGAAAAAAAAGACATATGAAAAGGTAAATAACACTGAGGTGAGATTTGTATCAAAGAGATTTACTCAGATATTGATGTGGACTATAACAATATTTACATTATTTTTCTCATTTTGCTGAGAGCAGATACCTCCAGCTTCATCTAATCACACATTCTTCTTCTCACCATCTTGTCAGATCCATTTCTTAGAAACTCGAGGACAATCTTTACATAACTTACCTATTGTAAATAGAAAATGAAAGTATCATAATAGTTAGGAATGCCAATTCATAGGCAAATTTTACAAAATCAATGTACATATAAAAAATTCAATTTTTAAGATTGAACTTTTTTCTTGGAAAATTATGTCTAGGGCATTCAAAACGAAAATATTTATTATTTGGTTTATATTTCTTATCTTTTAAAAAAATATACCTCAGAACAACAAATATTTACATTTTGGGGCATAAAAAATCAAAAACTTGATTTTGGCACTAGATTTTCAAATTTTGAAAAACAAATGAACAAATTTCAAAACAACTAATAAACTTCAAGTTAATGAGGTGGTGAGATTCAAACCCAAGAGCTACAATTTATTCTTGCACATAAAGCCAACAAACTAAACACCAAATCATTTCTAAAGCTAAAATAATAAATAATTTAATTATATATATATATATATATATATTCCCAGTTCCTATTAGAGTTGAATATATGGATATCTTTTATCATGGTTTGACACCATCTTGAATTAGATAATACCTTAAAAAATACTTAGGCATGCTGATGCAATCAATAAAAGTAATATAGAAAAATAAAAGAAACATGATGAGATATGATAAAACATGTAATATCACGTGAAGAGTATAACTTATTTGTCCCATTTAGAGAGTATCTAGAAGGTCAAGATTAAATGGACTAGCTACAAGATCACCCAACTTCCCTATAGGCTCATCTTTAGTTTCAGTATTTTGAGTATGTTTACTACTCCTTATATAGATATTAAGTCTTAGGTCATCCTGTTTCATAGTTACCTATTCAATATTCATGTGTTCAAGTGAAGACTCATTGACAACTATATCATTTTGGGCTATAAAATTTATTCTTATTTGAGAAACCTCAGTCACTTAAGACTCAAGATGATTTGAATTTATTCATATATATGATGACTTATGAAAGTAATGCCATACCAAGTACAAATATGCTGATATGTATTAAATGAGTGATTCACTCTACTAATTGGTAGTCTAGAAAAATCTATAGAGAAGAAAGAAAAAATAATGGATTCATGTGCAATATTTGAATTCATATTATTCCTAAGTTCTTTCAAAAATTGTGTCCTTGCCAAGAACAACAAAACCCAAACTCACTAATATCTTATCAGTTTTTATTGAACAATACTTATATGCTTTTTAAATACTATACTAAGCAAGAAACATATATATCAATGCCCTATGTATATATATATATACTTATCTCATTTTATTAAGTCATTTAGGACCAAATAAGTGTATATAAAAATAATGAGAGGCAAGCTAAACATCCATTCTCTGTGATGCAAGCTAAAATTGACTATTTGAATGTTAAGTTATATTGTGGTTAAAGCTACTTCTAGTCAAAAATATTTTGGAATATTATTTCCAAGTTGGAGCATCCGAACTATCTGAATTAGATATGTTTTATTCTTTTTAACCCTCTCATTATGTTATGATATATCGACATAATAAAATTTGTGTGTAATCTCATGATTTATATAGTAATTACCGAATAGATTTGAGACATATTCTAATACATTATTATTTCTTAATTTTTAATATTTTTATTAAATTAATTTTTTATTATTTTAGGAAAAACCTATGATCTATTTTAAAACAGATATATCCATGTATATCTCAAGTAATTATTAGCAAAAATAATCAAATACCTAAGTTACTCTATGGTCATATTCCCATTATGTCCCTAAATATTTGAGTGTATCCTAGTGAATAGCTACCAACTTAAGTTCGATAGATGTATAATGTAAGAAGCTCTAGTAAGCTTTCCCAATTGATATGTCTCATACTATAAGGTCAAAATACTCTTAAGACTATAATAAAGTATTCTAAACTTGGCTAGTGAAGAGTAAGCAAGCTACAAATACATAAGTAATGGATCCAACACATTTCCATATCTAGAAAAAGATCATACTATTGAAGAAACACACCCTACTCAATCCAAAATAGAGCCTTCCTCAAAGTCTCATGATTCTACAAATAAAGTTTAATAAATATAAATATAAAGTTATAATTGAGATATCTTGAAATAAAAATCATATAAACAAAACTAACATAGACAATAAGGATTTAGCAATACATAATAAAGTGAGAAAGACACAAGTTAAATACTACTATATCTAATGACTTTTAAATATTATCTTTTACTATAATAATATTTTCATAGGAAGAATAGAATGTAATAGATATGATATGATTACATATAATTATAATATTAACTCATGTGTAAATATATAATAAAAAAAACAAATGATATCTAAAAGAAGTCAATAATATATAACTAACTTAAAAATGAGTATGTTATAATCATATCTCTAGTAAATATAGATGTCATAATGAATTAAATTCTATTAGGACCCTTTGATAAATTTGATAATAGGCATATCTCTTTTTAATACAGTGTCAAATTCTTGGTTTCTTCACTAAGAATTATTGAGCACCACAAGCATAACACCATCACAACACGAATACGACACAAACATCATACAAACCTCACACAAGCTTCACACATATAAATAAATAAATAAATAAACACACACACACACACACACACACACACACACACACACAGAGAGAAGTTTATATATATGTTTAGTTTATATAAATACCATATATAGGTTTATACACACTCACACACGCACATTTATATGTATATATACATAAATCAATAATAATAATGGTTCTTAATTTTAATGTATTTGATATTTAATTTTTTCAATTTAATTATTTTTAAAATAACAATTTGTGATATTTTCAATTAAAATTTTTAGCAGATAAAATATTTATAATTTTCATAAAATTATATATTTTATACATAAGAAATTTTTATAAATATGAAAATTTCATACTTAATATTCTCCTAGTTATTTCAAATTTAAAATATGATCGATGTTATGATAACTATTATTTGTAATTGTGCATGATTAATAATTTTTAAATATCAAATATTTTTAATTTTAAGTTTTTAAAATTTTAAAATTATTATAACTTTATAAATTTGTAAATAGTTATTACTTTTTTAAAAGTGACTAGAGAAGCCAAGATTGTATATTTTCAATTGAAAGAATATTTTTTGGAAGTAATAAAATTAAAATAGTAGCGCTCCCATCGCAAATGACTATATTTAAGAACATCAACTCAAGATACATTAATATTAAGTATTATTAGTATATGAATATATGTAATAGTGATATTTTTTTTTTGTGTTTTGTATTCATTTTTGTATTTCTGAAATATTTTTTTTGTGAGCCAAGCCTCAAACTTTTTGAGTTTTTGAAAAAAAGGAGATGTTTAGTCTAGTCTACCATCATATATTCACAATAACATTATGCCTAATGTTTTGAAATTTTCTTTTTTTGTTTTAACTTTTATGAGAGGAGAGATAAACTATTATTGGGTGCAATGCTATTATATTTATTATTTCTAAATTTGCATGGGTATGTGCATTTTAAATGTCAAATTATTTTGATTTTTAATTTTTAAAAATTTTAATTGAATGATACTTAAATAATTAAATAATTTATACATTTCTTGTTAGAAAGGAGATTTGCTAGATTTGTTATGAATTTTTTTTGTAATGTAATTCTCAAATTTATGTATAAAGAATGCATTTATATATGCATTGCACATTTGCTTATTAAAATTTGATCAAATTCAAATAGTTTCAAGAGTTTTATGCAATTATATAATCCAATATATTCATGATATTATTGATAAAATATTTTTGGAATAATTTTGACTAATTGTAATATTCTAGAATTTTAGATAAATGGAAAAAATCATTACTTTATTTTGTAACTTTTATAGTGTGTCAGACATTTTATACAATTTAATTGTAGAACCAAAAACTTCTTGAAATATGAACAAAAAATAAAAGTTACTTTATTTTGAATAAAAATAATTTGACAAAAATGTATAACATTTAATAATCTTAATAAAATGTTTCCTAATTTTTTAATGGGTGAAAATTTTAAATAATAATGGATGAAAATGAACTAGATTTTTATGATATTTTAATCTTAACATTAAAAGATAAATTTAGAGAACATTTAATAATAATGAACAAATATTATGGTAATTTTAATCTTAACATTTAATGAACTAATAATAATGTTAAGATGAAAATTTTAATCTTAACATTTAATAATAATGTATAACATTTATATTTGCATCAATTGCAAAGTTAATTTATTCATTTGATTAAATATATTTCTTGTCTTGTACTACATATGCTTCCTATATAAAGGAATTCATGTATGAAAAATATTTTTTACATGCAATAAACTCATTTGTTAGAACATTACTTTTCAATGAATTACAAACTAAATAATCAATTCTCGAGAATATTATGAATTTTTATTTACAATATGTTAAGAAAGTTTTTGGTAACAATTTCGGACCCACTCCTAATCAGAAATTTTTTTGTGTATCAAGCTTTAAAAAATCTTTTTTAATAAGGTACAAATTTTGGAAAAAAAAATAATTTTTACATATAATGACTTATCATATCAAAAATTTGTTGAAAGCACAAGTCATAAATTTGTCATGAAAAAATTTTAATTGTATACATCAACCAAATTATTAAGTTGAATTATTTTTTATTAAAAGACAATTCTATTTTCAACAATTTATTGAATGATTTTGTTAAAAAATTTAATTTAGTTGCAACTTTTTTGTTAATTAATCTATTTCACCAAAATTAAATTCACGTATATAAAAATTGTTTACAATTATGAATATAACAATTGTAGGTGGATATTTTCCTGATAACCATCTTTTTAATTTTAACAAAACTTTTTTTAATGAGCTACAATGTTAAAAATACTTGTCTTTTATATTGATTTTGGATGATTCAGTACATAGAGAATAGGTTATGTATAGAAGATCAAATCATCGATACTCATCAAATATAAGTTTGTTCATAATCTATCTCCAATTGGACACCGTATCAGTTTGATTGTAATACTAAATTCTAGTGAGTCTATCTTAAGTATGATAAATTGTAAAATTTTAATTTCTAGTACTAGTATATTTGAGTGTATATAATAGTAGATAGTAGTATTATTTTATACTAACTTGTAAAATAGAATATTCCATAATTATTATAACCACTTTTACTCTCATTCTTAAGGTAATTATTATTTCCATATATTTATTAATACTTATTTAATTCATAAAGGGTATAGTATAGAAATAGATTTTAAAACTCTATGAATTGACAACTTTATCAATCTTATGATGATTAATTACTGATATAATTTATGTCCAGTCAAAAGGATTAATGATACTCTCTTGAGAATGCTTTGAAGTTTTCATTATGTCAAACCTTGTAGCTAGTTTTTGATTCTTTAACTCAAACAAGTTATGTGAAAAGTATTATGGAAATAATTAAAAGTTGATTAAATTGGATTATTAGTAATTTTATTTAATCAATGGGTATATGTAATTTTAACATGTTGTGTTTTATTTTTGTGATAAGTAGTAATGACATAATGTATTTAGAATAAGCGAGAAAGTCTAATTATAATTCGGTAGTGGTGAAAATTATAATTAATAAAAATTATTATCTGAAATAATTTACATTAGAAGCCTCAAATCTTATTCAGTTTAATGTTCCTTCCATAGCCTTCGGAAGTGATAAAAAGAAGTCTTACATTTCTTATTTGTTTGAAATATATCTATATACATAAAAATAATAATAATTTGATTGTAATCTAATTAATTTGATTTGAAAATTAAATTAATTTAATATGCATTAAATTAATTATAATTATGTATATTTATAGTTTAAATAGACAGATTCTATTTTTTCTATTAAAAGAAACGAAATAGATTGAATTAATATATATAAATGTTCAGTTTCAGTTTTGAGGGATATAAAAATAGGCAACAGTTCGACAACAAAACCCCCACTATAGCATCATCACATCTTTGTGGAGTTTTTCTAGAGCAGAGGTGATATGGGATAGGTCTTTCCTATTGAGCTTAGTTTAAGGTAGTTTCTTTCGTGTTGCTTATAAATGAAATTACAATAAATAATCACAATCCTCAAGCCAATATCAAAGTATTTTGAGTTCTCAAATCCCTAACATTGTTTAGTTTGTTCATGAAAAACATCATCATCAGTAATATGAATGACACTTTAATTGTCAATATGAAAAGTAGTATAGTATGTAGACACACCCAAATCCTTATAAATCCATGGTAACCAAAGGAGCTCCCATGTGATATCAGTAAGAGCATGATATTTTACTTTAGTACATGTGCTTTTCATTAAAGTTTATTTCTTACTTTGCCTAAATAATAAAAAATGAACAAAGGACAAAGAAATAACTTGTAGTAGAGTTGTGATCAATTGGAAATCCCTCCCAATTAGCACCAAATAATGCATGGAGTACAAGAAAAGATTGTGCTTAGTAGAATAGATAGAATCATAGTATATGCAGAACAATGACATAATGAGTTGATGGTGGTGTCGACAAATATTAGCTCATTTGATGAACAATAAAGGAGATGATTTGATGACCAATTATGAGATAAACTAGGTTTCCAACCAACCATCTATAAATAGTAAATTAGACAATGGTTTCCCCATAAGGGTGTTATATGTAAAATATGCTCAATTGAAGTGTGGGTAATTTTGTTGTCAATGAGTATTACTTGAGATAAAAGCTCATAAGCAAAGTTAGCTTCAATAACATCAAGACTATCACTGTAATGAATTCCATTAATAATGAATATGCATCATATAATTGATACCATTATCTAACTCATTGAACTTATTAATCTATTTAAAGATCATATTATTTTTGAATCAAAATAATCATAAAGTAATGTAAATATTTTGTAATTATCTCAAGATTAAGAGTAATATTATTCACAATAACTATGGTGTATTAAATTACAATATATGTTAGTCTAAAATAATTATCCCAAATATACCAGTACAAGAAGTTAGAACTTTATCATTGTCAAAAGTCAAGATAGACTCACTAAATCTAGTATTATAATCTTAATAAAGATGTGTCAAACTTATTTAGACTATGAGCGAAAGACTTATATTCTATAAGAACTAATGATTTGATCTTTAATATATAAGTCAAAATCAACAAACCAGATCATATACTATGTAGTAATTTTTGGTCTATCAAACTAATAATGAAAAAGATTAATATGAATTGACATGTCTAAACAAATAATGAATAGTAGATATTCTCCCTTCGAGACATGATGTTCAATGTGTATCAGATTGATGATGAATTCATTCAAAAAATGTTAGAGTGAATCAAATACTATAATGTAATTCAAATTATTATGCTCATTATAAATATTTTGAACATATATCTTTTAACCAACTCGATATTATTCTCAAAAAGAATAAACTTGATAGAACTGAGAACACCATGATAACCGAGAAGTATAACTTTATTCTTATTTATCTATGCTTGGATAAACCTCATCAAGGAAAAATTGACGAGGAAGCCAAGCCTTCTAAGTAATGAGTAAATGCTAATGAGATATCGAGATATTATATTTTGGTTTTTATGTCAAATTTATTCTAGCATAAGTATTAGTTCATATATACTAACTATGAAATGATATCTAATGAGATATTTGAGAATCATACACATTTTGCTAGGTAGAAATCTATGAGAGATTTGATAAATACTATGATCACTAAAAGAATCTAAGTAAAAGATCATGTTCTCAAGATGATTGATGTTTTAAATAAGCTAAAGATTCTTAGAGCTAAGATTGATGTAAATTTTTAGATTAATATTATTCTTCAATTATTACTAGACTTAGATAAGCAATTCTGCATAAATTATAACATGAACATACCAAATTTTTCTTTGGCATAATTACTTAAGAAATTGATATTGGATAAAAATATTATCAAGAAATCATCTAGAGTATTCATCACTAAAAGAACTTCTAAACTGAAAGGAAAGAAAAAGAAATTTTAGAAATGTACTTAAGTTTCATCGACAGCTCCTAAGTCAAAAGTGGGAGTTTAAAAGCTAAAAGAAAAATATTTTCATTAGAAGTGGTTAGGACACTAGAAGAAACAATGTATGATTAATCTCAACATTGTGAAAAATAAAGGTAAATCTTAATTAGTAATAGTTAAAACATATTTAGGGCTGGTATCAATGGAAACCTAGTTTGTAGATACAGGCACTACTAATCATGTCTACAATTTTTTGTAGTGGTTTCACAAAATTAGGCAACTAAGTGATATAGAAATTGATCTTCTTATAAGAAATAGTATCAAAATAGTGACCATCATTGTGAAAGTCTGCATGCTTTATTGTGAAAGGAATAAAATTTTAATTTTGAAATATTACCTTAATGTACCTTCAATCTGAAGATACTTGATTTAAGTTTTCAGTTTAGTTAAAGATTGATTCTCCTTTTTATTTAATGATTTTGTAATAATTTACTTGAATAAAAGAATCATTTATTCTATTGCATTAAAAGACAACTTATATGTTATTAAAAATATTTCTACTTTACTGCAACATTATGAGTTGAATAGAATGAACACCATACTAGATAAAAGAAAATGTCTTTCTAAGATTATTGAAACTTATCTTTGGCACTTATCCTAGGCCATATTTATCTAAAATAGATTTTAGCCTGGTTAAAGGTAGACCTATAGGTTTATTGAAAGTGAAAATACTTTCAATAGGTGAATCTTGCTTAGAAGGAAAAATGACCAAATGCCCTTTTATGGTAAAAAGGCTATAAGATGCAAAATAAACTATTAGAATTAGTTCATTCTGATTTATGCATGTCCATAACTATCTAAGAAAAAATTGGTGTTAAATATTTCATTACTTTTAATAATGATTTCTTAAGATATGAGTATATTTATTTGATATGTCATAAGTTTGATGCATTTTTGAAATTTAAATAATATGATAGAATTGAAGAAATATCACAATAAATATTTTAAAACAATATAATCTGATTATGGTGGTGAGTACCTCTTTAGAGTGTTTAGGGACTACATGTTGGATCAAGAGAATACGTCCTAGTTATCCACACCTAGTACTCCATAGTAGAATAGTGTGAAAGAAAGAAAGAATAGTACTTTTATAGGTAGGGTGAATGATAAGTTATTCAGATATGCATGATTTCATTTAGGGACTTGCATTAGAAACATCAGTTTCTCCAACCAAACACATGTACTAAATGAGAAGACAAATAAATTGAAAATGACAATACAAGTTTCTTTTTTCATGGAATATCTTAGAGGGACCAAAGATGATTTGTTTTAAAGTATAAATAATCAGAAGACTATTAATAGCACTAATGCCCAATTCATAGAACTAGACTATATAGCAAACCACAAGGATAGAAATATAATTCTTCAATAGATTTTGCTAAGAATTAAGCTAGTCCACAATCCTTTAATACCAGAAGGAACAGCACAAGGCAATGTCTCCAATATCTCATTACCTCATCGTAATGTGAACACTATTCATAATAGTATTGATATTGAACTTTGTGAGCCTATCATTGATTTGGTTGTCATAGATTCAAAAGGAAATGATCGTAATGGTTTATAGGGATCAGTATCTTTATAGTATGTCACTAAAAGTATACAAATAAAACTAGTACCTCGCCATAGTGGTGGGTGGGGGGGGGGGGGGGGGGGGGGGTTGATTTATCAACTCACATGGTATATAATCTTGAGACAATCTTATGATATAATCTTTGATGAGTTGGATACTAAAACAAAAAACTATAATGAAGCACTTCAAGATAAAGGTGCAAAAAACTAGTAGAGGGCTTTAAATAAGAAATACAATCAATTCAATCCAATTATATCTAGTATCTTGTAGGACTATCTGATGATATAAAACACATAAAATATAGGTGGATCTATAAAAACAAGAGAGATAGATGAGAACATTGAGACATATAAAACTAGGCTTGTAGTAAAAAGTTTTACTCAGAAAGAAAGAATTGATTATGAGAAATCATTTTTTCCTATAGTCATGCTAAAGTTAATCTAGATTCTATTGTCTATTGCCACTCATTATAACTATAAGTTTTAAAATGGATGTGAAGACTATATTTTTTAATAGACATCTCTAAGAATGTAACTATATGATACAACCAAATAGTTTAATAAATAAATAATTAGAACACATGTTTTGTAAGTTGAACAAGTCCATTTGCGGACTAAAATAGATATCTATATCTTGCAATACTCATTTTGATCGAGTCATTAAGTCTTATGCTTTTGATCAATGTCTAGATGAGTATTGTGTGTATATAAAAAGTTATGATAACAATGTAGTATCTTTTGTGTTGTACACTATTGATATATTGCACATTAGTAATAAATAATGATATGAGCTCATTGTCTTCTATTAAAGTCTGTTATCTAGTAAATAAGATATGAAAAAATTAGGAGAACATGCTCACATTCTTAGGACAAAGATTTTGTGAGATCATAAACAAAGAATATTGGGTTTTTATCAAGCTATTTATATCGATGAGATATTGATTCAATTTAGCATCTAAGATTCTAAAAAATATTTTCTTCTTTTTAGATATGGAATCTTTCTATCAAACAAATAGTCTCTTAAAACACCCAATGATATAGAGAAAATAACTATGATTTTTTATGCATCTATAGTAGGAAGCCTGATGTATGTAATGCTTTTCATAAAACCTGATATCTATTATATCATAAGCATGGTAAGTAGATTTAATCTAACCTAGGACAAAAATATTGGATAGCAGTAAAACACATAATCAATCTTTTACAAAGGACTAGAGATTATATGCTATTGTACCAAGTGGATAATCTTGTGGCTATAGGGTATATGAACTTGGATTTCTAATTTGTTGAGAATTTGTGAAAATTCACTTTGGGTTATGTATTTACCTTGGGAAGTGGAGCCATAAGCTAGAAAAGCATCATATAATCTTGCATTACTAATTTCACCATGATGTTGACAATGTGGTAGCTTCAAATGCAACCAAAGAGGCTTTATGGCTTAACAATTTCTTAATAAATATAGGGGTCAGTCTTTCTATTCAACTACCTATAATACTTTATTATGATAATAGTGTAGCAGTTACAAATTAGAAGGGACCTAGAAACCACAAAAAATCAAAACACATTATGTGTACATATCATCTAATAAAAGGTATTGTGAAAAGATGAGATGTGGTGATGATGAAAGTAGCATCGACAGACAACTTGGCAGATCCATTTATAAAGAGCCTTCTAGCTAAAATATTTGACAGACATGTGAAAGCGGTGTGAGTCATAAATGTTGCATCATGAATTTAGTTTAATTGGGAGATAGCATAAATTGATTTATATTAAAAGCCATTTATGATTGTTTGATTTACATTATCTTGTTATTTTAATAAAAGTTTTATAAAGAGTTAAATTTGCAAAAATACATATGTCCTTTATTATTTACTATATATGATTTGGTGCTTAGAGATTGGCTTATGCCCAAAAGATTGAATCACTAATTCTTGTGAAATATATGTTCATTATTTATAATTTAGATAGCACTAGAAAACATATCAGTAAAGTTATAAAAATAAATTTAGTAGGTTTTTCTTGACTATGATGGATGATAAAGTTAAAACATCTATTACTAATACACAAAGTGTATTGAATGGGTCCAACATGGTATAATTATTTTATATAGAATTGTAAAATATAATATAGTATTATTATTATATATATTATTACTCTTATTCTTAAAGTAGTTATTATTTGCGTAGACTTTTTTAATAATTATTTTGATTCATAATGCATAAAGTCAAGAAATAAATTTAAAAAATCTATGAATTAATAACTTTATCAAGTGTGGTGAATATTGATTGTTGATAGAATTTATATAACTATTAAAATGATTAATCATACCACCTTAAAGAAGCTTATACATTTTGATATTACTAAACCCTATAGGTAGATTTTGATCTATAATTCAAATAAGTTGAGTAAAAAGTATGTAGGAAATAATTAGAGATTGATTAAATTAAATAATCAGTGATTTGATTCAATCAATGGATAATTATAATCTTAACATAAAATGTTTAATTAGTATAATGTAACAACCAATAGTTACATACTACATTTTGCTTATAGCACCAACTACCTCTAATCACACATTCTTCTTCTCGTCATCTTGTCAGATGCATTTCTAGGAAATTCGAGGACAATCTTTAACTTACCTTTGCAAATAGAAAATGAAAGTACCATAATAGTTAGGAATGCTAATTCACAGGTAAATTTTACCTAATCAATGTACATTTAAAAAATTCGAATTTTATGATCTATCTTCTTATTGGAAAATTATGTTTTGTTTAGGGTATTCAAAATGAAAAAAATTATGTTTTGATTTATATTTCTAATCTTTTTAAAAAAAATATACACCAAAACAAAAAATATTTCCATTTTTGGGCATAAAAAATAAAAAATTTAATTTTGCCACTATTATTTTCCATTTTAGAAAAAAAAATGAACAAATTTCAAAACAACTAATAGACTTCAACTTAATGAAGTGGTGAGATTCAAACCCAAGAGCTATAAGTTCTTTTTGCACATTAAGCCATCAAACAACTCACACCAAATCATTTTTAAACTAGAAATAACACACACACACACACACATAAATATATTTATATATGTATATACATTTATATATGTATATGTATTTATATATATGTATATGTATTTATATATATGTATATGTATTTATAAATGTATAGACACAAACACACACACTAACACACACACACATCTAGGTATATAGATATTTATAGTTGCTTATGTAAATATAAATGTTTTTATTTATATAGTTATATAAATATATGTATATATATTTATTTATGCATATATTTATATACATATATAAATGTATTTATTTATATATATGTATATAAATACATGCATATATATTTACATATGCACATATATTTATTGATGCATATATTTTAATTTGTATATATATTTTTATTTATGTATATCAATACATACATACATACATATACACATACATACATACATACATACATATATATATATATATGTATATATATATATATCTATGTAAATCTATACATATATAAATATGTATATATTTATATTTATACATATATAAACATGGATATA
The DNA here is from genome assembly GCA_029783825.1 of Sapria himalayana. NCBI lineage: Eukaryota > Viridiplantae > Streptophyta > Magnoliopsida > Malpighiales > Rafflesiaceae > Sapria > Sapria himalayana. Next base: position 1,371,322 of record JAREIK010001073.1, on the reverse strand, counting down.
TGTATACATATATAACCTTGCATGTATATATATCTAGCCATATATAAATATGTTATATGTAGGTATGTGTGTGTGTGTATCTAGGCATATATAAACATGTGTATATGCACACACACATACATAAACATGTGTGTGTGTGTGTGTATTCTTTTTGCTTAAGTAATGATTTGAAGGCTATTGGAGTTGAAATATTCTATAGTCAATCAATTTAATATTGACATTCCAATTATTCTCAAAAAGGGACAAAAGAGTTGTACTGAACACATGAAATAATATTTTTTTATGATTATCTCATCTTGTTTTTTTTAATTGTATTCATTAATTTTATTGATGGTAATAGCATACTTAAGTCTCATTCTAAGATATTATCTCATTCAAGATGATGTCAGATCATGATAAAGGAGATCTATATCTTTAATCCTAATTTGAATTTTGTATTATTATGACTTCAAGGAAGATTTATTATTATCACTTGTAAGTGTTTTATATGAAAACAAATTCATATGAAAAAGTAAATCACATTGAAGTGAAATTTTTAGCGAACAGATTTACATAGACATTAGATGTGTACTATATATAATATTTTTATTTTGGATACCATAAACATTATTTTTCCTTTTTTTTTGCATTTGAAAAATTCAAAAAAAATTGAATTTGATGAATTCTATATCATAATGAGATGTTAAATTATAGTATTTTATAACATTTTGATAGTATTTTGATAACAATATGATATAATTCAATATATATATTAATGAATATTTCATTAAAGTATATAATCTGATATGAATGATTATTATTTAATGATTTTGGATAAATGTAATTTATTCTCTTAAATATGATTGATATTAATATTATTAATGAATTTTATTGGTGTGTATAATTATATATAGATCAAAAAATTATAAAGTTATATTATAATAAATAATAATTTTTAAAATTTTTGTTTATTTAAAGTGATACTATAATATTATATATCTAAGAGTATTTTATTTTTTTTACATTCTAAAATTTTATAGAATAAAATAGTGAACTATTACTAAATTCGAACTTCTACTAGATATTTCAATGTGTCAATTAAAACCTCATATATTCAAATTATTTTATTCTCTTATTTTGTAAAATTTTTTATTAATTTTTTCCACTAACATTGTAATGAAATATATAATATTTTCTATCTGGAGATAAATAATCCATCAATTTAGTTCTCAAATATGTGTCATTGAACATATTTAAATTAATTTTTATTTATATTAACAACCAATCATTATCATCATTAAAACACCGAATACATTTTAAATTTGTAGTTTTTAAATCTCTTATTTTATCTAATTTAAATCTCATATTTTATAATCTCTTTAGTTTTAGATTATAAAAGAGATCTATATTTTAAAATTTTATAGGAATTTAGAATTATTATGACTTTCATGATGATTTATTATTTATTTCATTTGAGTTTTAAATATGATGATAATTTTAAAATAAAGTAAATCAGCCTAATGTGAGATTTGTAGCTAAGAGATTTACTTAGATAATTCTTTTGATAGTATTGTATAACAATTTGATATAATTCAATATAAATTTTAATAAGTATTTTATGGAAGTCAATAATCTAATAAGATTGATAATTATTTAATGAATTTTGATGAATTTAATTCATACTCTTGAATATCTTTGATATTAATATTATTAATATATTTTATTGATGTGTTTGTGTATGTGTATACATATATACACACACATCACAAAAATTATAAAGTTATATAATAATCATAATATAATTTTTTACCACTTTTTGGTTTTATAAATGATACTATAATATTATATTTCAAAGAGTATTATATATTTTTTTTCTTTTTAAAATTTTATTAAATAAAATAGCGACCAATCAAATTATAACTTCTCCTAGATATTTCAGATGTGTCAATTTAAATCTCATATAATCTAATTATTTTCTACACTTATTTTTAAAAATCTTTTATTAATTTTTTTCACTAACTTTGTAATGAAATAAAATATTTTCTTTCTAGAGTTAAATATTCCATCAAATATTGTTCTAAAATATGTCATTCTCATTGAGTAGATTTAAATTAATTTTAACTTATAATAACAACCTATCATCATCATTCTTAAAATTACACCCAATATAATTTAAATATGTAGTTTTTCAATATCTTACTTTGTCTAACTTAAAGATATTTTATTCTTTAGTATGCAATTTATTATACAAACAATCAAATATTTTTATTTTAAAACAATTGAAATTAAATTATTTTAGATTCTTATCAAATTTAAAAATTAATAAATAATCACAATTATTATCAAATACATCATTAAACAAAAATTAAATATCATCAAATATAACTAAAATATTATTGAATTGCACCAAGATTTACTAAGTATTAAATTATTAAATATTTCGAAGACATGATTAAATCCCTTTATAAATCATTGAAAATCATTTAATAATCATTCAATCCTAGTAACAATAGGATGAGCATCATTAATTAAAATAAATGATTAACTTCAAACATACATCCAATAATAATCATAAAAATAACTTAAAATAACAACGAAAAATATTAGTTTGTATTAAATATTACAATAAACCAAAATAAAACTATTTTGGCATTCATTATGAATGTTAGTACGTAATTCAAAATTGAATATTCTGCCAATTACAAATATACATGTTTGCAAAAAATAGATCCAATGTTTTTGTGACTTCTTTACATATCTCAGTATGTAGAGAATTCTATCAAAATAAATTTAATGAGAAATATTTTGCAGACATCAAATATTATTGACCGAATATGCTATATATGATCTAGTCATAATCAAATAGTTAATCTTTTATATAATTTTTCTATAAATAATTAAGTGAATTAAATGATATATTAGAAGTAAAGTGACCACATATATCAATAAGACTATCTACTAGAGCACAATATAAAAGATTAATGTTTACATAAATATTAAACACACATTTCCTCATAGACAAGATGATGCACCTCATAGAATATGTAATATCTATATTAATAAAGTATTTAAGTCTCTCAAAGTTCTTCGTTTGAAATTGAAACTGAAGGTACTCATTGATTTGAATGATCCATAACTCATCTCTCATAATCAGAATATCTTTATAACTTAAATCAAGATGATTGTTAATTAAAATCTCACAAACTAGACTTTCGCTAATTTTTTAGGTGTCTTCAACAATCTACAAACTATGTTTTGTTGTATTGTTCAAAACCCACATAGCTGCTCCATAAATATCTCTAGGCTGCTTAAGGAAATGGTAGTTCTACAAATGATTAAATTGGTAGAGTTAAGAAATAATGTGTATAAAAACTCATGTATTTTTAAAGATAAAACAAAACAATGATATGGTAAGAATCTATAAAGGAAAGAATTTAAAGTTTGAAAAATATTGCTTTTTAATTCTTGGATGAAGTTATTCTCAGGGATGTTGAAATCTCTATGGTACAACCCTTTTAAAATTAAGAACTATGACTCCCTATGGAGTAGTGATGGTGAAGTCAAAAAAGGGAGTAGAATTTAAAGTATATGGACAAAGGGTGAAGTATTATACAGTGGAGATAGATATTCTGGAGGATCCGAGGGAAGGCTAAGTTGAAATGGTGGCAAAGTTAAAAGTGGTGACTTTTAACTATTCCACGACACAACTTTGGGGACACAAAAGTCTAATGGAAAATTCTTGGTCATTCCTATTGCCATGAATTTGGTGTTATAGAAAGAAAGTTTCAATAGATGCTCAATGAGAAAGCCACATCCATGCCCATTGACATAACTTTAGTGTTATAGAAAGAAATGCTTCAAAAGAAGCTCGATGAAAATTTCATGTTTATGCCCAATATTTAAACTTTGATGTTACAAAAAAAAAAGGTTTAAAAAAAACTCAATGAAAAAGCCATAGACATTTTTAGAGCCACAACTTTGGTGTTGCAGAAAGAAAATGTCTAGACTAGAATCAAAGAAGAGGCCATGACATACATAAAGAAAACTCTAAAAAAAGAAATTTCAAATGGTGTGACATTAAAAGAAAAGACAAGAAGAAAGGAAGTAAAAATGGTTACTTTAAAATTAGCAAGATGACAAATATCACTATTGGAGATGAGAATATTTTCATGGTCTAGCAATGGACTTTAATTATAGCATTGGTTGGGAGGAACCCCAATTTTTTTTTTGCTTGGTGTGATGTAATAATCACAATGTACCTCTCAAATGAATCTTTGTATACACATAACTCATCCATAGATATAGTCATAGAATTAAAACCCCACTATGACTCTTAATATGTCCACAATGAGAGGATGCTCAATTATCTTGAGATACTATAACATTAAAATCTAGTCTTATAAAAATATGGTGTTTGTGATGATGTAGTTTTTAAAGATGTGTAAGTATACAAACATGCAATGAATAAAATGATTTTATAAAATTAGAGTTTTGATGGATTCTAACAAATAATAGTGAAATCATTGTATTTTTCATAGTAATTGGTGACTAGTTAATAAATTTGTTTTATTGAGTTGTTTCGACATTAATTCTTAGTCAAAACACTATAATTATTCATGATACTTTTTGTATACCATGACTCTAATTCCTCATCAAAACAATTTTTTCACTATACAATATATTTTTTGGCTATGTTATTATCTTGTAGTAGTATCCACACTTATCTCGATTTAAATGACTTTCATATTAATTTCATGTCGTAATAACCAAATACCCAATTGGTGCAAAAATTTAAGATCATTTTCTAGTTCTATGAATTTTTATTTATTAAGGCTTAATATTTCTAAGTTCACAGGCATTGCCACTTCCCATCAAAATGATATTTGGTTACAAAGAATTATAGAGGGAAATACTCAAGCTATGACCATTTCCAAATCCATAACTTTTCACCCTTAAGAATAGGTAAATCCATGGTCATGTCTCAGTGTTGTGACTCTGATATAGAGATTAATTGCACAAGCAATGTCCATAGCTGACTTGGGGTTACATAGATGAAATGCATAACCTACTACTTCCTAGCAATGTGACTCTATGATATAAAAAAGATTAGGGAGCATTTAAAAGCCATGGCTAGTTCCTAAAACCACGACTTCAACTCCAAAGCGCCATGACATCGTTCCAAAGTCATGACTTTCGACATAGAAAATGCTTATAATTCATGAAGTATAAAAGTAAAAGAGAAGAAATAAAAAAAGAAACAATTTTCTTCCTCCTCTCCAAGCACCACAACAACACTATGAGTAATTTTTCATTTGCTGGGGGTTTTGAAGAGCAAGCAAGGGATGCAAGACCGGCTAAATTTTTAGAATTTGGAAGAAACTTTCAAACAACCCTTTCTAGGGTAGCATTCAAGAATTTTAATGAAAATATAGTAATATTAAGGTTTTGTATCTGATATTCTCATAAGTTCTATCATTTAGAACCCATGATTTATGATAATACTTTTCTTATATCTTATATGAATATCTCCTCAATGTTATAATAAAGTGAGGTCTAGGATTTGTTAATTTTGATTAATGTGGTGTAAGCATACTTTGATGTTTAATTATAATATTTGATTTATATTATTGAATGGATATTGATAGAATTGATGAGTTTGTTCATATTGTTGTGGTGGATGGTGATAGCACGAAACTTATTCATGCATATGATATGAAGAAAGCTACAACCCTTATAATCATGATGTATATTAATTTAGGTATATTAATTATTATGAGTATGGTGCTCATGAAGTAGAAAGTACAAATACTTGTACATGTCAATCTATTATATATGTCTTAGAAGAACTAACTCTCAATTGATGTGAATATTTTATAGAATATTCTTTACAAGTTCAAATTTAGTGTGGGAGGCTCATAGTCATTGTGGAGGATAGTGATAGGTAATCCAAAAGAAATGCATGAGTAGTTATGACTCACAAAGTGATGATAGTCCTTTCAATTATTTTCACTCATATGATTCACGTTGGTGAGCTTTAAGGGATGCCGTATATTAATTATGTGAGTATGGTGTTTATGAATCTGAATGCTAATACTTTTATGACTACAGTAGTTTGATGTAATTAAGATACCCAAGACCAAATAATGAGAATGTTCATATGAAGTAACCATTAAGAAAAACTAATGAATTTTTTAAAAGGTATGGACTTGTGAATAACCATCAAGTAAAGATGAATTGTTATTTTAGCAGCAAAGTACAAAGTGAATAGCTATGAGGGAATCATCAATAGGTTGGGCTCATTGGTTATAACCACCTTGTAGGTCATTATGAAAAAAAGACATCATGAAAATAATCCAATTTTTTTTTGTATCCAAACTTAGTTATGATTGAACTATTTATATATGTATCATTTGAATTAAAAGGAACATATACTATGATCTAAGAATCTTATCAAAATCATAAATTATCTTTTCGACTAGAGTAGTATTATCTCATTATTAGTTGAATAAACTAGTGATACTATTCCTATGTGATTGATATCTAGATGAAAGTTATCATTACTACTTATATAATTCATATATTTGTAGATTATTATGGATGAGAGATACATGCTAACAAGCTTTTGGGATACTATCTAATTGATTATATTAGGTAGCATAACAAATATGCAATAATGCCCACAAATATCCTTCCTAACATTGGTTCTCGTTGGTGAGCTTTAAGGGATGCCGTATATTAAATATGTGAGTATGGTGTTTATGAATCTGAAAGTGCTAATACTTTTATGACTACATCAGTTCAATGTCATTAAGATACCCAAGACCAGATAATGAGAATGTTCATATGAAGTAACCATTAAAAAAACTAATGAATTTTTTAAAAGGTATTGATTTGTGAATGACCATCGAGTAAAGATGAATTGTTATTTTAATAGTAAAGTACAAAGTGAATAGCTATGAGGAAATCATCAATAAGTTGGGCTCATTGGTTATAACCACCTTGTAGGTCATTATGAAAAAGAGGCATCATGAAAATAATCCAATCTTTTTTTTGTATCCTAACTCAGTTGTGATTGAACTATTTATATATGTATCATTTGAATTAAAATGAATATATACTATGATCTAAAAATCTTATCAAAATCATAAATTATCTTTTCGACTAGAGTAGTATTATCTCATTATTAGTTGAATAAACTAATGACACTATTCCTATGGGATTGATATCTGGATGAAAGTTATCTTTACTACTTATATAATTCATATATTTGTAGATTATTATGGATGAGAGATACATGCTAACAAGCTTTTGGGATACTATCTAATTGATTATATTAGGTAGCATAACAAATATGCAATAATACCCACAAATATCCTTCCTAACATTGGTAGGTGCGAAGCAATGGTTTTAAGGAGATCTAAATAATAAGATGGTTCTTAAAGAAAAAGAATCAATAGATATCGAGTAAGAAGTTATAACCTTTTCTGAAGTCGGCATAGAAGCTTTGGAAAGAAGCAGAGATAACCTTAATGAAGAATTGTCACTTCAATTTAATTTTTCTTTGACTAGACAAGAAGAAGACTTAGGAGATATCCTCAACCCAAGTGGGAATATTATGTGAGAAGAAAGGAAGAAGAAAAATCTAACATGGAGTAATGGGATGTATTTTGGTAGATCCTTCTTAACAAGAAAGAATTCCTTTTTTGTTTCTACCTAAGAAAAATTTTAATATCATATTATGAAGATATTGGAAAAGGCAATAAAATTAATGGAGACCTAAGTGATGAGAAGTATCGAATTATTTGGAAAGCTCTATGAGACTATCACAAGCAACTGATAGAAAATGATAAATGGGTGAGATCAAGAAATTGAGTCTATTGTACATTATAGACAAAAATAGAAGATGAGTATTTTGAGGAATTGCAACAATAATTAAAAGCAAATGTACTTTGCACTAGGTTTTGTATTAGGTTTTTGAAGATTCATTTATCTTTAATGGAAGATGACTAGATGCATTATGCAATGTGCTTATGAAGATGATGAAATGGGCAACAAGTAACAAGTGAGATTAAAAGAGACCTACATGGATGCTTTTATTTGATCCCTCTAGAGCAAAATTGAAATATTTCGATCCTTATTGCTATCATATCACCCGCCTTTTTCTCCACATTGATACGTTGTATATTTATTTTTCTTTTTGTTTTTATTGATGAGTTATAAAATGAGAGAGGTAGATTCATTATTTGAGGATGAGTAACACATTTAGTTTGTGAGTTTATTTGGCAATCCACGTACCAACTTTATTAGGTTATTTAGCATGAAATTATTGATGCATTTATACTTATTTGAGTTTTAAATAGATAGATTTCACTAAATATTTATTTTTATGGAATTTAATGAATATTAGTAAAATCAGACATATTTAGTGTGACATTGGTGACTTGTATTCAAATTATCGAACATTCTTGAATAAAAGTATAGTCTTTACATCAAGCCTAGGTTTAGTCAAAAAAGGGGTTAGTCAAAAAAAGAATCAAGCCCATGTTGTCATGTTTTGCTTCCATCCATCATATTTGATTTTCTTCTAAGTCATTACTCTTCTTTATATCCAGCAGTAATTCCAACATAATATCTTCAAATTATAATTTTTCAATCTAGTATGAATATTCATGTTATGATGGTTGTTCTAGACTCCCCCATAATAGGCCTTCAATACTTCGAACATAAGAATGACTATATGGATGGAAATCACTATTCTGTCTAAATACAGCCTAAAACTTTGAAATGAATTCGGCTTTTTCATAATTAGTTGGAAAAGATCAATTATCTGACCTCTCACTTTCTAGCTCTAGAGGTTTAAATTTAGTCCCAAAATCTTTGCTCATGTAAGTTCTCATGACTACAAAATACACAAAAAGATAAATACAAAACAAAATAAAATCACAATATAAATACTAAGCAATAATCACATCCACACAACTAGAAATAAAGCTATCTTTTCACAATGATAGTTATCTTAACTTATATTGACTAATTAAATTATAAAAAAAAATCTCAAAAAATAGTGCAAAAACTTGTTTCAATTATGTGAGGGTGCCACAATTGTCATGAATTGACATGATCACAAAATCTCATTGGGTGAGTAGCTCTCATCCAATATAACTTTTTAAGTATATGAGTTGTAGAAGTAATAAAGTAAATATAAATCTTAATATCAATGTCATAAAAATTGTGTTTATAGTTTGATCAACAAATAGTAAATTAAATACTACTTAAGTTGAATAAATATATTTGATCTTTAAAAATATACTCAAATTATAGGGTCAGCTAACATCTTTATGTGTGATACAAGGTTCCCTTAGTATTTTAAAAATATTTATCTTGTATTTGATCAATATCAAATTTAGTTGTTGGAAAAAAAGTAGATTAGTATGAAAATACACGTGTGCCCTCTTGGCATACAAGGTTCCCAATATACTTGGACTATCACTACCAAGGATGATCCCCTTAGTTTTTCCCTTGGTATTTTAACATTGATGTCACATGTCATTCTATGCAAGGATCATTCACATATCTACTCATTTTAGGCTATATATCAAATATCATCAATGATTACTTCAGATATGTATTTCTATTCTCTAAACTCATATTATCTTAAGGACAAATGAAAATATAGTACTAAATATAGTCATGCTTTCAGCTTCCTAAGTACTATACTCATGATAATTAATATATATATTCTCTTGAATATCACATTTGGAAGTCATATAAGGAAGAATAACTTCTAGGGTAGTCACCACCATACTAGTCTCTCCCACTTGCATGTCTTTTATGATATACATATCACATTCTACCACAACTGACACATGACTAATACATTATGATGAAACTTCTAGGTTAGACATTCTATTTAATTCTCATTTTATTTGAAATTTAGTTCTTCTAGATTGCACATAATGGTTTCGGCTTAATTACATTCATGCTTCTGGCTTCATAAGTGTTATCTTTGCAATGATTAAACTTATGTCAACTTCTGGTCTTATACAATTTTTTTATTTCACCCATTTAGATTAGAAGTTCTATCACTTTCTTTTTTACCATACCATATGAGTATATCACATGACTTACTAATCACTATTCATTACTATTGACATGCATAAACCTACTTATTTGTGAAAACCCTAAATTTGTGTTCTAATTTACATCAATTTCTAGCGACATCTAAACAAAAATATAAATATAAACAACAATATACTAATATAAACAACAATATACTCATATAATCATTAAATCATCACAAAACAAGTGTATGATCTAATCCTTGATCTCAATGTAATCATAAATTGGAAGTAAATCACATGAGATATGTTGAGAGATATCTCATGGATTCAAAGGTTCCGAATTTATGTCCAAGTAAAAATCATTGTGTATAATCTTAATTCCAATCAAGTATTTCTTGCATTTGTTTTGGATTTTTTTATAATTGGTATTCGAAATCCCATTGCCTAAGGATCTTGGCATGCATGGTTCACATTTTTCTTTTTTTTCTCCTCTCTCTCACCTCTTTTTCTTAGCTTTGATTGTATACTTTAGAGATCCATATGATATTTTAAGTTGGAACTCACAACATAGACTTTAATTACAACTTTATTATCTTTTTGGATATTCTCTAAAGTACTAATGTCATAACAATGAGATTAGCCACAACTAATGTCTTTACTCTATATAACACAAAGTTATTGATTGTATTGGAATAAGCTACCACATTGTTCCTAAATTTTTGAGCAAAGTCTTGTGGCATTAAAATTATCATGCATAAAAGAAATACACTATAAAACACAAAGTTGCACAATCAGATTAGCTATGACTTTGGTCTTGGCTTTCTAAAAAACTTATTGAGATACTAGGATTATCACAACTAAGTTAATTACTTTATATAACACAAAGTCATGATATTGAACAAGGCCATAAATTTTGTATTATTTCTTTTGGGTACAAAGTCATGGTGTTGGAAATACCATGATCAGATTAACTATTCTTTGAAAGGAAAAGTTATAGTAAAAAATAATGCTATGACTCAAAATACTTGCTATTTTGGCTATGCATTGAATAAGTCATGACTTTGGAAATAGTTGTTATATTTGCACCATTGGAGTACTTGGCTATTATCATTGGAAAATAATATCATGACTATTAAATATTTTTGAGAATATGTGACCATCACTCTAACAAATTATCATGAACATGATAATTATATTACATAGTGAAATACTCGTGTTAACTTGATGATAATATTCATGACATATAAAGAATATCATTACCATTTTTATATAGTTATGATCAAGAAGGAATGCCATAACTATCGATAATAAGTATAAAAGATATATCTAAGTCATGACAATAGAATTATTATGACTTTCCATCAAATCTATCCTTTCCAAGCCTTTGTTTGATCAAGTCTGTTATCTTCACCCAAGATAACTATTATTAATCAAATTCTCTATAAAAAGAATTTAGTGAAATCTATTCAATAAATACTAGAATAAGTACAACCACAATAAAATATAATTTTTAAATGACCCAACAAATTCAATAATGGAGTGTCGAAAAAATATTCAAATTAAAATTATTTCTACAAATTGAGTTTGAGATGAATGATTTGGGATACCATCGATATTTTCTTGTTATAGATGACATGTACTCAAAAGGCATACTATTTCTTTCTAAGAGGTGATATGTTTAGATATTTTATCTAATATCAGTATGTCTGGATGTATACTTGCTAACTCACCACTTGATCCAAGTGTATACTTACCTATATATATTGGTTAATCAATTGACTCATCTAGATATACAATGGTCATGGGAAAACTAAAATATATGATAATAATTAGACCAAATATTGCATAGGTATAAGTATTGTTAGCCATTTTCTGGACTCTTGTAAAAAGATTCATTTGGAAGTAGTGTTTAGCATTCTCGTGTATGTGAAGAAAACTCTAAGATATGAGATTACAATTAGAAATCATGGACATTATTAGATAATGACATATTACAATTCTAGTTAAGTTCTTATGATTATTGAGAATAGATCCACTAGAGGTTTTGAAACTTTTTTAGTTAGCCTTTTCTTATGGAATAACAAAAGATAGTTATTTTAATATATAATACAAAATAGAGTACATAGCTATGATATCAACTACTTATGAGTGCCAATAAATTATTCATTTCTTGGAGGAGCTTTGCCTGCTAATTCAGAGACTAATAACTCATGATTGTGATTTGTGCTAATTAAGTATCCTAAAATATTATGGCTAAATCAATATTTTATGAGTAGACGTAACATATTGAGATTGATTGTCACTTCATTCATGAGAAGATCTATGATGATTTGATCACTATAACCTTTGAATATACTATTAATTGGACTAAAAATAATTATACAAAGGATATTAGTGCATTACAAGTTACTTCTATCTTTTCTAATCTAAGGATTTGTGATATGTATGCCTCAACTTGAAGAAGAGTATTAAGTTTTAAGTTATTTTTTATTATTTTTTTTCTTCATTATTTGAGTACCTATCTTGTGGATTTCCCTACACCATATGTGTGTGTGTGTGTGATATTCAAACTTGAACTTTTCATTGTGAAAAAATTTAGTTATTGTTTTTCCTACTTCCTCCTCCCCTCTCATCTCTTTTCCTTTAGCTCAAAGACAAACATTTTTTCGTAGGTAGCCTTCAGAATGAAAAATAAGTAATACTTATTTAAAAACTAACCATGTGATATGAAACCCCCAAAACATATGTCACGGGCATATAAGAATTGATTGGAGAAACTAGAATCATGAATATGTTACATTAAGCATATAAAATCACAAGAAGAAAAATATATGTTGCTTTATATAAAAAGACAACCCATCCTGAATATATATTGACTTATATTAGGAGGCAAAGCCTCCCAACTAATTAAAAAGAGCACTAAATTCCTCAATGGTTTATTTAGAAAACTCATAAGTTATATAATGATTTGCTAAACATTTACATGCATAAGTGGAGTGGAAGCAGTGCTCCATTTCAAAAATCAAAAAGAAACTAAAGGGAATAATGCCGATGACTTAGAAATCATTTATATTAACAAGTGATAAGATTACAAATTTATAAACATAAATTGCAATGAACACGAATAAATAAAATGAGAATGGTGGAATGTTGTGATTTACATAAATTTGAAATTGGTGAAACATATGAAATTGGTTAAATTGCTATAATTTAAAATAAATTATAAAATCATTATACATGAATCTTATTTTTTTTCCATATGTTCTTTTACAAAAAAACTGAATTTATTGAAAATAGAGTATTAACGGGACCACAATCACTTTATGGCATCATTAAAAAAATAATGGCATCACTACAAATATATAACTTTGTTAAAATCAAATATAGCATCTTGAAAACTAAAAATTATAAAAATATAAAACAATACAAATATACAAATTTAAATATATAGAAATTAAGGAAAACTAAACGTAAAATATATGAAATTTGATAAATATATGATATTTATCCAATTGAAATGTATTTTAATTAGATAAATAAAAAAATTTTAAAAATGATTTACAATTACAAAATTATGAACATATAAGATTATATCAAAATTATAAATTACATCAGAATATATAATTAGTTAAATGATAAAAATATATAAATTAAAAATTACAATATATATATATATATATATTAAAAAATTAAAGAATTTAAAATAATTAAAAAATAACTAGCTATAAAAATTATGAATATTTATGAAATTATAAAATTATAGAACTATGATGAATTCTAATTGTAAAATACATCAATATCATAAAATAAATTATCTAAGATTTAAAAATGTTAAAATACTAAAATCTTTTAGTTTTATAATATAAAATTGAAATTTTAATGAATATCTTGATGTGTTTTATAATATAAAATTGCAACAAGTTAGGGCATCCACAAAAATGAAAATGAAAATGAATTTGGAAAAGTATTTTTGAGATCTACTAAAATGTCATGACATATGTTGAAATTAGCATAAAAGTTAATGGATGAATAGTCATCTATTTAATATGAATAACCATAACAAATTTATGTCTCATGTTATTCTTAAATTATGTGCTTGACTATTATATTGGATATAAATAACCAATAATATGTTTGAAACATGTATGTATTGTACTAAGAACAAGATTATCAATAATATGTGATGTCAAGTTAAAACATTGATGCATGTTATATAGAACAAGCATTGGACTAACCAACCATGAGAATGTTGTTTGGATTATTATGTGAAGATGAAGAGTAAGTCTCATAGAAATAATAGAATAAGAAATTCTCATACTTGAGAACATCATGGAATCCAAAATGAATTATTGTTGACATTAACGCAATCAAGCATTATATCTAACATAATATTTATCAAAGTGGGTGACAATGATGTATTTCTATTTATTTTTCATTGATAAATATATATATTTATTAAAAATGGGTTACAATGGTTGCATATTGAGTGCATGATCTAGGAGTATTTTATATAATTTTTATTTCAATATGTAAAAATTTTATTTTTTGAATTTCGTAGCTCTATCCTTCCTTTCCATGAATGACCCTGACATTCACTTTAACTTGTCATGTAGCAACACCAATTAAATTAATTCTAGCATCATTCGTAAGATAATCATATAGCCATTCCAAGTTGTGGAGTGAACATAAATTGAGGTGAAGCTCAAAGGGTTTACACTTCGTTCAGATTTAGATCAATTTTCAAACTAATGATAAATTGTATATCCTAATCTAACATGGTTTTGATTTGCTTAGTTCATATGCTTGGGCTTGATTTATGCTTATTGTTTTTTTTTTCATAATGTATAATATAGAAATAGCTTCAAACTATAATAGTGGTACCAAATCTTTGTTTCAAAGCTAACCCATTTCTTTGTTTCAAAGCTAACCCATTTCTTTGTTTCAAAGCATGTTTTCAAAAGGTTTAACATATGTATATGTGGTATCCATTTTTTAGAATCCCATATCTAATTATTTTTTAAATATAAATGGTATTGATAAGTCACAAGAATAATAGCTATTAAATACCCCATTTTATGCTATTTGTCAAAATTTTTATGAAGTGAGATAATAATCAAAACATATTGATGAAAATGGCTTAGCTTAAAGGAATTAGAAAATGAATAATTATTAAGATATTAGAGCCTTGTGATCAGTTATTAATCCTAGCCATGTGGTTGTTTTATTTTTGGAATGTTTCAGTTTGGGTAGTAATTTACGTATGGCTTACATGTCAAGTGATTCTATACATACACTTAGATGTATTTCTCTTCTCATTTAAATTCTGTCGAATGTGACGCGAGATTTTAATTAGAAACTATAATTTTGGATTAAATTAGTCTTAGCAGAGATATAGCAAAAGCTCGAAGGCCACAAGAAGTGTTTGAATAGTCTATTGAAGAAAGCTCATGAAGAACACTAGATGATTAGCAAAATAGTAGTGCATAGTTCTTAACTCTTAGGATCAACTTTTAGTTCTCACATAAGCATGGAAGAACCAATGTAGTTTTGGGCCATAACCATGGCACATATTGTATTTTGTTTAAAGTTTTGATGCTAGTTTTTTGCGCCATAACATGAAAATTAAATGTGAATTAAATGAATATTTTATTATGTTTAAAGCTTCGATGCTAGTTTTTAAAAATGCAAAGTACTAAAAAAAATATGATAATTAAATGTGACTGAAATGAATATCAAAATTGATGTGATATTTTTAAATTAATATCAGACTTTGGTAGTCTATTAATGGTCAGATTTATATTATTAAAATCATTCAAACCAACATATTAAGTCAAATCCAAACACTTTTTAAAATTTTTCTCATGAAGGCCTTGATGAATTAAATGTAGTTTTTATAATCTCATATTGGGTATGCGTCTGACTTTAGTAGGTTATACTATAGAGAACTCGAGGAGCTTCATTAGGTAGTTCTTATAATGGATGCAAACAAGAGTTGTTCAACTAACTATATCTAGTAATTTTTTTTAAGACCATTGGCAATGATTGCCTACTTAAATACTTGTAATCTTCAATGTTCAACCAAAACTACTTTAGAATATAGTAAAACATGGATACTAGGCCACCATACAAATTTATAAAACATTCTATGGTCAATACATTTATGAAAATTAGTGTGATAGCCATTTCATAAAGTCCTTTTTAATTAAAATTTTTTTATAATAATTATTTTGGATATTTTGTATTAGGATCTTTTTGCATTAAATATAATGAACATATTATCATTGCTATCAATCCTTAAGATGAATAAATCGAATGGGACAAATATTCTAAATAGATTACAAAACTTGTAGATTGTCCTCAAAAAGGAAAAGAAGATGTATGTCCTAGACGAACTTATCCATGGTGAGCTCCTCGAAAATACCCCAAAGACAAAGATAGATGCTTATAAAAAATATTTTGAAGATATGTTGACACTGGTTACTTTATGCTTGTGACTATATCTTTTGAGCTTCAAAAGCAATAAGATGACATGGTTGCAGTTATAGATTGCTCTTCTCTGCTGATGCTGCTCAAAATAAAGCAAAATCATCACCAGAATAACATCTGCAGAAATCTGTTGTGCTGTAGAATATGATCAAATCACACATAGACTTGCAATACATCAATCTTAGTAATGTTCATGAAGAGTGTTTTTGGGAATAATACATGCTCTCCCCCCATGATCAGCCAACAAAATCCATAAATTGATCTTCTCTCTTCTTTACTATGTGAGAAAATTTGTGTCGGGTTAAAAAGAAGCCATATTCTCTGTGTCGGTATTTAGGAGGGCACTTACATTTTGAGACTTCAAAGCACTCCATAACAAATGTAAGTGCTCGGGTTTGGTAGCATTCCATTCCTACAAAAGAAAGCAACATATTACATGGAAGATTGGCTCTTGTAGGTAGCATTCCTACAAAATATATATATATATATATATATGGGACATAGACATTATGAATGATATGACATATTTGAGATATTATTTTAGTTGAAGATGATGAATGAGACAACTATGAAAATTCTTGTTCTCAAAATGATACGCTGTGTTGAGGGATTATCATGGATATGATTTTCCACATGCCATTAGTTGACCACAAAATTAATTTGGTAAGCATTGTAACAAGGATATAAATAATTTATCATGAAACATAAATGCTATTGATAAGTCTCTTTGTCAATTTCTAAGCATGTTGAATAGTTGAAGCTAACATGAAGAATTTCATGCTCAATATTCTTTTGATGATTCAAAAGAGAATAACAAAATAAAAAGTATAACTTGGTTGTCATGACACATACACCCAATTGCATGATGGCCATTGTACTACATAGTTTGTTATAATTTTTTGAAAATTCTAATAGACACTCATGTCTTCAAATTAATCATAGAAGTAATGGTGATTTCATGTTTGCTGCAAAATAATATTAATTTTTTTTATTTGTAAATGAGCATCTAATAGATCAATTGGAAAATTTAGTTACTAGGGGCTTTGAGGCTTTCAAGTGTGGAATGTAGATGTTTTTTAAATGGAAAGGATGCACCTTAGATATGAATATGTAAATAATTGCAAAAACAATAAACATGAATATGTACAAAGAGCACATACCTCCCACTTAACTTCTATACATTGAAAAGCATTAGAAAGAATATTTAATGAACCATATTCATCATTATGGACATGCTTGCCAAATTTTATAATGAATAAAAAAATAATTGTCAATTTTCTCTCATGTCCATGAAATCTGACTATATTTTATATTTCCTTTGGATTGTGTTATCATCATTTTTCATTTTGTAAATTTTTAGTCTTGTACTGTGAATTACTATTGCTACAACGGCTACAATAAGATTCTTAATGTAGAAGCTATTTTTTTCACTTTCAATCCATAATAAAATCTTCATGGTTCCATTATCATATTAATAAAACTACACACTATGCAAAATTATTTTATAAAAGAAGATAACCATCCCCAATGCATATTGAGATATTTCATCATTCAACCAATTTTTTAAAATAAATGTGCATGCTTAGAGCTATGCATGTGCCATAATTCTTTTCATTTGAAATTGGAAACAAACTAATTACACAATATAGATTCCAAGAAGTTTGTATCTTTTCTCTTGGGGCACGACCATCATACTAATCATAAAATTATTATAAAAAAAATATTCATCATATTTTATTAATAAAAATTATATTGCTATATGATTTTCTTTCAATATTGGTGTAATATGAATAATCATTACAAAATCCCTAGAATGACAATTTAATTATCACGTTCTTGTAAAATTGTCAATGATTGAATATTATTGCGAATAGGGATAACCTTCAAACAACTATACGTTTGGATCAAAGATGATATTTTCATGGATATAAGATATAAAGTCAATGCGTTAGAACATGTTGGAGAACATACAATAAGTTATTAAAAATTCTAAGTGTGATAATCGTGTACGAGATCCTAAGACATGAAATCATCATAGTTTCCTACATGACAAGTTTATTTTAACATAGTCAAGTATAATCTATAACATAATTAACTCTAAAGGTTGTGATTGTGTCTGTCACAATCCATGGAGAAGAATATGTTTAATCATGATAGCATTTTCCCCTCCTATATAAGAATAGAGATATCTTGACCACTTGATATAATGAGATTAAAGATGGATAGACATGTTCAAATGAGTTAATGTGAGATGTCGAACCAATTTTGTTTGACAAACTAACAATGATATCAAGAAATTAAAGATTATACCATGTGAGTGTGACATGTTCCATGACTTTTGCCTAATTTGCATATGAAAAAGAAATGAATTTAAACTACCCAATATATTATCAGTGACATGGTGATATTAAACCATGACATTCTTATAACATGGATACAAATAATGTATTATAACATATTACTTTTTTGTTTAAATATTAAAAGGTTTTTAACATTATTTCCAATGCTATATGAAGATATTGCGTGCCCTAATACACTATTAAAGAAATTGACTAAAAGTGTAAATATTTTAGCATTATTATTACATCAAATGGTTGAAATATTTCAACCAAATTAATTTAATAATTTGCTTATGGTTAATTATAGGCTAGAATTTGACTTCAATATAAATATGTATATTAATTATAAGAGAAGATGAACTACAGATTAAATACAATTACTTATAAATAGTGGTTGAAGTATTCATATATGGGATTCCTGAATTAGGAATGTTTGAATTAATATTAATACTTATATGTAAAAATATTATTTTCAAGTCACATACTTCTTTCTTTCCTGGTTCCTGCCCTTATGTCTTGCTCGAAAAAAAAACACTAAAGAAGATATATTTTGAAGGAGTTGCATTTGATTCAAATTGAATTAGCTTTCATTCAGAAGGTGAATTTTATTCAATAATCTGGTTTGGTATTGTTTCATTTGAAACAAGTATTAGGATTTGCTTGATATTGATTTTTTGTAATCTTGTCATATTATATTTGGGAAAAGTTAGTTGAAACCCTAATAATGGCATCAAAGCTAACTTGTGATTCTGAATGACCTAACTAGGTTTCTTGGGTTGGAAGAATTTCTTTTTTCATTAATCATGATTTGGTATGAGATGTTGGGGTTTTTGTATTTCAAATCAAGTAATTAATTTAGTTAATTATGTTTTTTTTTATGAAATGCATGATTAATAAATATATATTTTTCTGCATAAGCTATTTAATAAAACTATTATAATGTGATATGTTAATCAATATATATTTTTAAAAATACTTAATTTTAGTTGAATTAAAAATGGATATTTGATAACATGTTAATATAATGTGATCTAATTGACTATAGGATTTTTTGTTATTCTATTTTATGGTTGTTTAATTTTGATTTGTAGTTTAACTATGGCATGCGAGTTGTGCCTTTTTTTACACACTCAAAAGTGTATTCCTCTTTTAATCTTATTTTTCTTGAATGCAACTCAGATTTCAATTAAAAACTATAATTTTGGTTAAAGTTTTATTGAAGATATAAGAAACTTGAGGTGCTTCTTTGAGTATTCCATCTCATGGACTCAAAACAAGAGTCACTCAACTAACTCTGACAATAAACTATATACGATTCAATTGGTCAATATTATCGATCTAAATAGCTATAATTTTGAGTGTCCAACCATAGCTCTCTCAAGATAAGGTAAAAACATGGATTCTACCCACTATAAAATTTATGATAAAGGTTTTTAAAATCTATCCTACAAATTTTAAATTTTATGAAAAATAATGAGAGTAAGTAAATTGTATATTTTCTATTAGGATCAACATGACATTAGACACATCAAGTCGATTATCATTTCAAATTATCATTGAGAAGCATATATTTAGTGGGATATATTTTTTGTTTTTGAACTATAACTTGAGGATATTCCTCACATATAAAAAGAAAATATTTGTCCTTAAAGAACTCATTCATAGTGAGCTTGCAAAAAATACTTAAGAGATAGAGAGAAAGACTTATTAGAAGTATCATGATTATATGTTATATTTTGGTTAGCTTATGCTTGATAGTAAGTACCCCAAGCTCCATAAGCAACAAGATGATGTAGTAGTATTTGTTAGTTATAAAGCTCTAGGCCTATTGTATGAAAATAGTTTTTTGACTATTTATGAAAATTAATTATTATTATGATTGGCATGTTTATTATATATAATATCCTTGAATAATATTTTAATTATTCTAAATATCCATAATTGGTTATTGTTATGAGAATGACAATGAATTAAAATTAGTATAAAGTTTGATTGATATTCACGGGATGAATATGTGTATGAGATAAAAATCAAATTTCTATCTATTTGTTGAGAAAAAATATTGGACCGACTCATCTTGAGATTAATATATGAATCAAAGTCATAAGTTAATCTCTAATAGTTATGTTATAAATCTTTTGACCTGAGATCGCTATAGTTCTCAATATAATGAATATTGTGTTTTGATATAATCAAACGTTATCTTTAATCAGATGACTATAAAGGTTATACTTGAACATAATAAGAATTATGTAGTGAGATATGAGCAATTAAGATGAAATTTGTCCATCTTATTATAAGAAAGATATCTATGGGTCCCATTGATAATTGAGACTGAGAAATGCATGGTCGTGCTCAAATGAATTGATGGAGATCAATACGATTTGTTTAGTCAGTCTAATTGGGTTTCGAGTAATCAAAGATAGAATGATAGAAGGTTGACTTTGTCCATGACTTATATTCTTTCAAGATATCATGAGACAAAAAAATTATGTCATTAGCTATATAAAGGTTGTCTTAGATCATGAGCTTTTCATTTAACTTGGGTAGTCATAATGTCTTGCTAGAAGCTACTTATGACTTGTAGGATCAAAAATGATTTAGGCCTACTGTCAATGTTAATTGAACCTATGGAGTCACATATTAAGAATGAATAATAATGATTATGATTTTTTTACTCTCTGTAGTAATTTAAAATGATAAGTTATTTTAAATCACAAATAACAATTAGTTATTATTTAAATTTGAATTTAATTCTAAGAAAGTTTAAAATTGTGATTAAAATAAATAAATAATTTGTTACATTGAACATGAGTTTTAATGAATAAATTCATTTAAATGGAATATTTAAGGATTTGAATTTAAATTATTATTATCTAAAAGATTTTTTAATTTATATTTAAATTCATTCGTGACTAAAACCCTAGCAGACTTGTGTGTGTGTGTGTGACATATTTGATGCAAGTAGTCATCTTTTATAAAACAGAGAGAAACCCTTTTGTTTTGAGAAGACAAATCTGAACAAGCATTCAACAAGATCATTCATTATTTGTTCGTGTTTTGATAATTGTAGAGGGTGATCATTTTTTAGAAAGGTAGCACTTTTGAAGATCCGAATAAACCAAGATGAACACTTCGAAGGCATGACAAATCAATCTACAAGAGGTGAGTTTGATTTACCCTTCCTTCATGTTTTTATGAAATACATGTGATCCTTGCCAGGTAAAGGGATATAAATTACAAATTCTATTATGTTTATGTTCCAATTAGATTGGATATTTTACCTGAAATCCCAACAGTGGTATCAGAGGAACTTGTGTTTTCATAAAAACTGATAATGCCATGTTTAATCATATGTATGTGATGTATATGATTCTGGCATGATTTACATTTTTGAATATTTGTGATATTATGGTCTGTGCGAATGACATAGTTAATAGGTTTTATTAAGGTATTAATTGATTGAATCTGAAACCTAAAAGTATTCGTTAGTATGATTGAGAATCTAAATGGGATATTGCTATTAAGGTGTTTAATAGTATGATATATGATTCTAGCTTTGTCTTAATCAGATTAATACATGGAGTAAATTCATATATCAATTTTGATTTATCAGTGATTACTTATGGTGGTGCCAAAATAAGCTCTATGTGTAATGAGATTACATAATATGTTATTTTCAATGTGATTTTGATGGCTTTCGACTTATTTTAAATTTATTGATAAGATCAATAAAAATTTATTGATAATATTAATAAAAATTTATTGATAAGATCAATGAAAATTTATTGATGATATAAATAAAAATTTATTGGTAAGATCAATGAAAATTTATTAATTAGATTAAAAAAATTTATTGATAAGTTCAATGAAAATTGATTAATGAGACTAATAAAAATTTTTGATGAGATCAATGGAAATTAAATTTTTTTCCTAGGGTGCTGTCCCTGACCCCATGAGAGAATTCAAGGGGTGTTTCACATGGTGCACAATATGGCCTTTTTAACCAATTTGTTTAGTAGATTATTATTATTTTTTCAAGAGTTGTAATTATTAAATACAGCTTGCACAACATTTTTGTTTATTGTAATTTTTTAATTATTATAATAAAACAAGAGAGACAATGCAAGCAATTTGAAGTCATGCAATCTAACCATGATGATAGAGGAGCTAGGTGTCTATGCACAAGTTAGTGGTCAAATCAACTTCATGGAGCTGTTTATTACTACCTAGGAATGTCTATTGATCTTCATATTGGCTTATGAAGATTAATCTAGATTAAGGTCATACCGTGACATATTTATTATATGTATGTAAGAGATGTTATGTATGATGTTACATGAGTATGTGATACTAGATATATGATGATATCTATTAATTGAAAAATAAAATCAATCAATATCTCTCACATAAAATTTAAAGATAACATGTCATCCATATTTAAACACTTGTCAAACCTTTTATCACCTTAATGTGGGTTCTACCAAAGTAGAAGTATATTAGGTGACATCAATGAGACAAGATGAGTAATGGTGCTACCCATGTTTATCAAAATAGTTTTGGACCTAATGGCATTAGATGGGATTTAAATATGCCGAGATATATGATGTCAAAATCCCATAAATATCTAAGAATTGCATGAGATGTAATTGGTAATAGTTACCTGCCTAAGTAACTTAATTTTAAGTGTCATGCCAAAGCCGACTTAAAGTTGTTTAAAATATGGATCTTAGCTCACTAGATTAATATGATTATTATTGAGAGTTATTTATTTAGTAAGAATTTTTCAAAATTTAAAATACTTATCAAACTTTGCATTCATTGTAGATAGGCCACCAATAACAACAACAATTCTACTATGTCACTGCTATCAGTCCTTGAGAATGATAAACTTATTGGGACTAACTTTCTTGACTGATTTTGAAATTTGAGAATTATTCTCAAACAAGAAAGGAAGCTTTATGTCTTGGATGAACCTCTCCATAAAGAACCAGTTGATAATGATCCTAGAGATAAAAAAAATACTTATGAGAATCATCATAATGATTCTATTGATATTGCATTCTTGATGCTAGATACCATGAGTTCTGAACTTCAGAAAGATATGGAAAATATGGAAAATTATAATATGATTTTCAATCTTAAAGAAATGTTCCAACAACAAGCAAGGCAAGAAAGGTATGAGACTACCAAGGCACTGCATTTTTGCAAGATGGCTGAGGGTGATTCAGTTAATGCTCATGTTCAAAAAATAAAATGCTATATTGAGTATCTTGATAGTCTTGGATTTGCATTGAGCCAAGAGTTGGCAATTGATTTGATTATAAATTCACTTTCTAATAGTTATGGCCAATTTATCATGAACTATAACATGAATGAAATAGACAAATCTATCTCTGAGCTACATACGATGCTTAAAACTACTGAGCAAAATGTTAAATCCATGTTTGGTCATGTTTTAATGGTTCAAAATAGAAAAGAGCTTCAAGATCAAGGGAAAGGACAAGGGCAAAGGAAAGTCCAATGCTCAACACAAACCCAAACCCAAGTCTAAAGCCTTAAAGAAGGGTGTTTGCTTCTTTTGTAATGAACCTGGCCACTGGAAGAGAAACTACAAGCTGTATTTAGAGGATCTGAAGAAGAAGAAGAAGATGGGTGAGACTAGTTCATCACGTATTTATGTTATGCAAATTAATTTTTTTCTTTCTAGTTCCATGTTATTAGATACTTGATGTGGATCATACAGTTGTACAAATGTGCCGGGACTTAAAAGGAGTAGACAACTGAAGAAGAGCGAAATTGATCTAAGAGTAGGCAATAGAGCAAAAGTTGATGTTTTGGCGGTAGAAAGTTATGAACTTACTTTTCCCAATGGGCTTTTGTTAGTTTTGGACATTTGTTATTATGTTCCTACAATATGTGGGAATATTATTTCAGTTTCTTGTTTGGATAATGATAGTTTTTTTTATTAAGAATAATAAATGCTCAATTTTTCATAAAGATATGTTCTATGCATTGTGAGGAGGGAGTCAAATGAAGAAACACTAACTTGAGTAGGTTGGATACAGATACTATATCAGAAGTTTCAGCCATAATTGTGGATGCAAAAGTTAGCGACAACAAAATCAAAGAAGCTATAAACTCACTAAATTTCTTAATGTTATGGCCAAAAAAAAAAAGTGTGGTATGCACCACAATGTTGAGAACGTATGCGGATAATACCAATCTAGTAACGTTCTATGATGTCTCTTTGGTAGATACTAAACACACAAGAAAAAAGGAAGTCAAATCTTACATTGAGAAGTTAGCACAGAGCATAAATATTAAGGGATGATAAAATGAGTTGAAGAATTTCTAGTGATGGAAGAAAAACATAATATTACATGAGAAACAGCCATAGAAACTTTATGTTTATTGATTATTTGTGTTTATGTGAAGAAGTTTGTGGTATACACCTCACATTTTGAGACTAAACCAGCACAAAACCCTCACCCTATATTTGTGATTAGTAGATTCAAACTTGCTATTAATTTGATTTTTGCATTAAAAGTCATTTCCACTATCAGCATAGTAATTTTCATCAATAAAATCATGATAATCCTTAAAATCCATGACTTATTAATTAATCAAGTCATGGAAATCTAGTAATGTTGTAACTTATGACTAATAGAAGTCATGGTGCCCATGATATGTTTTTGCTCGAAGATCAAAAATTGAATTATTTTAATTCTAGCAAAAAAAGTTCCCTATTGGAGAGCTTAGTGTCAGTGAGTTTTTACTACCTTTCTACCAAATTCTAAATAAAAAAAAGATTAGTTCCAATTTTTCATGCATAGAACAAGCGGGAATGTCTTAGTTTTCATAAAGTTCTATTAAAATTTAGAGGATAGAGAAGATAAGAGAAATTACATATGAGGATTTTGATATATTTTGATAGGAAAATAATTAATGAATTGCTTGGAATGATAAGAACAAGGGATAACAACTTTTTTAAATTCCTAAAAGGGCCACCCAACAACATAGAAATTGTAAAAATATTGATGAATAGAAAATTTCAAGATTACCAATGGAAAAGTCAAGTAATCCTATAACTTTGTGAAAAGTAATAACATCATTGCTTGTGATAACATTAAGCTTCTATTTCTATAATATCATGATTTTCTATCTTACAATAAAATTCTTCATTAATTCAGCACGTATAGTCATGACTTCTTTTGAAGTCGTGATTTTTTTCATTATAGCAACTATCTCTAGGTAATCATTTACATATTATTTTTTTGTTGTCTTTGTCATGTCTTCCTTTTCTAGAATATCAACTAGCATCTATGGAGTTTCCTTTGCTTGTACTTTTTTTTGCAATCTCTAAAATTCCTTTGATAATTTTTCTATGTTTTTGAATTCAAAACAAAATATTAATATAGATTTGAAACTCATATGTGGGCAACCCATTGAGATATATAATGAGTGAAATTTAAAAAAAAAACTTATTGAGAATGAAATAATACACAATAAAGCCATTCACAATCAATCAAGGATCCATTCTTCTAGTGTATGTACAATAGAGTGGCAATTAAAATCATTTGTCCTTTTAGTTTCATTAGCAGCACATTGACAATGATTAAGGTACCTAAATTTTGGGGTATAACATATAGGTTTATGGTTACCTCATATATCATGGTTGAAAAAGCTATCACTTCTTTCATACCATATAAATGAGTGAGTCTCATGATATACATGTTATCGTCCACCATGACAATACTCACAAACATACTAACAGTTATAACCCTAATTTAAGTTTGATTTAATCACCATTTCCATCAGTTTTCATTCCACAACATAAATCAAATAAATTCATTAATAACAAAAGGTTCAAACATCACATAAACAATAGTTACACAAATCCTAAACCCAAACTAAGCCTTAAAAAAAGGAAAAGATTGTTTTATGAGATACAAGAAATTAAGTCTCATGAATCTCAACTTTCCAATGACATTCCTCATAAGAATCTTAGATATAAAGTCTAATCACGAGTTATTTTAACTTATTTGATTCCTCTCTAGAGAGGGGGGGGGGGGGTTGAGAATTGTAATCCTAAACTTTAGGGATTAAGTTTTCTTTTGCTTCCCCTGCTTGCTCATAGATCTCATAGGGAGTACAAAAATAACTCCTAAGATTATTGTTGCACTTTTATTTTGTCCATAAATGGAGAAAAAAAGTATAATTCGGAATTTTTTGTATTACCTTCTCTCTTTGCTTTTATACATTATAATTCTAGTATTTATCCAAGTAGAAAGTTACGTCTTTAAGAAGATGTCATGACTTTGACCTTTATCTCTTAAGCTCTAGGTCACAACTCTAAGAAGTTTCCATATCTTTGGAAGCCTCCTAATCTTTTTGTAAAATAAAGTTGCGGTGTGGTAAGTATCCATAAATAGTATATTTTGTCTTTGTAACACAAAGTCATCACTTTGTGAATGGGCTAAGACTTTGGTCTTTCTTTCACATTAAATTTATATGGCACTTAAAATTTTTATCACTTTAGCTTAGGCCTTTCTAGTGTCTCAAATGGATATAATACCAAGAATAACCATGGTTTCATCATTGACAATTTTGTGGAAAAGATGGTCATAGTGTTGGGAAGTGACTACGTCTTTGTCTTTGGTCTTTATTATGAAACAAATAGTCATGACATTAGGAAGTGTCCATGGCATTGGCCTTAATCTTTTTTGGAATCACATGGTTGTAATGTTGAGAAGTGGTCATGTCTTTGAAATTAGCCCGTATATCTAAGTCAGGGCTTTTCCTTCTCTTGAGAGTAAAATTCATGGCCTTGGAAGTGATTATGCTCGTGTATTATTTTTTATAATATTATATATCTAAAGATCACATCTTTGGATAAATGTCATAGCTTTGGCCTACTTGTAATTTTGTATATCCTAAAAGTCATGGCTTTAGGAAAATGTCAAGAAATTGACTTGAGAATCTAAAGCCTTGGTAAATAGAAAACCATAAATCTAGGAAATAGTCATGACTTTTAGCACAAGTAGGATACTTAGTTATTATGATATCAAAATAATTTCAAAACTATAAATTCATTATGAGATAAATGTGATCGTGACTCCTAGATAATATCATAACCTAACAAAATTATTGCAAAGTTAAAGGACCATACTAAGGATATGATAAAATAGTGACATACAATGATTATCATGATAAAATATGTAGAGTTTCAACCAAAAAAAAAATACAAAAACTACATTGATGAGCCCACACATATCCAAGTCACCAATTCTTTCCAAAAACATATAGTTTTTAAATTATTCTTAAAAATCCACAAAAAACACTAGAGTGGTGAAATTTATTAAATTTTAGGCCATTTTTATACTTACACATCATCTACATTTTTATACGTCCACATCATCTATTATCATTACAAATATACTAAAATGTTTGCTATTTTACATATCAAATAAATTTTCATACAAAAACTATTACTCCCCCCCAAGTAATAACTTCTTCCTCAATAAAAAAAATCTTCTCATCATTACAAAAAATAATTTGTTTCTATGACTAGGTTAGAGTGTCATAATGTCTCTAGCTAGTGGGGCAACTTCTTTTTCTTTTTTGATTATATTGATAGTTATAGTAAGGTTAAAGTTCTATGACTAGGTTAGAGTGTCATAATGTCTCTAGCTAGTGGGGCAACTTCTTTTTTTTTTTTTGAATATATTGATAGTTACAGTAAGGTTAAAGTTCCATGACTATGCCTATGAGTAAATTAGGCGTGTATATGATTTCATGTGATGGGTAGACAATATTTATTATATCACACATGAAAAAAAAATTTTGGATTACCATCTAAATAGTGTTACATTTAATATTTTTATTTAGACCATGAGTACTTTCTCACATTCATTAGAAAACTTTATAGTCCATGCTAACTTATCATTGTAAAATTTTAATTCCTTTTTTGTTTTATCTTTCCATTGTACATTAGTGGCACCTCCTACTTTGCCCATTCTTGCCTTAGATCCCATTACTTTGAAGAATGTCATGATCTTTTCTTCAGTTCTATCCTAATTATTTTTTTCTTATATCCCCCAAAGTTGTGGTGTTGAGCATGACCATGACTTTTTCTTTGAGTTTCTCTTGCATTATTTCTTCCTGTATCACCAATTTCATGGCATTGTGCTTGGTCATGACCTTTTCATTTATCTCATGATTCATAGTTTCTTCTTGTAACACTAAAGTCAAAAAATTATTTTTAGTCATGACTTTATTATTGAGATTATGATGGGGAACTTTACTTTGTTTTGATGTCACTCTATGGCATTGGATGCTATATCCTAGTCGCGTTTAGTGACTAGATTTGTAATACAAAATTACTTAAAGTTTATGATTTTACGATCTCATTTTATGGTGTCATAGGTTCTTCATGTAAAAACTTTATGATTTTTACTTTGTCTTTTTTTTACCATTTCTTATATTTTTCATATGATAGATTTTAATTCCATGGTACCATTTTTTAAAGATTTATAATGCATGATGACTTATAAAATACTCATATAAATTCATAATTTCATACAAATTAATTGTTATAGATTAATTTTATGATACAAGTTAATACTTTGTTTCTTAGGTGAAGCTTTAATTGTTAGAGATTTTCCTTTGATGAATAATTATGTACTTCATAAAGTTACCTTATTGTTTCTTTTTTTACTTAATTTTGATTCTTTGTGGCTCAAGTTACCCTAGCCTTTGATTCTATAACTATTGGAACTATGTTTATACTAAAATCTATTTGATTGATATTTTTTTCATTAGTTGAATTCATTTTGTTGTTTTTAATAATAAGTGAATTTATAATGTACTTAATTTGTATTTAAATTGGTTTACAATATCATTTATTCTACATAGTAGATGATTTAGTTCATAGAGTTTGACTTAAGTAAAAAAGTTCAAACTATTAGTTATTATAGAATATAAGCCTATTATTTATAATATAGATAAAGTTGGACACACCGCTGATAAGATTGTAGCACATGATTTTAGTAGGTCTATCTTGACTTAAAGGAATAATGAAATTCTAACTTCTTGTATTATATGTTTAGTTTATAGATCTTTCATTCATTCATTAAATCGATGAAACCTTTATTTAGTGTGCATATCTTTTTTTAGATTTCTTTTAAGCAGAATTGTCTTCATATATGTTTTCCTATTTTAATAGTCCTAAAACACACCTACTATAATCAAGATCTTGATAAATGTATACATTGCAACACACAAATATTATATCATAGTCAATATCATGAATCTATTGGAATCCGTGTGTGGCTAATTAATCTTTAAATATTTGTGAATTCATATCAATGTTAGTTTATATCGTGATTCTCTTCTCACACATAATGGTTTTGATTTGTTCATTCATATCTCAAATCTCATGACTCCAAGTCATTTTTGTATTTCAGGCCTTATAGTGCTTTTTTGCTAGTTGTAGACTATCTTGTTCCAATCTTACATCACTATTATATGAAATAAGAAATTCATTTCACACGATTATCTTTATTTGACCTATGTAGTTATTTATATGTCCACCAAAATGTTTTATCTCTTTGGGTGGGTCAACCATGGTCCATACTAGTTAAAATATATTGAGTCTATCTCAAATTGGATGACTCCAAGTCATTTCCTATATCATGGGCTTTCCACTTCCTCTTTATAGATTGTTGGCTCATTTTGATCTATAATTAGAATGACACAATCTATGTAATGAGACATTCAAATCTCTCAAAAGTAGGATGATCTATAATTAACTTACAAAGTTTGTATTTCTTGAGTAGTTTGTTGTTCCCCAACAATTTGTGAATAACATTCAAGCACCATATGGAGTTCAACATTCTACTATGGGTTTTCAACTTCATTATGCTCAAAATATCTTTTTATAGTCTTTCTAGAGATAAAAATAGTTACTATGAAAATTGTATATTCTCTCAAGTAGCCAAAATAATTACTAAAATTATTACTTTCTATTTAACATCACACAGATGATTGTCCATTAGTAGTATATAAAAAAATATATTTCTTGATGGTGATCAAGAAGAAAAAGTGTTTGTGGAGCAAGCATAGGTATGGTGTACAAATTATAAAAGGCATTTTCTAACCTAAAATAGTCTTTTAAAGCATATGTACAATATTTTCTTCAATATGTACTGCAATCAATGTTAGGATATGTATTAGACTATTCTTATTTTATAGAAGATAACGAGTCAGGTATGTCCTACGTAAAATTATTTCTATAAACTAATTTTTAGATTAATGATTTGGGATGCCTGAGAAATTCTTAGTGTAGATGGATATTTGTATGTTAGATACTCATGATTTTCTCTTTCCTAGAGATAGTATTTAGATATTTTAAATTTAATCTAACATTGGCATGAAAAGATGCTTACCTGCTAACTCAACACCTCATCCAAATCTAGACTTATGAATAGTAATTTATCATTTCACTGCACTAAATATATAAATGATAGAAATAATTAACTATCTTTTAGAATATATGACTTCAACATCAACTACTTGGTAAGCTCCCAACAAATGAAAGTTCTCATCAACAAATTCAAATCCAATCTTTGGGTAGTTGGTATGAATCAAATTTCAACTTTATTATGATAATGGAACAATTGCACCAAATCAAAAACCTATCTCAAAAGCAATCCAACACATGATTTTGCAACTATTTCAAAATTGAAATGCTAACCTTTGTAATAAAGATTTACTAATTTAGCACATTGTTTATCAAATTAAAATAGTTAATAATGCTACAAATGAATACAACCAATGTTTTTGATGATTTAAAAAATTGCACCAATGTTTTCAAATCAACCCTAGATTGGGCATTAACACAGTATTTCTACCAAGTTGTTGATTACATCTCATTGCAACAATTTTTGGTATTTTCTAAAAAAATCTTATGCTCATTCTTAATTAACTCTAGAGTGGTTATAATCATAGGAATTGCCAACTTTAGTAAAAATATACGTGAACTTGATGGTGCAAACATTTCTTTAATGGAAACAATATTTATATGGATCATTATTGCCATTTTATTTGAAACAAAATATTAGCATAGATAAACATAATTATAGCATGAACAAACTAATGAATTTGGAAATCAAGACAATTTTCCATGTGTGATTGTGATGATAATATGAATTTACATACAACTTGCAATGAAAATGGACTCAAAATTAAATAGTGCAACAAGTGGAATTATTGAGTTTTACACAAATTTTAAACGACACGTAAATGTTATAAAATTACTATAATTCAATATAAATTACAAAAAAAAAAGCACACTGTATATTTCATACCATCCATTTGTTCTCTTTTATATCAAATGAATTTATCAAAGCACGTTTTGATAAATTATCGCATGGCCAAAAAAAGAATAATTTTTTTAAATTTTAAATCATTAAAAAATGATGAGTGGGAATTGATAATTACCAACAAGTTTTGATTCGTAAATATTTATTATAAAATAACAGAAAAACAAAACTATCTAACCATAAAAATCATGAATATCTATGAATATTATAATTTATAAAATTAAAGAACAATGTTGCATCAAACATTTAAAATTCATCAATATTATAAAACATTTAAAATTCATCAATATTATAAAACATTTATCTAGGAAATATAAATGTAAAATTAATAAAATTTTTCAATTTTCTAATTTTTAATACTTTTTGAAATTTAAAAATTTTAAATTTTAAAAATTATAAAATTATAATGAACATCTAGATGTGTTAGGAGAATCAAAGCAAATAAAAATGAGTTTGGAAATATAATTTTGCAAGACCTACAACAACAACTTAACTTTTTTTATTATTTTATATAAAAGGTAGGGGCATCAAGGAAATGAAATTTACTCTAGAAATGCATAATGACAAGATCTACATAAACATCTTGACTTATTTTATAATGTTAAATTATATCACGTAGGGGCATCCAAAGAAATGATATTTAGTATAAAAATATATTTTTGCAAAACTTATAAAAACATAAAGGTGTGTTTTGTAATCATGATATTTGTTGAAGGTTGGTTAAGCATCTGTTTTATTGTTCACAATTCCTTGTCAAAGTTTTCTGCAAATCAAAATTTTAGGATTTTCATGTGATTTCTATTATTATCACAACTTCTCATAATTCTAATAAAAAAACAAACTTTAAATAGATTCATAAGATTAGAAATAGGGAACCTCATCTCCCTTTATGGACCATTTGTCAAATTTTAGGATGAATAAAAAAAGAATTATCAATTCTCTCATGTAACTCCACATAATGAAACTATATTTTACTACCCTTCGGGATAATGTTATCATCATTTTTGAGGTTGTGAATATTTAATATGGTCAATTGAATTAACATTGATACAAGGGCTAGATTCTTATCGCAACAGTCACATGTTTCACTTTTAAATTATAATTATATCTTTATGATACCAATATTATTTTAAGAGACAACATGTTACCACATAATATTTTATATATTTTAAATAGCCCAAAATGTAAATTTTGGTAGCGATTGATTCCCTTTAGTTCTCCAAGTAGACAAAATAAACATAATATCTAATCTTGTCCAAATATGCATTCTTAGAAAAAGAGTAAAAACAACCTTTTTCTTGTGAAATAATTTATATTTTTTAATTTATATTCTCAAGATAACAAAGATTTATTCTTTTCATTTTTTCCAATCAAATAAATAAAAACTCAATAATAGCCAAACATCTAAATCAAGAAAGAGTTGAACATAATGGTATAAGCGTAGAAGAATCAAAGAATGGGGTAATTTGATCCACATAGAAAACATATTAAGTAAAATTAATAATAATAAAAAAAGAATCTTATGAAGCAAAGAACTATTTATGAAAGGAAAATCTCTAGCAAATAAAGCTTCATCTTCAAAACAAAATATAAAATTTGTATTATGAAATAACAAAGCAATTATAGTATAACAAATAACTTGTATGAAAAATATGAATTTATCTGGGTATTTAGCAAGTGGTTATGCTTTAGAAATCAATAAGAAATGATATTATGAAATTAAAATTTGTAATATAATTCTATTAGAGATCGTGTAAGAAAAAAATTTAAACACAAAAATGATACCGAATAAGCTCAAAATATTTGAGTGATTCTGCATTAGAAATCTAATCATCAAATTTGTCTAGGATACAACACCCAGAGTAACAAAGAGACATTGAAACAAAGCCCAAGTGAATGAATATCAAATTTTATTGTTATGACATGGACATTGTTTTGATATTATAAAAAAATTTTACATTTTTTGTGATCATTGGTATACTACACATGGAGATAGTTATGATACTATTGTGGTCGTGGGTATAGTCACTATAAAATAAAAATATTTGCATTTATTGTGAATGAGAATTAGGGAATTACAAATCTTGTAGTAGATAATAACTAACTCTTTTTATTTCTCTCACTCTCTTTCAATCTCTCTCTCACTCTCTCTCTCTATTCCTTTCCAAGTTAATAACTAGAACATTTGAATCCAACAATTTTGTTAAATGATAAGCTAAATCTCCACGTGAGAATTCTAGATGACTAGAAATATTTCTTCTAGAAATCTTGTTTATGAGAATTCATTCTAAAACTACACTTCTCATACACGCCAGCTTAAACATTTAATGTTAGTGTTGAAAAAAACTAGTTCTAAATGTTTTTTTTTTTGCTAAGGTAATCATAATGTCTACATGAGTCATGTTGTAGTTATATATGTAGCACAAACATGAAAAATTTTTTGATGATAAATAAATTTTTATTTGATGAATAATTATTATGTATCGTCTATTTAAAAAATATTTTGTTACTCTCAAATATTATTGCAAACTAATGAAACCTAATCTTTATACTCCAATAAGTACATCCGTATTATCTTAAGATTCATCCTATAAATCACCCTTGTGTGGGTGACTCACTATGTTTCCTATCACATTGACAATAAGCATGTCATGATGTGTTCAATTCTAGACTAAGATGAGTCTAATTAAATTAAAATTATCATTTTTAATTTATATTTGATTAACTTTTAATCAATCAATTCACATCCATAGACTGAGGTGAGAATAAAAAAATCTAAACTATCTTATTAATTATGAATCCTTTCAAAATTGATCAAAAGGCTAAATATTTTGCATACTTAAAATTTAAATTTCATAATTTTTGCAACCATGATTAAATTAAAATGAATTAACAAACCTTTATTTTATACAATTAACTCAAGAAAATTAGAGGAACATTGCATAGTTAGTTTTGCATCATTGAGCTAATGGGTTCAGATGGGTTTTCGAGTTGAAAGGATTAGTGATAAATGAACATGGCTATGGTGAATATTTTAGGTTATATTACACATTTTTGAATAGATAGGGCTTGCAAGATTTGTATAAGCAACATTCTATTGCACATTTTGAAAACATCACAAAGAAAAATATGATAGAATGTATTTCTTGTAGTGATACTATGATTTTGATCAATATGAGTTTGTTGTAAGTTTCTCGTAACCAATATATTTTGCCTAATGCCATGCATGGAGATTTTTAATATTGAAATCCGAACCAAATTAAATTCAAATTCAATAAATTTTACATCGTTACAAACAAAAGATAGAAAAAAAAAATACCTAGGCCACCACATCAAAATGTCTAACAATATAATTACATAATGTCTAAAACATATAATTTTTAATTCTATTATATTGGTCTAAACCAATTTCCTGATAGAATATGCTATTAAAGCAAGAAAACTATTTGTTAAACTAAACACTTCAAATGATCAAAGCATTTAAAGGAAGATGATTGTCACAAAATACTTCATCAATATAAAAGAATCTGGAATATAGAAAAACTATTTTAAACACTAAAATTACCATCATTCCCTCTTGAATCACCAAAACTATATTTCTAAGTAACTTGAAACTAAATTCTCAAGAATTATAAAACCACCTATAAAAACAAATTATTGGCATTGTCAATAAAAATGGATTCTAATTTTTTTAAAAAAAAATAGAGTGAGTGAAATTAAATAATTTATCCCAACTTGACCATTGAACAAGCAATTCCACAAAAAAAAAAAAAATCATCATCAATGGCCATAGTTTATTTTATTTCATTCTCAATATATTTATTCAATACATTCAAAATTTACTTATCATCTATCTCTATGGGTGACCGCAAATATGAGTTCTCAATCTATATGGATCTCTTATTTTGAATTAAAAGGCTGCCAACACCTAACTCCATGATATTGATAATATGTCAATCTCCACTTTTAATCTCTCTTATAAATGTAAACATTGAAACTAAAATATATGCAGCCACTCACATCCAGATTTACATCGTTCCTAAGATCCAATATCACCAATCTACAAGCTCTCACTTACATCCACACATTCTCAACTGCACATCCATTTCATATTCTCATCCCAACTAATTTATTAAATTCAAAAACCAAAACCGTTATCACACTCACAACCAACATCACTTATTTCATTTTCATCAAATTTTTGAAACTAAATATTCATACAATGAACTAAATCAAAGTGCTGGACATTCCCATTTGGCTTTTGATTTATTTTTTTAAATGAGGTAATAAAATCATAATTTTAGGATATAAATTGTTCTCATTTGATTTCAAGGAATAAGAAAACAAAAAAAGGAAAAACAAAACTAGTCAAGAATATTACTTTACCTTCTTGGCTAGTAGTGTTCCCCTTAAAAAATTATTTATATACTATGGAATTTTTGTATTTTGGGGCCCATATTCACATTTTAATTTTTAAGCAGATCATGAGAATCAACCCTTCTTTCCATAATATTTGTATTGAAATTTTGAATCGGGAAAAATTGCAAAAATGACGATATCTGAACTCTTTGTTGATGAGGTATTATGAAGAATCATGATAGCTCTCATAATTTCTTCTTCGAGTTGGGCTTGTGCTTTTAAGAATGATCAAGTATCTAATTGATGTCTTATATTTTTTGTGTAGAATGATATCATAATAAGCATCATTGTATATCATTCAATAATGATGTATTTTAAAAGCAACATAAAAAAAGCATTATTTAATTCAATTTTTCCAGATAGGTTTGGCGAGAGATGAATAATACTGCATGAAATGTTATAAGTTAATTTAAAAAGTTTTATATGCATCATTAAATTGAACTCTATCTAGAATTTTCAAAAAGTAAAATGTAACAACCAACTCTCAGTAATTTCTTTTTTAGATTTTTTATCTAATTTATTTAAAAATCAACATAACATCGCATGTAAAAGTTATAAAACATTTATTATTTGCTATTGACATATTAGAGTTAGATTTTTTGGTTTATACTTTTTTTTTGTAAATTAACTATTAAAGTTTATTTGTCTGAAATAACAAGATACACTTTTGTTGGGGGCGACCGAGATACAATCTAAAAACCTAAGAATAGTTTCGAATTAAATTCTCAACATAAAAATAAGATTAATTTAGCATTTTTTACTTTAAAAAACCTTCTTAAAATTTGTCAGAAAATTTACCAAAAATGCACAGCGAATTAAAAACACATTTCGGCCTTTTAATGTTTTTTATCAAAACTATGAAAATATGTATATTTTAAAATGTTCAAAATATAAATATTTATGCTTATATGATTCTACAAAAATATATATAAACATTAAATCCTTATAATTTCACATAATCATAGTAAATACTTTATCTCCAAATTAACAGAATATTTTATACAATTAAAATACATTTATAAAATATCTAAATATCCAAATAACATAAACAAATAAAATATAAATGTAATTGAAAATACCTTTAGAATTGAGTTTTAATTCTAGATATTGGGTTCTTTAAGAATTTTGAGCACTATTATCATAGCATGAGCAGATCACAAGCACATCACAAATACAATATGAGCACAACATGAACTGCAATAACAATATTCTCTCAAACACAATATGAATTAAACATGAATATTATACAAATCTCGCAAGAAGTTTACTCAAACTCTGCTCGAATCCAACAACTCATAAATAGAATAATAAGAGAGTAACTATAGTCTATACCTCTAAATATTATAGAGATTAGATATTCATTTGAGAAGCAATTAAAGAATTAAATGAGGCTTTTTCTCATTTTCTCTAAACACACTTATGCACTGAATTCAAAAAAAATAGGAAGAATTCACATTTTCATATATGCACACTATTCACATAAAATGGGAAGGATACACATTGTCATGCACATGCACTATTCACATGCACTATTAATGCACAGTGCACATGTGCACTATTTATGAATCACTCAAAATGGGAATTAATTCACATTTTGATTCCTAAAAAGTCACCAAGTGATACCCTTCCATTCTTGTGTTTTTTTTTCTTTTCATTCCAAAGTGGGCCTTGTGTGTCATATCCTTTATTTCATCAATTTTTATAAGAGAAAAAAAATGACCATTTAGATTTTTGATACACTCTATAAATGAGAGAACCCACTCATTTAAAATATAAAATTAAAACAAACTAACACATAAATCAAAAACAAACCAAAAATAAAGCACAAAATAATAAAAATATATATTTTAGTCTCCCCAAAACTGGGCAAACCCAACAAAATACAATTTTAGTTTTATATGCATGAAAAATTTTAGGTTAATTAATAGAGTTTTATATATATCATTAACATGAACTCTATCTGGATTTTTCTAAAAGTGACATGTAACAACCAACTCTCAATAACTTCTTTTTAAAGATTTTTTATCTAATAAATTTAAAAAGCAAGATAACACCCTTGGGAAAAGTTTTGAAATATTTATTATTCATTATTGAAACACTTGATTCAGATTTTATGGTTTATACTTTTAGCTTTGTAAGTTAACTATTAAAGTTTTATTTGTTTGAAATAGCAAGATACAATTCTAGTTAAATAAAAGTGCATGAAATGTTTTAGGTTAAATAATACAGTTTTATATGTATCATTAAATTGAACTCCATCAAGAATATTCTAAAAGTGACTTGTAAAAACCAACTTTCAATAACTTCTTTTTTAGATTTTTTACCTAATTTATTTAAAAAACAATATAACATTTTTTATAAACGTCCTACCACATTTGTTATTCATTATTGAAATACTAGAGTCATATTTGTAGTTAATACTCTTTGCTTTATAAATTAACTATTAAAATTTTATCTGGCTTAAATAAAAAGATGCGATTCTAATTAATTTACTAGAATTAACTATTGTTGGTTTCTTTATTGGAGTTTACCTCTATTGCTTTAACATACTTTTATGAATCCTACATTTTTATAAGCACCACAGGTTAAATATTAATTATTAATGACAACTAATCTTTTTGCATATAATTATTATAATGTGGTGTTATGTTAAATCATTTATTTAGTTTTGTTGATTCTAACTAAGTTTTGTTATTATTTTTACATTTACTATACATAAATACTTGATTTAAAGTTAATTTGATTTATCATTCATGCCTCCAATTTAGCTTTTATAATTCAAACAAAAATATAGAAAAGAATTAAACAAAGATGCAATATGCATCATCATGATATTGCATACGCAAGGAGGAGAAGTACCATTAATGACTGCAATATTGTGATTGCGTGGGTAGTATCATTCATGACTTCAATAGGCATCATCATGATAATATCATATAAATATTTATAATTTAGTCTTGACAAATTGAACTATAATAATAATTAACTTTATTGTGAATGTGTGGATAGTTTAAACCAACAATCAACAAATAATTTTGAGCAACCATAATTCATACGCAAGGAGATGATGTACCATCCAATGCATATTGGTAAGACATCTTTGGATCATGTTATAGATATTCAAATGTTTTTAATCGATGTAGAACATAATCAACATCTAATAGTGTAACATCAAATAGTTGTTGGTTGTTTTTCAGCATCCACTATCCATTTTTAACATCAATATATCCCTCACTAGGAGGTGTTACTATCTCAAACTTTTCGGGAATCACCCTTTTTGAGTTAACTAACCATCCACCAAAAATTATTGTAACACATAAATTGGTTAACAAATCATAGTATTTTGAACATGTTGTCAATTGGATATTTTTTCTGCATGCAACAATTTTGTTTAGAGGGATCTAAATCCTCTATTAAGATCTAACTCCTCAACCTATTTGGGTTAGGAGAGCCAAGATGTATTTTAATGGCACTAATGTTATATGAGTAAACTTCTCTCCTATGCCATGATATGTCCAAATAAAAATGCACCCCGATATTGTTTTTGCATAAAATTTTCAACCATGATCATGTGCAAAATCATTCCAAGAACCAAACGAATCTATTTTACTGCAAATATAAATCTACAATGAGAAATTGTATACCCTCTTCCATAATAATCCAAAATGAAAACTTCAATTAGTTTTCCATATTTCCAAATTTATAACACAACTAAATCAAATGTGAATGCTATAGAAAGTTGTATTCTTTTCTAATTTGTAACCAAATAGTTAATAAAAAGAAGATTAGTGGGCATGCCATTAATGCTACCCAAACTAATTTTATACTCTCTCATTTTTAGCGGGACCACAAATATTTTCTAGTTGCTAGAGAATCATTCCATCATAGTAAATCTAAGCATGTTTCTTCTCTATGTTTATATTACTTGCATGACAAGTATAGAAAACAACATTGAATCTCACTTTAACAAACAATAATTATTTTGATATTAACCTTTTTTGAAAATAAGTGCTTATATAAAGCACTTTTGCATTTCCAAAAATTTCTTACCCATGTACAATATATGACATCAGGTGAGAATTAACATTTAGATAATTACTTTTAATTATATGAGGGGAATCTAGTTTAAAGTATAACAAAAGAATAAATTTCACAAAAACCTATAAACCCTCATATAACTAGGAATGGGATCATAAGAGAAGCTAGTTATCAAAGTATATAATAATCAAAGTTGGAATTCATATAATCTCTATATGACCACAAATATGGCCAAAGTATAATCTCATTCTTGAAGAATATAACATTCAATTATCTATGAAGAGAACCATATTAAGGAAGCGTGGAAAATAAATGTAATGTGCATAATCATAAATCACATGAATCAATTTCTCAAAAAACAATTTCCTATACTAGACCATACTATGCACACCTTCAATACCCATAATAAACATTCACGCACCAAATAACATTGCATCTTAACAATTTTTTAAACAAAAATGCTTCCACTTCCGAAGGAATATATCTTTTAAAAAAATATTAGGAGGATTTAATAAAGAGAAAATAATGTTTTGGTGTACCATTCATAAAAAAATTGAAAAGAAAGAAGCCAAGTTTATATATTTAAAAAATGGTGCATTAATTTGGCGCACTCATTTATAGTAATGAAACTCGTTGGAAGATTGTTCGTTCAAAGCTTCCTGGAGCTCTATTGAGCTCCATTGATGATCTCAATGAAGCTCATGGAGCTCTACCAAGGAGCTCGCTAGAGCTCATTGAGCTCCATCGAGGAGCTCACTAGAGCTCATCAAGATCCATCAATGAGATCAATGGAGCACCTCGAGCTCCATCGAGGAGCTCGTTGGAGATCCCCGAGCTCGAGGAGCTTGTTGGAGATCCCCGAGCTCCACCGAAGAGCTCGATAGAGTACCTTGAGCCCCTCTAATGAGCTCGCTAGAGCTCATCGAGCCCCATCAAGTAATTCACTAGAGCTCCTCGAGTTCCATAGAGAAGTTCGATTGAGCTCTTTAGGTTGCATCAAGGAGCTCAATGGAACTCCTAGAAGTTCTGCACAAGCTTCCAACAAGTTCTAGTGATCTCAATGAAGTTATATTGATGATTGAAGTTTAAGTTAGTTTATTTGTTTAAAAGAAAGAGTATTTCGTATTATTATAAATGATTGCACCAAAATTTAATTACTAAAGAGTATGGTGTAAACTTTTTTAAATATCAAAACTTGGGTTCTTTTTTTTTTCAATTTTTGTATGAATGGTGCACCAAAATATAATTCTCTCTTTAAAAAAAATAATTATTTTTTTTTAATTTTAAAACCAAAATATGGTTGCCCTCCACCACTATTTATCAATATATGGCATATACCATGCATGACATTTTCACATTTTATATAATGGAATTCTCTTATTTTACATAATTCATAGAAAATTCAAGAAAAATACATTTGTTTATTCGATATTCGGGAAACTATGAAAAATAAAAATATTCACTTTTGAAGGTTTCATAAACTTATAAAATATATATCAACCTCATGATGTAATCTTCAAAGTAATATGATAAAAAATTATCTTGTTTGACTTTTAAAAACTATTTACTAGGATGGAACTCCTAACTAATGTGTCGTGCTTATTTGAAAATTACTTGCAAAAATCCTTTATCTCTAGCATATTTACTATGTCTTGTTATTATGTCATTAGATAGTGAGTTTCCTTTTGACTTATTAAAATTCATGTGATTATTCATGTGATTAAATGCGATTTCTTTCACTTTCTGACATATGAATAGGTATATGCATAATATGTGTGTGTGTGCGTGTGCGTGTGTGCACATGCGCATGCGTTATTGCTGAATGTCCTTGTATTTAATCACTTCATAAACAAGTCACTGCCTTAATATTTTTAATTGTTTGGCAAAATATATTGCCAAGATGATAAGTATACAAGCATACTTATCTATATATTTGCATACACAAAATTATATATGTGTGGAGCAATAACTCATACACTAAGGGTGATCTATACACACCTGAATAAAAATTATACTGAGTCCACTCATGAATATAATAACAAATATAGACATCACATTTGTTTAAAAATGCATTCACTTAAACAATTAATCATGTTCATTCACTTGCACACACACACACACACATATAAAAGAATGAAGTTAAACACGTTTCAAATAGAAACATATATATTCTAATATATCTTATATAAAAATATATGCACTTATTTATATACTCATTAAATCATAAGGAATTCATGAGTGTATGTGCATATATATACATGTATATATACCAACTGGAACACAAGTACAATTTTTAGTTTCAAATCATTATAATGTTGGAAAAATCTCAAGAGATCATGATATCAGGCCACTCAACTCATTACAACACTAAGGTATACTATATATACACTAATGAAGTTCTATTTATATGCTTATATACACATTCAAAACCATACACACCAATACTTTACACATAACAACATTCATTCATTTTACATATATATTCACTATGCATAAACAAAGATGTGGTGTGAGTAAAGTAGTCATTGTTATAGAGCATTGTTGTAAAAAATTATCTTACTGTTGATCATGACAAAGGGGTGGTCATGACAAAGTGTGATGACCACACCTATAAATTTTTTTAAATATATAATTTTTTAAATATGTGCAAAAGGCCAAATAAATATAATCATGTCATATTTTATCATTTTTTTCCTTTTTATTATTACAATCAACTAGCTAAAGTTTTCATTATTATGCAATTTGGATCAGTAAAAAAATTATTTTCTTCTTTCTAGTGAATAAGTGGTGAAGCACATGAAG
Source organism: Sapria himalayana (assembly GCA_029783825.1). Lineage (NCBI taxonomy): Eukaryota > Viridiplantae > Streptophyta > Magnoliopsida > Malpighiales > Rafflesiaceae > Sapria > Sapria himalayana. Next base: position 1,327,813 of record JAREIK010001073.1, on the reverse strand, counting down.
TATGTTAAATAGTAAAGCATAAATCATATATACCAACACAAAAAAGTGGTCGTGAACTATTGAAACCCATTAAAAAAATCTTACATTGACTTCCTCACAATAAATTCATATGCTACTAATGAACAATAGTTTCTCACAGAAATTTAATTTTTATAATTTACAAAATTTTCAATTAATATTTTATCTAATCTCTCTCAAAGCCTAACTTAAAAAAGAAATAAACCTAACTAAAATTGTTGCTATGTTCACATCACACTTCTTTCACTAGTGCATATAGAAAAATTCTAGTTACAAATAGAATTGTATGTGAGAGTCATGGAGGTTATCATCTAGAATGTGACAAGAGAGCAAGGAAAATATTCTTTCTGGACATTTTAAAATCAAACTACTTTGCAGGAGTAGATACCCAACTCTTTTTAAAAGAAAACACGCTAATTACGAGAGGCTATTATAGATTAAAAAAAGGTATAGTAGTAAATTCGTATGAAAATAATTATTATGAAGTCGTGATTTTTTTCACGGTTATGATAGCAGATGAACCAAAGTAAAGCTCTGTTCAATATAATAAAGAAGATACTAAAACAACGAAATTCTCAATTAAAGAAAATAATGAATTGATGAAAACTTTTCAAACTAAAAAAAGTACAAGAAGGGGAAAGTCCATTAATGATAGTCGATGTACATGGAGAGAAAGATGTTTTGGAGATAACTATCATTGAACATCACATAGAAGAAGAAGTAAAAGTTTCTATGTAAAAGGAACTCATGATTTTCACCTAGATGTGTCAAATAGGAATGGTCCGAGGCACAACCCGAGGTAACCTAGGCCTCATGTTGGACTTAGTACGACTCGTTAGCCTGGCTCAAAGGAATGTTCATCGGCACGACCCAAACCATGCCCCACCCATGTCCCTAGATGGCTAGACCTGGATCTCAGGTCAGTGTTTAGACTTTGGAGTCTGAAGTCCAATTGACCGAAGCTTGAACCTGACCCCGATGCCTAACTTCTTGTCTACTAAGACCCAATCTCGATAACCCGACAGTCCAGACCTAACCTACATTCTATTGATTCCAAAAGCCGAAGCTTCTGAAATCGGTGATGGTTGGGCCGGTTGACAAGTCAAACCATCCCAAGGGTAAAAAATAATAGGGTTTTAATTTTAAGTCATTGGATTCGACTCCAACGACTAGGGGCAAAATCTAAGGGTTTTTGTAATTCTGCCCCTTAAAAAATCAAAAAAAATCAAAAAATTAGAAAAAGAAAATTGATTTTTAAAAAAAAAATAGATTTTCAAAATCTATATATTACCCCCTCTCATTCTCAATTTTTATCTTTTATATATATATATATATATATTCTCTCTCTCTCTCTCTCTCTCTCTCTCTCTCTTTATACTATCTTCTCTTCAATTCCTATAGGCTCTCGTCTCTTTCTCTCTCTTGGTCTGTCCTTTCTGTTTCAAATTTCAAGACTCAAGTGAAGAGTATAGATAATCAATTGCAGTGTGGACATCATAAAGTTAAAGAGATTTTATGCATTACGAGTATTAATTTTTATATATTTTTTTAATTTTATTTTAGTTTCATTAATATTAATTAATATATTATTAAAAAAACAAAAATTATAGTATAATTAATAAACTAATAAAAAATAAAAATAACAAATAATAATTTTAATGATAATAACAAAATTAATTTAATTGTAAATATTAAAAATTTTGATATGAATAATGATAACCAAATGAAAAGGTCTGAGGCCGCCAAACTTTTGTTTTCTCTGGTCACCTCAGCCCAAACAATTTAAAAAATAAAAAACTAGAAGAAACTCAATAGTTTGGACTCACTTTAATATTATAAAATATAAAAATATTAGGGGTGCCGATAAAGAATCAACACATTGCAAATATTATAAAATTATTATTAATATGTAAGAATTCATTTGGGACTTGACATCTTAAAATGCATGTCAAACAATGCATCAAAAAATATGGAGTATTAGATCCTAGAAAATTCCAACTCAGTGATGGGTTCTTTGAAGCTGGATCCAATCCAGCTTCAATGTTAGCCCCCTTCATATACCACAATGAGTTAGGGAGGGAATGCATGACTAATCTGATCATCATGATGGGTCTTCCAATTAGATTTTTGGAGGATCCAAGGTTAGTCAATAAAATGCACACTTATTTTTAGCCTACATATCGTAGGATTCCTAGGTCCACATCTAGGATGACATACTAAAATACTATAACTTAGAAAAAGAAATAATAATTAATAAATTTAGGGAATAAAGTAGAGTGGTGTCTACGACATCCGAAATCTGAACTAGTGATGACGATGCATCTTATACATGCCTCAACGCCTACTATGTAGATTCAATATGTACACGAAATAAAAAAAAATATTAGGATTCTCAAAGATTATGCATCATCATGATGATCTGGCCATTTATTAGTGCATGATGAGAATCTTTAGAGAGTATAATATTCAAAATAAAATATATAGTATCACATTCGATAATACATCTAACAATGAAGTATCATTATGTTTGTTAGGACTATTAGAGATGAGCGATTAAAAGAAAATTTCCATGTTAGATACATGTCATGTCATTAACCTCATAGTACACAGTTGAAGATTATTTTCCCACTTTAGAAAATATATGTAACTCATTAAAATTTTTTCATACCCCTCACCAACAACATGAGTTTGATATTCTATGTTTTTCTATGGGTCTAAAGAAGAAGAAATTCCAATCAGATGTGAGATATTATTGGAATTACACATACCTAATATGAGTCATATATTGGATATGAACACGTGATATCGACTATGTTAAAAGTAAGAGTGACTAACTTATTATTGATAATACTGATTGGGCTACATGCATTTCATTTATGAAATTCCTAAAGATTTTTTATTACATGACGAACATGTATAAGTTAGTTTATACTCCAACCACTTGCAGTGCACTCATGTGCATGCAACATAAGTAGTATGTTTAGGAAATTTAGAGATGACTTGAAATTTAGTGATATAGTTATAGAGATGGAAATCAAGTACTTAAAGTACTAGTCCACCATTCCAACTCTTTATTATCTGTCTTCTTGCATGGACCTAAATACCAACTTGAATGGTTCATTCATTAGAAGTTGAATGAGCTATTTACATACTATGATACTAAGTATGATAGTAGTAGTAGTGAGACTTTGAGTATGTGCATGAATATCATATTCAAAGATGAAAACTTATCCATTCAATTAGCGAGGGAAAAATGATCGGGTGGACCTTCAAATAGGAGCGAGTTGTCTCGATACTTAGATACTAATTACTGTGCAATCCTATCACATACCAATAATAAGTACCTTTATATTTTATTATGGTGAAAATCATATGAGTCCACCTATCTCATGCTACCTAAGATGACATGGGATCTACTAACTCCTCTGGTATCGAGCATAGTATCAGAGTCTATTTTTTTGTTGTTGTAGTGAATGTGATTTTAGATAGAAGATTGATATTATGACCATATATTATTGAGGCATTAGCATTCATAAAGTATTAGGGAGATTTGAGATTGGACATTCAAGATCATACTATAACTACATCAATAGTGAAGGAGTTAGTTGTTGATGATGATTCACAAGACTTTAATAATGATTGACAACTAAGATTGAGCTTATTATACTACCTATAGCCTAATGCTCATGATACCAACATAAGTTGATAAGATTGATCATTTTTAAATTGTCTTTGTTTATTTATTTCTGTCATTTGAGCTTGCTACTTTTATTGTTATTTTGTTTATTCAAATACTTATTTACGAAATTGATATTTTAAGTTTATGAGTTTATCTTTGATATATTAATTTTTATCTTTTAATAATTTAATCATGCTTTGTTATCTTATAATTTGTATGTGTTTTTATCTATTAGTTGTGATTTGTGACTTGTGATAGTAATTTTGTTTTTTTTGTTGTATTAATTTAATTAATTTAGTATTAAAATTTAAAATTTATAATATTTTTGAAGTTTGGGATGACCCAATTCTAAACGGGCTGAAAAGGCATGACCTAACCCGACTCGGCTAGACTAAGCTTGACCCAGCAAGTCCATGCATGACTCAGTTTGAAATGGGTACATGGTTGGCCAGAGGACCATGTCGGGCTGCCACTTCTCAAGTCATGCCATGCTTGGCACAATACGGTTATTATACTCGATCGTGCTGGGCACGAAACGGTGGCCCGATTGGGCTACCAAAAAAGGGTTAGGTTGGCCCAGCATGTTTGACACATCTACTTTCACCAAATTCATGACTATACATGTAGATTCAATCATGATACTAGAAGAAGTAATGACTTTAAATGAAATAATAGCTTAATGAAGAACTCGTGCCTTATTCCATACCATGACTTTACTTTTCTAGAGACAAAATGCCAATGTCATGGTTGCATAAAATGTCACGACATTTGTGAAAATGACCACAATTAATGATGTTTCAACTATTCATAATGTCATGATAACTATTGAAAAATATCCTGTAAAATGCACCTAATAGACAGTCTCATATTAAAGAATTTTAAAAGACATGCTAAAGAAGAAAGATTACACTGAGAAAATTATCTCAACTACTAAAATTTTTGTATGAAATTAAGATTGAAAAATAGTTTAGCTAATGATGTTAATGTAGCACTAGTTGGGAGGCAACCCATGATTTATTTGTTATGTTCTTTTTTGTAATGTATTTTATTTTTTTACATATATATCTTACTCAAATAATTATACATACAATAAAAAAGGTCATAGAAATAAAATTCAATAGTGTCTTTCTTTTTTAATAATGAGCTCTAAACCAAGTAATGGTAATATATTTAAAGAAATGTCATGGCAAAGCAGAAAGTCATGCCAATTTTTTAATCAGTAAAGACTAAAACACTAACCCTATACAAAAGCACCAAACCTAAATGATTTTCAATTAACTTTCTTCTTCATCTCACAGTGCCGATGAAAGTCACCATCACGCCCATTTTAAAAGAACAAAGCTAGAAAAGAAAAAGAAAAACTAATTTCAAAGCTTAGGGTGAGAAAAGAGGAAATGAAAATGAGTTGCAAGGCTAAAAGAATTGACATAAGCAACCCACCTTCAATCCTTCTTACCAAATCATGGTGCATGAACTCACACACTAATTGTGTTGCTCATCCTCAAGCAATGTATCTACATCTTTTTTTTTAAAAAAACTCATCAATAATAACAATAAGAAGAATAAAGTATAATATCAAAAATAAAAATAAATATATGTTATATCAATGTAGATAAAAAAGTGGATGGTATGATCCACTATAAGAATCAAAATCTTTAAATTAGAATTTTTCTCTAGAGGGATCAAATATGGGTATGCATGCAAAAGGTCCCCCTGAATCTCTCTTATTGATTGTTGCCCATTCCATCATTCTTCACAATCACACTACATAATGCATCTTGTTATCTTCTATTAAAGTTCAATTAATCTTTAAAAGAACCCAATGCAAAACCTAGTGCAAAGTACATATGCTTTTGGTTCTACTTGTCCTTCCACATATTTCTTGATCTACTATCTTTGTCTATAATGCACATTAGACTCAATATCTTGATCTCGCCCATTTATCATTTTCTACCACTTAATTGTGACTGAGTCATAGAGCTTTCCAAAAATTTTGGCGCTTTCCATCACTTTGGTCTCTATTTATTTTATTGTCTCTTCTAAGATCTTCCTAATATGATCTTTAAATTTTTCTTGGGTAAATACAAAAAGGAATTCCTTCTTTTTGGGAAGAATCTACAAGAATGCATCCCATTACTCTATGTTAGATTTTTCTTCTTTTTCCTTTCTTCTCATGTACTCATCCCACTTGGGTTTAGGAAAACTTATAAGTCTCCTTCATATCTATTCAAAAAACATCAAATCAAAGTGGCATATATTCATTAAGGTTATCTCCACTTATTTCATTTGCTTATGTGTTATCTTCAGGAAAGGTTGAGACTTCTTGCCCAAAATTAGTTGATTCATTTTATTCAAGAACCACCATCTTAATCTTATTTCAGTAAAGCCCTCTCTTCACACTCAATATTAGGGGGATGGGGGAATAAATATATGATTCATATAAGTAGTAGAGATGACTTTCATCTAGATATCAATCCAATATGAAAAGATATTAGCAGTTCAGCCAACCAAAAGTGAGATAACATTACTTTAGTCGAAAAGATAATTTGTAATTTTGGTAATATTCTTATATCCTAGTGTTTGCTCATTTTAATTCATATGATAAATATTTAAATAGGTTGGTTCATGTTGAGTTTGGATACAAAAAAAAGATTTGATTACTATTGGGATCTTCCTTTTTTATATTGACATACAAGATAGTTATTATCTTTGAGCTCATCCTATAGATAGTCTCATCATAGCTATCCCCTCAGTACTTTACTACAAAAATAATAATTTATCTCTACTTCGAGAGTCATTCACAAGTCATTACATTTTAGGAAACTCATCAGCTTTCCTCGATGGTTACTTTGTATAAACATTCTTCTTATCTTGTCTTGGTTAGCTTAATGAAATTGAACTAATTTGGTCTTAAAATCATTTGTAGATTTTTATATACTCAAATAATTAATATATGCTTTCTCTAAAATCTCATAGTGAGAACACTGTGAGTAAAAGAAACTGAATAAATTATTACTACCTTGTGAGTCACAACTACTCATGTATGTCCTATGGATTACCTATCACCATCCTCTATAGTGTCTATGTGACTCTCATGCTAAAAGTGAAATTCATAGAAGAATATTCTATAAAATATTCATATCAATTAAAAGTTAGTTCTTCTAAGATATATACAATGGATTGACATGTAAAAGTATTTGTATTTTTAGCTTCATGAACACCATACTCATAATGATTAATATACATGAATTATCATACTTCATGATTTAAATGGCTATCTATTATTTCCTACCATATGAATGCGTAAGCCTCATAGTTTAACTATTACCATCTATTATAATAATATGCACAAATATACTAATAGTAAAATCATTATTCCAGTTCTATATAACGATCAATTCTATCAATATTCATTTGATAATATAAATTGAACATTATAATTAAACATCAGAGTATGCATAGACCACATAAATCAAAATAAATAAAATCTTCGACCTCAATTTAGTATGATATTAGGGTGATATTTATACGAGATATAAGAGAATAAATATCAAAAATATTGTATTCCCAATGATAACACTTATGAAAATATAGGATTCAAAACCATAATTTCATTAAATTTTTTGAATTCTTGAACTCTATACTAGAGATGGCTATTTGAAAGTCATTCATTTCAATTCTAAAGTTTAGCCTTTTTCTTGCATCCCTTACTTGCTCTTGGTTTCCCTAGAAAATATGAAATTTACTCCTAGGGTTGTTGTGGTGCTTGGAGAGGAGGAGGATTGATTTATTTTCTTTTTTCATGTTTATTTCTTTTTTCTTCTATACATCATGAAATCTAGACATTTTCTATATAGAAGCTCATGCTTTAGAATGATATCATGACTTTATCCTTTGTTCTTTGAAGTTGAAGTCACAACACTAAGAAGTGATCATGACTTTGGAATGCTCCCTAATCTCTTTGTACCTTAAAAGTCAAAGTGTAGAGAAGTGGCTGCGTCTTTTGCATTTATCTTTTATATCATAGAGTTGTAGTGCTTGGAAGTGGTTATGACTTATGCATTTTATCTTTGTAACCCCCAAGTCGCAATGTTGGGTTATGAACATGGCTAATGCAATTAAACTATATATCAAAGTCATGACACTGAGACATGACTGTAGCTTTTCCTACTCTTCAGAGCAAAAATTTGTGGATTTGCAAATGGCCATAGCTCGAGTATTTTCCTATATAATTGTTTATGTCCAAAAGTCACTATACTTGGAAGTGGCCATTACAATGGACTTAGAAATATTAAACTTTAATAAAGATAAAGCGATAACACGAGGAAATAATCATGACTTTTAGCACTAATTAGGTACTTTGTTATAATGATATGAAATTAATACTATAATTATTTAAATATTATGAGATAAGTATGGTTATGACTATAAGATCATATCACATCCAAAAGTAATATGTTATATTTTGAAAAGATTATGCTAATAAGAAAGTAGAGTTATGGTATAAAAGAATCTCCAATGAAAATTATGTAATGTTTTGGCTAAGAATTGATGCCAAAATAACTCAATAAACTAACTATAACCAAGTTTCTAATAATCTTCAAAATACAACGATTTCACTATTATTTATTGTAAAATATCAAAACTCCAATTTGATAAAATCTTTTCAATTATTTTATATGACTAGGTTTTAGTGCCATAGTATACCATAATATGACATACTATGGGTGTTATAGTGAATCAAGGTATTTTTTATATGACTAGGTTTCAGTTTCATAGTATGTCGAGATAATTGAACATCTAGACATAGTGGATATGTTAAAAGTCACAATGGGGTTTGAGTTTAATGATTATATCTATGGCTGAGTTAAGTGTGTTTAATGATTTATGTGATATGTACATTGTATTTATTATGTCACACTAGGCAAAAAACATCTTTGGTTTGCCTCCCAAGAAATGCTACAAATAAAGTTTTTAGGTAGACCATGAAAAATTTCTCACCTTTGTTAGTAAGTTTTGTCATCCATGCTAATTTTTTAGTATCAATCTTTACTTCCTTTCTTCTTGTATTTTATTTTAATGTCACACCATTTGAACTTATTTATTTTAAACTTTCCTCTATGCATGTCATGGTTTCTTCTTTGTTTCTAGCCTAGACATTTTCTTTCTACAATAGAAAAGTTGTGGCACCAGATATGTCTATGGATTTATCATTGAGCTTCTTTTTAAGTCTTTTCTTTATCTAATATTAAAGTCAAATTACTAGGCATAGTCACAACTTTGTAATCAATCTTTTTTTGAGATATTTTTTTATAACATTAAAGTTATGAAAATGGGCATGGATGTGGATTAGTCATTGAGCATCTATTGAAACTTTTCTTTATGTAACATCAAATTCATAGCACCTGAAATGACCAAGGCTTTGTCTTTTGACTTTCGTGTTTCCAAAGTTGTGTCATGGCAGAGTTAAAAGTCATGACTTTTGGCTTTGCTACCATTTCAAGTTAGCCTTCCTTCAAATACTCCAGAATTTTTATCTCCACCATATAATACTTCACCATTTGTCCATATACTTTAAATTCTACTCCCTTTTTGGACTTCACCATGACTACTCGGTTGGGTGTCACAATTATAATTTTAAAATGACCATACCATCGAGATTTTCACTTCCCTGAGAATAATTTTAGCTAAGAATTAAAACTTGATATTTTTCCCCAACTTTGAATTCTATCCTTTATAAATTCTTATCATACCATTGTTAAAACATGATATTTTTCCCAATTCAATCATTTGCAGAACTATCATTTCCTTTCCATCCTTCAAATCATAGTTTAGTTTTTTAATATCTCATTTCTCTCCATGCTTTATGTTCATGTTCAACCAATAAGTGACAAGTCCTTCCAAACACAAGAAGATAGTAGGACATTCTCAATGGTATCCTAAAAGCTGTTATATAGGGCTATAGTGTCTCTACCAAATATTGATGCCAATATTTCCTAAAATGATTAACATACTCCTCCAAAATATTTTTGATATATCTGTTTATTATTTCTACTTACTAATTCATTTGATGATGATTTGGAAGTTCATTATTATGCTTAGTTCCATATTTTGCCAATTATGCTTCAAACGTGTAGTTATAGAAGTGACTCCCTCTATTACTTTTGATATAACATGTTTCTTTGAATTGGGTAAAAATATTTTTGCTCAAGAATCTCATAATTGTCTTCGCATCATTATTTTATGATACTACAACTTCTACTTATTTTGATTTTTATTTCACTGCTAATAGAATATTCTTTTTCCCACAAGATTCAAATAAGACCCATGAAGTCAATTCACTATACATTAATGATTTCAACTTTTAGGATAAAGATTTATGATATTTCATGTTGCCTAGATATATTTCCCAATCTTTGGCATATATCACACCGATCATGTCATATTTTGGTAATCTTGAAACAATGATGGCAATACCAAATTGTAATACATTATGAGTAGTTTTATTTCTCCAAAATACCTTTTATATGGTGAAGATTGGTATTTGAGGGTAATCAATGGTTGTTTATTTTCAGGAATACATCTTTTGATAATCTAATCAGCATATCTTTTGAATAAAAGTAGATCATCCCAAAGATTATTTTTCACTTCATGAAAAAATTTCTTCTTTTGATATGATGAGAGAAAGGGGATAAGTATTCAATATGAAAAATTTAGAATAATATTCATGATTTGGGTTGAATTTGATGATGTGTTTGCCTCAAAAAGGCATTATTTAGAATAATTTCACAAAAAATATAGTTTTGATGGATTTTAATGAATAGTTATGAAATTGAGTATTTTTAGATTTAAGTATACAACTTGGTGGAGTTGGTGATAAGAATGAGAGTGAATAGTCATGAAAGTCATAGCATTTGATATGCTACAACATGATTATACCTTTAAGTGCTTATAGATTAGTCTCGACATGTATTATTGACTAGAACTATATACCAATAGTCATTGTAATCTTTATATACGACAATTCAATCACCATATTGACATAATCATATTTCTATACAACATATTCATTGGGTTGTGAAACATTCATGAAATTGCAATTAAACTAGTTCGGAACAAATTCATGGCTATGACATTAATTTCACATCATATTAGTAGTCAATCAAATATAGTTTTGATGAAATTTCATGAATTTTTATAAAAGTGGTTTCACATAAATATATTTATGATGAATTTTGGAACAAATATTCCATTATTCCTAAAAGCTATAGCAAGCCTCAGAAAGAGTATTATTTATATTGGTTTCACAAAAATATAGTTTTGATGAATTTTGATGAAAGTGGCGAAATTGAGTATTTTTAGAGTGAAATATATGACTTGGTAGATTTAGTAACAAGAAGGAGAGTGAATAGTCATGCATTTTATGTGATGCAACTTCATTATATCATTTGTTGCTTATAGATTAGTTTCTACATCAATTCTTGAATAAAACTATATACCAATATTTATGGTAATCATTATATATTATAACTCTACTACCATATTAGCACAATCATATCTCTATACAGCATATTCTTTAGGTTGCGAAGCATTCATGAAATTATAATTAAACTAGCTTGGAACAAATTCATGGCTATGTTATTAATTTCACATCGCATTAGTGGTCGATCAAATACCCCATTATTACTAAAAGTTATAACAAGTCTAAAAAAGGGTATTATTTATAATAGTTTCATAGAAACATACTTTTGATGAATTTTGATGAATAATTATGAAATTGGGTATTTTTAGAGTGAAATGTATTGGTGGAATTGGTGACATTAAGGAAAGCGAATAGTCATGAAATTCAATACATTTGATGTGATATAACTTCATTATTCCATTTGGTGCTTATAGATTAGTTTTAATATCTATTCTTGACCAAAATTATATATGAATAGTTATGGTAATCTTTATATGCCATAACTCTACTCCCATATGAACACAATCATATCTCTGCACAACATATTCTTTGGGTTGTGAAGTATTCACAAGGTGGCAATTAAACTAGCTCAAAACAAATTCATGGCTATAACATTAATTTCATGTTGCATTAGTGGTCAATGAAATACTCTATTATTGCTATAAACTATATCAAGTCTCTAATACTAAGATGTTTTTAATATAAAAGCTACATATACTCATGCAAAAGCTATAACACTAATCTAATATCACATCTTTTCTCCACATAATATTAAGAGATCCAAATTTGAGTGACCTCCAAAACAAATGACGTGACTCTTGGCTTAAAAGAAAAAACAAAGCTATGACTACTTTTCAATACTATGATTTTGTGTTATAAAGGCTAAATGTATAAGTCATAGTTATTCTTCAGTACCATAACTTTGTATTACAAAGGCTAAATACACAAGACATGACTATACATAGTATCGCAACATTGTGTTATAGAGGCTAAAAGCATCATTATGACTTTTCCCAGCAACATAATAATTAACTAGAGAAAAGGGACCAAAGTTTTATCGAGTATCCAACACGACAACCATGCATTATAGAAATGAAAAATTCACACCATATGCACTAGTATAAAAATGGAACATGTTGGGCACTTGCGCTTCTAAGGTAGTGAGATTAAGATACAAAAATAACAGAAAACAAGCAATATATATATCCAATCCATCAACCATCCACGATAGAATCAAAAAATGAGAAATAAATACCAAAAATAATGTGGTTCACTAGTCGCCCAGTACGACTAGCTACATCCACCAGAAAATGCTTATGCATTACAGATTAAACCAACAGAAAATCATCTTACAGTATGCAGCACATAGAACAGTCATGATAAATCACGTAGAGAGAAGAGAGAGAGACGATGAACAGTTCCAAGGGTCCAAAAACAGCCACCCAAAAATAAAATTACAAAACATTTTATATTAAAAATTCTCTCGGCTCATTTAGCCGGAGCGGGTCGTATCATGGGACGGGTCAGGCTCTGCTCCAAAAATTTCGGCCCGCTGACCAGACAACAGGACCTCCGTTATTGTGCTACTGCTGCATCCCCAGCTCTTAATATTTTCTTTCCTACACTTACATGAAAATATTAAAATAGAAAAAAAACATTTGGTTATATAAACAGATTATTAAAAAAAACAAATTACATATATAATAGAACATGAATAAATTCCAAAACACACAAGAGACATGTGGTAAAACAAAAACCTAGAGCTTCAAACTCATTTTTAGCACAATCCACGAGCAACACAGGTATTACAATGCACAAGCATAAATCCTAGGAGGGCATACATTCAAACCCCCTCCTAGGGGAAAATTAAATAGAAATTGACATAATTTTGAGAGATTTAGGGTTTAGAAGCCTAGATTTTACCAAGGGCTATAATAAGGTAAATGGATTCATATTAGAAAAATTTTTACTAGTCTCATATATTATCCCCCAAAATTATTGACTAATTAGAGAATCTAGGGATAGTATAATATTATTTTTTTATGATTGCTAATTTATTTATTTATTGATATTTTGATTTTTTATGATTTTATTTGGTTATGGATGGGTTGGTAGTTAAATAAAACTAAGATTATGATGCTTGATATTGGTCTATTCATACAAGATTGAAGTGGTGAATGGTAATGGTAAGCAACAAAACACACTCAAGTGTGATAGAAAGATTGAAGTGATAACTACCCCAACCAAGATATATGAAACAAACCCATATGTCCAACTCGAAATTGAGATAATTTTAATCATTGGAAATATGATACTTATGAAGAAAAAAACATGAATGCTTTTATAGGTTAATCTATTTTACATGGCTTAGAGGAACTAACTCTCGATTGATATTAGGTATATAATAAAATATTTTTCTAAAATTTTCACTTCTATTGTATGGGTCACATGTTGTAGTGGGGAATTGTGAGAGGTAATCCATACAATAGGTACAAACAAAGGTAACTCATATGGTGGTGACAATTCTGTGAGTTACTTTTAGTTATATGGTTGGCGCTAGTGAAACTCATATGAAATATAATGTTAATTATGTGAGTATTGTAGTAAAAAAAGATGAAAGTACAAATACTATTATTAATACATCAATACTCATTGAAAAGGCACAATATATCACTGAATAAGACTATATTTCAAGCAACCATAAGGGTAGTTAATGAGTTATATAAAATCTGAGAACTTGCAAATGATATTTAAGGAAAGATGATTTGTTGTCTTAGTGATAAAATATTGGGGCGATAGCTATGAGAAAAATATCATTAGAGAAGGCTCAATAATTGATAACCACCTTGTATGATTGTAGAGCAAGAGGTCTTTTTACAAATAATCAAACATTCATTAAATGATTGGGTACAAACACAACTGGACCATTTTTGAATGCATCATATTTAATAATATGAACTAGGATCTAGGATTTATACAAAGAATCCTATTTATTTCACTTAAAAGCATAATTATTGAGTATTATTAATTGATCATACAACATATGAAATCCTTGTGGGATTGATATATAGACTAAACGCCTCTTCCATTACTTGTGTGATCCATATACTTGTAGAATGATGTTAGATAAGAGACTCTCACCCAAATAGCTTTTGGGATATGTCAAACATAAAAATTAGGCATTATAACAAAATCACAACAAATTTTGTGTCATTGCCAAAAATATTTTTTTGAATGGTCAATCCCCACAATACACCAAGTTTTTGGCACCGCTATAAGGGATTGATTGTCTAGTTTGGTTAGTCTACTTTAGTTAACTTGACTATTTTTGAAAATGGGCATTTCTATGAACAAGATGATAATATCTTGTTAATTGTACATTGATTTTTATTGCATATCTTGTGTTTAGCTTATTAACTTGGTGTATTTTATTTCTATTTCTTTGTTTTTTATCTTTTTAGCCACAAAATTTGATGAGCGAATTCAATAAACTGACCTAACACCTCTTGATCAAAAGAAAAATGAGGACTATGTATGGGTTCAAATTTTCAAGCCCTTGGATGACATATTTTTCTCTATGATGACTTGTGTTTCATGCCTCGTGATGACCATAATTAGATTTATTATTAGAATTTTATGAACCATGGAGATCTGAGGTATGGGAGCCATGAGGAAATCTCACCTAATAGTTAATTTATGATCAAAAATTCATCATTTGAAGACATCATTATAAAATTATTATATGACTCTCGTAGAGAAAATTAAATGGAAGACAAATGGTTACTATTGAGAATTAAAGGGTATTTTTGAATATCCTTTGATTAATTCCATGCCTTTCTTCAATATTATTTTCCTTTTATTTGTACTGAATTTTTTTCCTTCCTAACCTCTATAAATAGGTAGGAACTATGATGTAATTAATTAATTAATTAATTAATTAAGAAAAGCACTCTTTTCTCCTCTCTTAACTTTTATGAAAACTTGGCATGAAGCAGAAAGATACTAACCTAGATATGAATGAAGAAAGTGCTACAATAAAATTTCTAGAATAGATTATGGATATAATAATTAGTGAAAAGAAAGTCAAGTGGGAAGATATTAACTTCATCATGAAGAAGGAAAGTGCAACATTAGAAACTTTAGTGGTGATTGTGGATGTGATAGTTAGTGAGGCGGAAGTCAAGTGGAGAAACATTAATTTGAATAGGTTGAAGTAAAATACTATATCAGAAGTTTAAGTCGTAATTGTGGACACAAAAGTTTGTGAGAAGGAAGTCAAGGAAGCTAAAAAACTGGCTATATTTCTTAAAGTTCTGGTCCAAAAAAAAAATAGAAGTGTGGCACCTCAATGTCCAAAACATATGTGGAGAATACCATTCTAATACTTTTATTTGTTATGTATTTGGTATAAACTAAACACACAAGAAGAGAGGATGTCATATATTACATGGAGAAGCTAGCATCCATCATAGAGTTTAATGGCAATGAAAATGAGTTGAAGAATATCTAGCTATAGATGAAAAACCTATTACTTCTTAGGAGACAACTAAAGAAACTTTATAAATGATTATGATTTGTGTTTGTGCAAAGAAGTTTTGTGATACTCACCTCATATTTTGAGTCTGATCCTCTACAAAACCCTCCAACTATATTTAAGATTAGTAGATTCAAACTATCTGTTGATTTGATATTTGGCTTAAAAGTCACGACCAACCATCCATATTGCAACTTTTCATCAATAAAATCATGGTAGTCCCTAAAATCCATGACTTCTAATTTAATAAAGTCATGAAAATCCAATAATGCTGTAAATTTTGATTAACAAGGGTAATGGTGCTTGTGTTGACTTCTCGATCAGAGAAAAGCAGAAATTGTATGATTTCAATTCTAGCAAAAGAGTTCTTTATTGTAGAGCTCAACTTTAGTAAGATTTTACTATATTTCCGCCAAATTCTTGAGATTAAAGATTGATTCCTATTTTCATACATAGAACAAGCGAGAATGTCTTGGTTGTGAGAGAGTTCTATGAAAATTTAGAAGATAGCGAAGAAGAGAGATGTTACATATCAGGATGTTTGGTAAGTTTTGGTAGAAAATTAATTAATGAATTTCTTTGAATGTCAAGAGAAAGGGATAAGAAAATAATTTTTTAAGTTCCTAAAAGAACCACCCAACCACATAGAAATTACAAAAGCATTAATGTATAGAAATTTTTAAGATTACCAAAGGAAAAGTTGGGGGATGCTGTAACTCTATGAAAAGTAATAACATCATTTCCATGATCACATTTAATAAGGCTACTACTTATTGTGAAGTCATGCCATCTAAAATTACTTTTTAGATCCTATTTGGCTTGACTTTGAAAAAAGCTAGGACTCCTTCTTCAAGCTTCTATTCCTCTATTGTCATGGATTTTTCTCCTACTATAACTTTCTTAATTGATTCAACAAGTATAGTCATGAGTTATTTTCAAGTCATGATTTTTTTCATTATAGCCACTATCTCTAGATATTCATTCACTTATTCTTTGATTGTTGTCTTTATCATGTCTTTCTCTTCTAACTCATCAACTATCAACTATGGACTTTCCTTTGCTTGTACTTTTTTTACAATCTCAAAAATTCATTTGATAATTTATATATATTTTTGAATTCAAAACAAAAAATCAATATAGATTTGAAACTCGTATGTGCAATCACCCATGGAGATAGATAATGAGTGGATTGATAATTCATTAGAAATGCATATCGAAAATGAAATAATACATAATAAAGACATATATGATGATTTTTTTGGGAATTGTTTGTTTGATACTCAAGGTGGAATGAATTTTTTAATTTATTTTTTTTTTGAATTTTGAATACAATTTTATATTGACAATGAAAACAATTTGTTTTTATAGTTGGTTTTATAATTCTTGAAATTAAGTTTTAAGTTACTTAGAAATATTGTTGATATTTTTTTATATTTATGAAGCAGTGTGTGAAAATGTTCTTCCTTTAAATGCTTTTTATTAGTTGAAGTCCACAGAACTTAGTTAAATAAGCCAAAAAAATGTTTTTTTTTGTTTCAACTACATATTCTAGAAGACAATTGGTTTAAACCAATATAGTAGAATTTAGAATTGTGTTTTAGACATTTTGCTATTAAATTTTGGATATTTCTATGTGGTGGTCTAGGTAATATATTTTTTCTTTGTTTTGTTTGCATCAAGGTGAAATTCTTTTTTGTTTCATCACTATAAGAAAAAATATAGTATAATATATTTTTGTTTGTGATGTTTTTAGAATGTGCAACACATTGATTCCTATAAAGATTTTGCCAAATCTAATAAGGAATGAGTAATATAACTGAAAATATTAATTGTAGCCATTTTTATTGTTGCATATTTGTTATATTATCCAATTTAATTTGCTAGATTTCGTATCAAAATCTTGTAAGCAAGTGTATTTTGTCCATAATGATCCACAAGAATATGAGTTGTACAAGCAGTAAAAAAAACTTTCATCTAGATATCAATTCCACAAGGTTTATATCAGTAGTTTAGTCAACAAAAAGTGAGACAACACAATTTTAGTAGAGAAGATAATTATAGATTTTTGTATGACTTTTAAATCATAGGGTTTGTCCACTAGATTCCTATGATACATGTTCAAATAATTTGATTTATATTTGGGATGAATATAAAATAAATGTTGGATAATTGTTGGGATACCTTTTTGCCCTATTGGAATACAAAGTGGTTATCATCAATCAGTGTGTCCCAATGATAGTCTCATTATAGTCATCCCCTCTATACTTTACCTCCGTGATAATATTTCATCCCTACTTGAGAGTCATTCACAAGTACATCACTTTTTAGGCAACTAATAAACTACCCTTGATGGTTGCTTTATATGTATATTCTTATTAGTTAGCTTTAGGTGTCTTAAAGAACAAGGACTAATGTAGTTTTAGAGCATTTACATTTTAGTTTCATAATATTATACTCGTATTATTAACATATGCTTCCTTAAAATTTCACAAGTATGAACCACATGATGCAGAAACTAAATAAATAACCCTTAGAATAACATTCTATAAAATATTCATAATCAATCAATGGTTTGTTCTTCTAGTGTATGTACAATAGAGTGGAATTTAAAAGTATTTGTGCTTTTAATTTCATGAGCATCATATTCACAAAGATTAACATATCTAAATTTTAGGGTTTAACATATAAGTTTATCTCATGCATCATTGTCAGAAGAGTTGTCCCTTTCTTCATACCATATGCATGAGTGAACCTCCAAGTTTACCTATCACCATCCACCATGAAAACAATGCAAAAACCCACCAATAGTTATAATCCTAATTCAAGTTTAATTTAATCACCATTTCCATCGGTTTTTATTCTACAACATAAATCAAACACATACATTAATAACAAAGAGTTCATACATCACATAAATAATAATTACATAAACCCTAAATTCTTACTTAACCTTATATTGGAAAAATATTTATATGAGATACAAAAAAATAAGTCTTGTGAATATCAAGTTTCCAATGACATCCCTAATGATAATTTAGGACATAAATCATAATCAAAAGTTATTTTGACTTATTTCTCAATTCCTCCATAAAGAAGGGGGTTTGAGAAAAGTGCCCCTCAACTTTAGAAATTATCTTATCTTTTGCCTTCCTTTGCTTGCTCATGGATCTCATAAAGAGTACACAAATAACTCCTAAGATTGTTGTTGCACATTTGTTTTGTCCATAAGATTTTATTATAAAAGTCCAATTCAAAATTTTTTTTATTGTCTCCTCTTTTTGCTTTTACGCGTATTTATCTAAGTAGGAAGTCACCTCTTCAAGAAGATGACACGACTTTGACCTTTGTCACTTGAGCTCAAGGTCACAGATCTAAAAAGGTTCCATACTTTTGGATGCTTCTTAATCTTTCCATAATACAACCATGGTGCTGGTTTTAGCATTGACCTTTTTTTGTGCACCAGATATCTATAAGGATGTAAAGTGGCCACAACTTTGTCTTTGGTCTTTACTATAAAAAAAATAGCCACTATACTAGAAAGTGGCCAGGACTTTGGCCTTAAATTTCTTTTCGGAATCACATGATTGTAATGCTGGGAAGTGAACCATGGCTTTGGAAATTAGTCCATCCATCCAAGTTACTTTTTTGCCTTCACTTGAGGGCATGATTCATAGCCTTTGAAATGGGTGCACCACTCGAATAATGTCATCTATAATATTATATGTCCAAAAATCATATCTTTGGATAAATGTCATGGATTTGGCATTCTTTGAAATTTTGTATAACCCAAAATTCATAGTTTTGGAAAAATATCACGACTTTAACTTTGAAATATAAAGTCCTAGTAAAGATAAAACCGTGAAACTTGGAAATAGTCATGACTTTTTGTAAAAGTAGGATATTTAGATACTGTAATATAAAATTAATGTCATAACTATTAATATTCATCCAAAGATTAATAATATACAAAGATTATCATGATTAAATATGTAAAGTTTCAACCAAGAATATATACCAAAATTATATTATGAGCTCACATAGCACCAAGTCACCAATTCTCCCCAAGAATATATTATTTTTTTGATTATTCATCAAAATCCATAATAACTCTAGAGCAGTGAAATTGTTTGAATTTTAGCTAATTTTTATACTTACACATTGTTTACTATTTACTATCACTACAAATATACTAAAATATTTGGTATTTTACTTATCAAAATAAACTGTCACACTCAAAATATTACATCAAATTTTTTTCAAGGATTAGGTTTGAGTGTCATGATGTCTCTAGCTTGTGGAACAACTTCTTTTCAATTTTGGATATATTGATAGTCATGGTAAGATAAATTAGGCATGCATAATGTTTCAAGTGATGGGTAGATAATATTTTAACCTCAAACATGCAAAAAAAAATTTGGATTACCATCTAAATACTACTACATTTAATATTTGTAGTTAGACCATTAGTATTTTCTCACATTCATCAACAATCTTTATAGTCCACATGCAAGCTTTTCATTGTATAATTTTACTTCCTTCTTTACTATTTATTCTTTCTGTTGAACATTTTTGGCATCTCCTTCTCTAGGCCTTCCTTCCTTGGATCCCATGACTTTGAGGAATGTCATGGCCTCTTCTTCAGTTCTATATGTCTTATCCCTTTTTTTATTGTATCCCTAGAGTTATGGTGTTGAGCATGACCATGAATTTTTATTTGAGCCTCTCTTGCCCTATTTCTTTATGTATCTCCTAAGTCATGATATTGTGTTGGTCATGACTTTGTCATTTATCTTCTAATGGATAATTTCTTTTGTAACACTAGAGTCACTAGATTATACTTAGTCGTGGCTTTGTTAATTGAAATTATAATGGTTAATTGTATCCTTGTAATATCGAAGTCATAGTATTGAGCATGGTCGTTGCTTTTTCATTGATCTTATGATGGACAGTTTCTTTCTATAACACCAAAGTCATGATACTAAGCATCATTATTGACTTATCATTATTATGATCCTTCAAAAGTATTGTCTCAACCTTTTAATACTTCAACCTTTATCCATTTACATTTAATTTTGATCTTTTTTTTTGACTTCACCATAATGGCCCCATAAGGAGTAATGAATATTATTTCAAAAGGACCATCCTATAGAGATTTCAACTTCCCTAAGAACAATTTCAACCAAATATTAAAAATGAATACTTTTTCCCCAACTTTGAAGTCTCTCCATTGCATAGTTTTACTATGTCATTATTTTGTTTTATCTTTATAAACTCATGAGTTTTTATATACTTTATTTTTTCACTCTTCCAATTCACTTATTTGTAGAACCATTCTTTCTTTTGCATCCTTCAAATTATAATTTTTTTATAGCTCATCATGCTTTATATTATAGTTCAATTGACAAGTAATAATATTTTCCAAAGATGAGTCGAAAAGGGGATATTCCAAATGATATCTTAAAAATAGTTTTATATGCTCATAGTACATCCTCCAAGAATTGAGACTGATATTTTTAGATATATTAACCATCTTTTCTAATATTTTTTATCTCCTAGTTTGAAATGTTTACCTGCCCATTCTCTTGTGGATAATACGTCAGTCCCTTTTTATGCTTATTTCCATGTTTTGTAAAACATACATCAAATATCCTATTATAGAAATGACTTCCTCCATCATATATGATACATCATGGTACTCTGAATCGAAAGAAGAATTTTGAAGGTAAAATATTTCTTTTCATTGCAATGCTTCCACCAATTTTGATACATAATATATTATCAATAAAATATATACGTTTCGATAAGATACTAGAAAAAAACCAATGAACTCAAATTTCCAAACATCAAAAGTTTTTACTTCTAGGTTAAATTTCAATAGTATTTCATGTTATGTTCCCTAATCGTTGGTATCTATCACATCATTTTGCCATATTTTGGCAATCTCATAATAATGATGATTAAAAAACTAGATTTTAATATTTTATGAGTGGTTTTGTTTCTCCCAAAATGTCCTTCATATGGGGATGAATGGAATTTGAAGAAAATCATTAGTTGCTCACTTATGGGAAAACATCTCTCTATAACTTGATCAATGTATATTTTGAATAAAAGTGGATCAAGCTAGAAATAATTTTTCACACAATGAAAAAATTTGTTTTGGTGTGACATGAAAATTGGGGGTGAAATTTCTCTATAGATTTTATCCTACTTCTATCCCAACACATTTCTAAAGGCATAGGCACATGTATCATAGATAATTAAGAAATAGCTATTCTCTTAATGGTATGATCAAAATTGAATTTTTGGTTAATTTTCTATGCAATTCTTCAAAAGCTGTGATGCATTTTTGTTCAAAGGAGAATACCATATCTTTCTCCAATAACTTGCACAATTCTTTGACATTTTCAAAAAATTAGAAATAAATTATTAATAAAACTCTACCTGCCCAAAGAAACTCTTTACCCCTTGAATTTCATTAGGTATCATAGGGTTTTAATGATGGACACTTTTGCATCATTTTCCACCAATCCTCTGGTAGAAACCGATTGTTCTAAAACTATCTCCTTTTTAAACATGAAGTGACATTTTGCATAAGTTTAAGAAGAAATTTCTCTCTTTGCATCTTTTCACTTCAACTTCTAAGTTTTACAAGTATTCTTCAAAAGAATTTATATAAATTTAGATGTCATCCATGAATACTTCTATGATCTCTTCGTTAAGATGGTAAAAATGACATTCATACATCTCAAATACATGGTTAATGCATTACTAAGATCAAATGGCATTCTCCTAAATATAAATATTTTATATGGCTAGGTAAACATTATCTTTTCTCGATCTACTGAATCAATCAGAATCTAATTATAATATGAATATCTATCTATAAAATAATAAAAAGAATGTGAAGAGATTTTATGTAATATTTAATTCATTAAGGGGAGCGAGTAGTAATTTTTTCTTATTTCTTTGTTTAATTTTCTATAATTAACACATAGGGGCATTTGTTTTTTTTACTTAATGCTTAATAGAACTTTTTTTGAGCTTAATGCTAAATGGTACTTAATAGCATTAAGTATTAAGTTGTTTGTTTTTGTTAATATTTTATTTCTATTAAGAATTAAAGTTGTTTATTTTTTACATAATAAAAAATTAACATCTTAACATCTTAATATATTAACAAATTTTAACTACATTATATTCAAATATCTAAAGATATCATATTTGATGTCAATATTTAATCTCATTTCATAACCATTATAAAAGCTAAAAACACAAAGATTAATTAAATTTAAAATATTTTAATTCAAATGTATATTCATATATACTTAAAGAACAACATTAAAATATCTAAAGCCATTTTATTTGATATTTATATTTAACATCACATTTCACACTAAAAAAAACTAAAATGACAAGCATTTGATACTTGTTTTTGATATCTCATTTTATATAATGATAAAAGTTAAAATGACAAGTTAATTGAACAGAAAAATAGTTCATTTGCAATATGGTCTCAAAATTGTAGCACGGACTCTTGATCAGCAACTATAAAGAAGTTATTTATAGTTGAGTCTTTCTTTTGATTGTCACTATCACTTTCCAATTCCTCTTCAATGTGATATTCAAAAAATAATCTATCTACTACTGAGACTTGTCGAAGAAAATTATGAATGGAGAAACATGTCATGACTATTTTTATTTGTGTAGCATATGAATAAGGTGGATATATGAGAGAATGTTTTCAAACGGAAAGGGAGGGAGTATTTTTCATTTACGAACGGGAACTCGAAAAATGCTGGATCGAGCATTTTTCGATCCAGCATTTTCGGATGGCTTTTTCTGAATAGAAAAAAGCAAAAAATATTACTTAACGGTTCAAGAATTTTTTAAATAAATTTAAGTGAAAAGCTTTAAAAAATATTACAACTTGCGGCTTAACGCTAAAATTGATTTGTTTTCAGTGTTAAGCCAAAAAAACAAATGCCTCCATAGTCTCCAACTCCATCCTATTATTGCGAACATTGAAATCTCTTTATAATTTTTCATATTTTTACCACATTTAACCCTATATTCATTTAGGACAAGATGTATTTAGGGTCACAAATAGACATTTATATTTAACATAAATAATACTGACATGAGTCATTTCATGATATCTTTTTTTATAATATCTTTCTAAATTGGATTCAACTATTTTGATATTTAATTATCATTCTCACATCTTCCTCAAAAAGGATCTTATGCATACATGTCAATGGGCTAATCCTTTTGATATCATCTAGTGATCAAGCAATAGTATCATCATTATTTTTTAATAGATTCACTACTATGGTTCCCATATCTTTTTTTAACACCATTGAGATTATAACTGACTTCAACCTACCTTCTCCTAGAAAAGCATAACAAAGATGATTGGGCTATATATATATATATATAGCCCAAAGATTATAACTGACATTATATATATATATATATAATGTCCCACTTGACTTTGGCATATGTGGGGGAGTTGGTGAGACTCAGGATATAGGCATAAAAATATTCCATCTATATTTATATTCATATAAACATTATGCTTGAATGGGTGTTGATATGTACGCATGATTTAATTTTTACATGTACTTAGATGGGGAGTAGCAATGTAGGAGTTTTTCTCCACTGAGCTTTGATCACTCCATTATAGGATCCCCTTTCAGGTACATGTCTAGTACAGATGACAGACCGACATACATGATCGCACATGTGATGAAAGTTGGTTGTGGCTTAATTGTATTAATGCTATTTTTTTATTCAATTGAGTAGACAAGAAAAAAAATATGGGTAAGACTACATTTGTAAGAAAATAAAAATGTTGTTTTATTACATATTTTTGTTGTGTGCTAAATTAATGGGACTCCTAGGGATTGGGGTGTCACAGTTGACTAAGTTAAGAATGATCTTATTTGTGGCACCTTAGCTGGGGGATCTCATTCATGAATAGCCTTGATCTTATTATCAACCATCTTGAGTTTTCCATCTTTAATGTGATGCCATATGAAGCCCACTTCTTCTAGAGTAAGAGAATATTTCTCTCTTTATGTATAGTTCATTCTGTCTTAATAGTCAGAATACATGTTTTAAACAATCAACATATTCTTCCAATATGTTACTATATATAACAATATCATTTAGATATACCACCACAAACTTATTTATCAATCGATGAAATATTTTATTCATCAAAGTTCAGAATGTACCAGTTGCATTAGTAAGACCAAAGGGAATCACTAAAAACTCATAGGAAGCATACCTTGTCATGCACATTATTTTCAATTCATCCCCTTCAGCTATCCTCACTTGATAGTGTCCTGATTATAAATCCAACTTAGTGACATATCTTGCCCTTACAAGGTAGTTATCATCATTGAGTCCATTCTAATGATGGTCTACTCATAGCTATCCAAATAGTATTTTATCACTAAGATAAGAAATTATTCCTACCCAAGAGTCATTCATAAATCCATCACCTTTTAGATAACATATCAATTAGCATTCGTGGTTATTTTGTATGATATTCTTATTTTTTAGCCTCGTATATCATAAAGACAAGTTAGTTATGTGGTTTTAAATTATTTGCCATTTTGACTTTGTGAGTGTCATAATTGCACAATGGAGTGACATGTAAAATCATTCATACTTTTAACTTCATGAGCATCATACTTACATCTATTTAATATACCTAAATTTCATATTTTAAAGAAAGTTATCTCATGCATCATAGTCAGAAGGGCTGTCATTTTTTTTCATATCAAATAAGCAGGTGATTTTGATGGATAACTTGCAACTTTCCATCATGAAAATATACACAAACTAATCAATAGTTATAAGCCTAATTCAAATTCTATCTAATCACTATTTTTACCAATTTCCAATCAAGAGCATAAATCAAATACATTCATTAATTACAAAGAGTTCATATGTCACATAAATTATAATTACACACTCCATACATCTTAATTCAACCTAATATTGTAGAAAGATTCATACGAGGTATAACGTAGAAGAGATGAAGTCTTGGGAATCTCGAGTTCCCAAATATAACTCTCATGAGAATCTAGGATACAAATCCTAATACCTTGCTATTTTGACTTAATTCCAAAATCTACACTAAAGAGGGGGATTTAAGAATCGCTCCCCAACTCTAGGGATTAGGTTTGTCTTGCATCCTTTGCTTGCTTGAAAATCATATAGTAAGAATGAAAACATACCCTAATATTATTGTTGCACTTTTCTTTGGTCTAGAATGTTACTATATTAGATTAATAGTCAAAGATCCTCTATTATAATTTTTTCCTATTAATATTATATTCTTTACTATTTTTCAAGTTGGTATCAGAAAGAAACAACCCTCAATCATTCTTCTTTGATTCCTTAAACCATGAGTAGGTACAGATTCTAAAATGTCTATCAACAAATCTATCCTGATCATTATTCAACATGAAGATTCATCATTAAATTTAGGAATTGTATTGAATGAGACCAACTATGATTTGTGGTCTCAAAAATTAGAGATGAAAATTGATGAGAAGGAGAAATTCTCCTTCATTCATGGTACATCTTCGCCACCTATGAAGAATGATGAAGACCATGTAAAATGGTATTCGAATAATCAGAAGGTCAAAAGATGGTTATCGATGTCTGTCCCTGAAGATTAAGAAGTAATACATTCGCTTACCCAGTGCACAAGATATTTGAAAAGCTTTTGTTAAAGCCTTTTATGATGGAGTGAATGAATTATATGTTTTACCGTTAATTAGAAGTCTTTCTCTACCAAATAAAATGACAAACCACTCTCTCTATATATTATGGAGAACTAATTGAAATCTTTAGTGAGTTGGCTAGTCATGATAAGGTGGTTATTGTGGAATGAATTAGATATTGCATCCTATCATAAATTACTTTTGTGACAAAAGGTTCATATCTTTCTCACTAGATTAGATGGTGATTTCGAGCAAATTCATAGAGAAATTTTGAGGAAGGATCTTATCTTTGAATTAGAAGAGTGCTAATCAAAATTATGAAGATGTTCGATGTGGGGTGATGAATGAACAATTGTAAAATTATGAAGCTTTAGTCATGGTGACTCCGAATCAGTCTAATCAAAATTAGTCTTTTCAACAACAATAATACCAAAAAAGGCCCATCCATCCTAAGACTGTTAATGGTGGTGACAAATCATCATAGAAATACATTCACTATGATCAAATTGGTCACACAAAAATTTGATGCTATGAAATTGTGAGATATCCATAATGGTGGGATCATAGCCATGATTCTCGAAAGAAGAATTCTAAGGTCTCAACTACATAATTATTGAAACAAAACCATAAAATGATAGTGGTGTAAAGTCCTTGGCATTGGCAGCATCCACAGGTAATGGTGGTAAGGTTTTTGTTGGGCAATCGCACTTCCACAGGTAGTGAGATTAAGAACAGAAAACAATATAAAACACAGAAACAAGCAATATATATATATATATCCAAATCCACAAGCATCCACGACAGAATCAAAACGAGAAATCAACACAGAAATAACGTGGTTCGCTAGTCGCTCAGTATGACTAGCTACCTCCACCAGAAAATGCTTATGCGTTACAGATTAAAACCAAGAATAGTATGTCTTACAGTATGGAGCATGGAGCAGTCGCGAAATCGTGCAGAGAGAAGAAGAGAGGATGATGAACAGTTCAATCGGGTCAAAAAACAGCCGCCCGAAAAAATAAATACAAATCATTTTATACAAAAATAAACATCCGGTTCATTTAACTGAAGCATGTCGGATCATGGAACGGGCCAAGCTCTGCTCCAAAAATTTCGGCCCGCTGACCGGTCAGCGGGACCTCCGTTATTGTGCTACTGCTGCATCCCCGGGCTTTTAATATTTCTTTTCCTGCACTTACATGAAAATATTAAAATAGATTATTAAGTAAAAACAAATTACATATACCACAGTTTTAAATAATTTTAATATTTTTAATAGTGAATGGAATATTGATTCCAATGATACAGATCATATGACATTTGATTCTAAACATGTTTTACCTCTTAAATATCTTTCACAACATTTTGTTTCCACTACCTAAGGTATCTCAATTCTGATTATTGGGGAAACATCCTTATGCCTCACACCTTGAATTTAGATTCTATTTTAGTTCTTTCCTCTTTGATTTATAATCTTATTTCAGTTTTTCAAATAACCATTGCCTCATTTTGTGTTCTCATATTTTGGCATAAATTTTGTGTATCCAAGGACATCCGAACAAAGAAAATGATTGGATGTGGTGTTAGGCAAGAGAATCTGTATTACTTGGTCGTGATGTCTATAAGTTTAGATGAGTTGAATCAAGCTTTAGAGATTTGTGGTTCTGAAAAAAAAAAAGGAAATTTGAGTTATGGTTATGGAATCGCCATTTGGGGCATGCTTCTTTTGGTTATATGAAAAAAATTATTTCTTAGTTTATTTGCAAAATTTGATGTCTATAGTTTCCAATATGATGTTTGTGAACTTGAAAAAAGTCATCAAGCTTTATTTCTATTAACTCTGAACAAAAATCTAGTTCCTTTTATGATCATATATTCTGATATTAGGGGCCCATCTAAATTTTATACTTTGAATGGATTGCGTTGATTTGTTACTTTTATTGATGATTGTACTAGGATGACTTGGCTATGTTTTTTTTTTTGATAAGTAAAACATTAATAATCAAAATTTTCTATAGTCTAGGGATATAAACTAGTACATTCAGTTTTGAATATGATATAAATTTTTGTTTTGAACTTCCTAAGTATTGTGTCCCAATTTTTGAGACTTTCCTTCATGCCATCTTTTGTTTATTTCCCTTCATATGTAGTATAAGGCTGTAGCAAATGTAGTTTTTCATACTCTATTTAGTGGCGTGTTAGCTGCATATTGTGTCTTTAATATTTTGAGTCCTACATGAATTGACTTTATTTGTTATGAAATTCTAGTCCAACTTCTCAAGCTATTCCAAATCCTTCAGAAAATTCACATTTGAAAAAAAATAGGATTGAAAGATTCTATATTTATGCAGAATTCACAATCTATATTCTTTAGTGTTGTAAATAGCATGTCTTTAGTTCTGAATTTTAATTTCTTTATTATCCATAAAAAGAATACATGCTTGGGGATGTGGTTTGGGTACCAAATGCATGAGGTCCATTTCTTTTTTTTTTTTGTTATTTCCAGCCAAGTTATAATTCTGCCATCTTCAACCTAATTAAAGATTACTTCTTTGGCTTTATCAATATTTCTAGCTTTATCCACTATAGTGTCCTTAGTAGTAATAAGGATTTCTAAAAAGGAGAATCCCCTTTGGCTATTTGAACATCCCAAATATTTTGGAGTTTAAATAGAAGTGATGGAACTATTTGATCCATAGAGAATCCAACCCATTAGAGATGAGCTTGCAAACATCGGCCCAAGAAGCTTTTGGCCTAAATCTTCTAGTTATAGGCCCACCCCATAAAAATCTTCTGCATATGGATTTGATTGCTTTTATAATGGATGAAGGCAATAAGAAGACTGGGAACCAATATTCTTCGATACCTTGGATTACTATGCATAAGAATTCAAACCTACCCGCAATGAAAAGAACTTTGCTTACCCATAGGTGAATGGCAGAATTTATCTTTCTCAATAATATTGTAAATTGAGAAGTGAGCAGCCTAGAGGCTAATAATGGCACACCTTGAAACATAAAGGGGAGATAGTCCTCCATAAAACTGGTGCATATTAATAGTCATTCTTTGAGCTTAGGAGTAACTCCTCCAAAGAAGAGGTTCAATTTGGAGGGGTTAATATTTAAGCCTGAAGCCTCCATTAATTCCTTTAACACATTCATGATAGTCTCCACTAAGGGGGAATCCCCTTTAGAAAATATAATAAGCTCATTAGCATACATAAGATAGGAGATTTTAAGCATAGTGCATCTTGGATGAGAGAAGAAATGTTCTGATTTTGTTGGATAGGATAGTTGTCTAGATAGATATTCCATACATAGTGCAAATAGATAGAAAGATAGGGGGTCTCATTTTCTCAACCCTCTTTTGCCCTTAAAGAAAGCATGTAGTTGGCCGTTAATGACAATTGAGAAGGAAGTTGTGGAAAAGTATTTGTAGATTATATCAATGAATTTCTGAGGAAAATTTAAAGCCTTCAAGACTTCATTTAGATATCCTCAATCAAGCATGTCAAAGGCTTTTTGGAGATTGATTTTAAGGAAGCATCTTTAGGATATCATTTTCCTTGCGTACCTCCTTATTAAGCTTTGGGCCAAGAGGAAGTTATCTGAAACAAGACACCCTTTTATATAAGCACCTTGGGTAGGATTTATAATAGTCTATAATACATCTTTCAATCTAAAGACAATTAGTTTGGAGATCAATTTATAAATCATGTTATATAAAGCAATTGGCCTATAGTCTTTCAAGTGGACGCAATGAGAGGATTTGGCACAAGTGTTATGTTGGCGTGATTTATTTGTTTTAACATTTTTACTAAATGGAAGAAACTCTAGACAACTTTAACAATGCCTTTTCGAATAATAGTCCATGATCCCTTGAAAAATTATGTAGTGTATTCGTCTGGTCTGGGTGATTTAGCACCTCCCATACTGAATAGAGCTGTGTTTATCTTTTCGACAGTAAAATTTAATGATAATGAGGAGTGGCCTTCCTCTTTCAGTATTCTCCCCCTAGCTATTTGTTCATTGCGAATTCTAGATTATATTTGGGAACACCCAGTAAATCTTTAAAATATTTAACAAAGGTTTCCAAAACCTCACCTTTTGAGGTGGTGAAGCTACCATGATCATTTGTTACCATTATTATTTTGCTCCTTTGTAGTTCCACAATTGTTAATGTATGGAAAAATTCCCTAGCTTAAGATATCTTATCTTAGCTTTCTGTCGAAGGAAAGATAATTCATGTTCTTTTGATTTTCTCAATTAAACTCTAAGGTCCATTTGCTTATCATTAAGTGCTTGTGAAGAAGTTTGTATTATTCTTTTTTGGAGCTCGATGAGAGAATTTCGAGCAATAAAGACCCTAGCACTAATATGATCGAAAATGTTTTTTATTTAGTTACTTTAATGGGCCTTTAAGGAGTTTCAGTTTTGCAACTAGTTGAAACATTAGGACCCATTAAAGTTTTTATTCCATACACTAGTCAGTGTAGGAAGGAACTCCATATGTTTCAACAACATGTTATAGAATTTGATTGACACTCTTCTTTCATGATTATTTGTGCCAGTAGCCTTTATCATTAAATAATGATCTGAAGATATACCAGGTGGCATAACT
The DNA here is from genome assembly GCA_029783825.1 of Sapria himalayana. NCBI lineage: Eukaryota > Viridiplantae > Streptophyta > Magnoliopsida > Malpighiales > Rafflesiaceae > Sapria > Sapria himalayana. The sequence goes on along the minus strand of JAREIK010001073.1, from coordinate 1,296,761 downwards.
TGTACATGACTATATAGACTTAGGCTTTCCCATTCATGATTTGTTATCGCTCTAACTAGCTTACTGACTATGCGCCCATTTGTTCAAGTGAAAAAATTGCCTGATAAGGAAGATCCTCTAGGCTAAGACCAGAACAACATTCCACAAAATCATGACATTCATAATTTTTGATAGTCTTTCCCTCCAACTTATCTATGCAAGATAGTAGGGAGTTTAAATCACCCATGACTACCCAAGGTGAAGATTCAAAAGAGCCCTTTGTAATTAGGTTCTCCCATTAGGGATGTCTACTAACTATAGAGTGCATCCCATATATCACAGATAGTCTAATACTGACTCTTTTTTCTTTGTCGAAATTCCATAAGTATATATATTATCTAGTGTGATAGATAGAGAGATCATTTCAGTAGTTGCCTTATTCCACAACATCATAATTCTTCTATTATGGTGAGTAGAGAGATTGTTCAGAGAGCCAAACTCTTTGAACTTTATTTTCATTAGCCAAAATAGATTTTCTGAACTGTGTTTTTCCACAATGATGGAAAAACATCAATTTGGTAGGCTTTAAGAAGCCTGGGCACTTATATTTTGTTTAATGGGGCAATTAAAACCCCTTATATTCTAACATGAAATCTTCATTATCTGATTGGATAAATTATTCAGTAATTTTGTGGGAGCTTGACAAGGCAATCACAATGTGATTTGGCCATTGTACCTCTTAGCCATATGAATTTATCAAAAGCTTCATGCCAGGAAGCCCCTCATCAAGCATCAATGACATATCCATTTTCCTAGACAGGCTCAACTTACACCCCAGGACATTTACAAAAAAATTGGTTACTACATGATATTCCATTTTTGGATCATTTGCCTTATGGATTTACGCATACATTTACACATATTTTTAGATTCCTCTCTGTACTCTCTATACAAGTCTCTGATTACATAAATTATCATAGTACCCCATATAAGACAATTTATATTTTGACTAGGTGTGTTCTTTTGGGAGCTCGACGTGGGGTCAATATTTGGGGTTTTTGGTAGTATATCCAATCTAATTGGAACATAAATACATCGGAATTTATAATCTTTATCCCTTAATTCACCAAGGATCACAAGCATTTCATAAAAACACAAAGGAAGAGTAAACGAAACTTACCTCTTGTAGATCAATTCGTCAAGCCTTCAAAGTGTGCATCTTGGTTTATTCGGATTTTCAAAGGTGCTTCCTTTCTGAAAAAATGACCACCCTCTACAAGTATCCACACATGAACAAATAATAAACGATCTTATTGGATGCTAGTTCAGATTCATCTTCTCAAAATGAAAGTATTTCTCATTATTTTATAAAAAATGATTACTTGCATCAAATATGTCACACACACACACACACACACACACACACACACACACACACACACAAGTTTGCTAGGATTTTAATCATAAATAAATTTAATTATATATTTAAAATTCTTTTAAATAATAACAACTTAAATTCACATCCTTAAAACTCCATTTTAAATGAATTTATTCATTAAAACTCATGTTCAATGTAATAAATTATTTATTTATTTAAATCATGAACTTAAACATTCTCAAAATTAAATTCGAATTTAAATAATAATTAATTTTTATTTGTGATTTAAACTAATCTCATCATTTTAAATTATTACAGAGAGTGAAAAATTATAACCATTATTATTCATTTTTTAATGTGCTGACACTAAAGGTTCAATTAATATTGGCAGTAGGCCTAAATCATATTTTTATCCTACAGGTCATGAGTGGCCTTTAGCAAGATATTATGACTCCCCAAGTAAATGAAAAGCTCATGATTTGAGACAACCTTAATATAACTGCTGATGTAATCTTTTTGTCTCATGATATCTTGATAGAATATAAGGCATGGACAAAGTTAATGTTATATCATTCTATCTTTGATTACTTGAAACCTAATTATACTGACTAAACAAATGATATTGATCTCCATCAATTCATTTGAGGATGACCATGCATTTCTCAGTCTCAATTATCAAGGGGATCTTAAGATATATCTCATATAATAAGAAGGATAAATTCCATCTTAATTGCTCATATCTCACTACATAATTCTTATTATGTTCAAGTATAACCTTTATAGTCATTTGATTAAAGACAATGTTTGATTATAACAAAACATAATATTTCTTATGTTGAGAACTATAGCGATCTTAGGTCAAAAGATTTAATAACATAACTATTAAAGATTAACTTATGACTTTGATCCATCTATTAATCTCAAGATGGGTCTATCCAATATTTTTCTCAACAAATTGATATAAATTTGATTTGTATCTCATACACATATTTATCTCATGAATATCAATCAAATTTTATACTAATCTTAATTCATTATTATTCCCATAACAATAACCGATTAGAAATATTTAGAATAATTAAAATATTATTCAAGGATATTATATATAATAAACATGTAAATCATAGTTAAAATAGTTAAAATACTATTCTCACAAATAGTTAAAATACTATGTCCATACGATAGGCCTAGAGCACTATTACTAATAATCTCCCACTTGTGCTAGGCCGATTCATTAATGTATATAATACTTATGAACCTAGCATGACGATCATGTTTTGTTTGTGGTAGAGGCTTAGTCAATGGATCAGCAACATTATAATCTATTGTAACTCTCCATATCTTAACATCACTTCTCGTAATAATTTATCGAATGAGATGATAACGCCTAAGAATGTATTTGGATCTCTTATGTGGTCTAGTTTCATTTGCTTGTGCAATTGTACAATTATTGTCACAATAAACATCAATAGGATTTGTAATGCTAGGAACCACTTTAAAGTTATTAATGAACTTTTTAATCCAAACTGCTTCCTTTGTTGCATTAGATACTGCAATGTATTCAGCTTCAGTTGTAGAATCAGCAACAATGCTTTGCTTTGAATTTTTCCAGCTAATTGCACCACCATTTAAACAAAACACATATCCTTACTGAGATCAAAAACTATCTTTGTCATATTGGAAGCTTGCATCTGTGTAACTATTTACAACCAATTTGTTATACACCAAGAACATATCTTTGGACCTTCTCAGATACTTAGAATGTTTTTGATAGCTGTCCAATGACTCTCATCAGGATCTAACTGGTATCTACTTGTTATGCATAAATCATAAGATAGATTTGGTCTAGTGCACAATATGGCATACATGATAGATCATATTGCTAAGGCATAAAAAATCTTACTCATTCACTTTCGCTCATCTTTAGTGTTAGGACACTAAGATTTACTAGGAGGAATACAGTGAGACATGGGCAAGTATCCTCTCTTGGAATCTTTCTTACTGAACCATTTCAGTACTTTGTCTATGTAAGTATTTTGACTTAGACCAATCAGCCTCTTAGATCTATGTCTATAAATCTTTATCCCTAGTATATAGGTAGTTTTTCCCAAGTCTTTCATGGTAAAATACATTCCTAACCAAGACTTGACATTCAGCAAGGTAGAAATATCATTCCCAATGAGTAAAATATCTTCAACATATAAGACCAAAAATATAATTACGCTCCCACTAATTTTCTTATAAACACGAGGCTCATCTTCATTTTTGATAAATGCAAACCATTTGACTGATTCATCAAATCAAAGATTCCAACTTTGAGTGACCTACTTCAAACCATAAATGGATCTTTGGAGCTTGCATAATTTACCAAAATTCTTAGGTTGTATAAAACCTTCTAGTTGTGTCATGTACACATCCTCAAGTAAGTTTCCATTAAGAAACGTAGTTTTAACATCTATTTGCCAAATCTCATAATCATAATATACAACAATGTCAATAATAATTCTAATAGATTTAAGAAAAGCTATAGGTAAAAAAGTTTCATCATAGAATATACCATAAGTTTGTTTGAAACGTTTTGCAATTAGCCTTGCTTTGTAAGTATCACTTTGTCATCTATGTTAGTTTTCTTTTTAAAAATCCATTTGCACCCAATGCTCTTTGTACCTTCAAGTGGGTCATTCAAGGTCCATACCTGAGTATCATACATGGATTGAATTTCAAACTTCATGGCCTCTAAACCATTTCTCAGATTCTAGATTCAACATAGCCTCTTGATAGGTCGTGGGTTCATTTTGATCCACTAACAATACATCATTATTATCAGTAACAAGAAATCCATATTTTTCGGGCTCATGACATATCCTATCAAATATACATAAATTTTGTGCTATAGGTGTGTGTCAGCAATAGTTTGTTGACTATGAGTATCCACAGGTAGTTCAATATTATCTTATAGTTATCAAACTTCTTCTAAGTTGTACCTTACTCTCACTAGTTCCTTAAGAAATAAATTCTCTTTGTAGAAAGACACCATTCCAAGCAACAAACATTTTATTCTCTATAGGATTGTAAAAGTAGTATTTCTTAGTCTCTTTAGGATATCCCACAAAAAGATATTTATCAGATTTGGGCTCTAGCTTATTTGAAATTGATGTTTTACATAAGCCTCACAATCCCAAATCTTAAGAAAAGACAAACAAGGTTTTTTACTAGTCCACATCTTATATGATGTCTTTTCAACCTCTTTGGATGGAACTCGATTTAGTGTGAATGCAGTAATTTCAAGTGCATAACCCCAAAAGGTAAATGGAAGATCTGTTGGACTCATCATAGATTAAACTATATCTAATAAAGTTTGATTTCTCTTATCATACACACCATTCCATTGCAGTGTTCCAGGGGGATTAATTATGAAATGAATTTATAAGTTCTAAGTTGGTTATCAAATTCTTGGCTCAAATATTCACCACCTCGATCAGATCGAAGTGCATTGATTGTCTTGCCAAGTTGGTTTTGTACTTCATTATGAAAAGATTTGAACATTTCAAATGATTTAGATTTATGTCTCATCAAGTAGACATAACCATATCCACTGAAGTCATCAGTAAATATAATGAAGTACTTGTAACCTCCCCTAGCATCTAAACTTAATTTTCTACATACATTTATATGTATGAGATCCAATAATTCATTGGCCCTTTCACTGTGTCCAAAAAAGGAATCCTTTGTCATCTTACCCAATAGACAAGATTCATATCTATCATATGATTCAAAATCAAATGAATTCAAAAGTTCAACTTGATGGAGTTTTGATATACATTTCTCATTTATATGACCAAGGCGATAATGCCAAAGATATGTTGAATTTAAATTACTTGATTTAAATTTCTTAGTAGTTATTTTATATATATGAAAATCATTAGATTTTAGAATGTTGATAACATAAAGACCATCCTGAAAATAGGTATTTGCTTAGAACATGTCTTTATGAAAAATGGAGCAATTATTATTCTTAATAATAAAAGGAAAACCATCATTATCCAAACAAGAAATTGAAATAATATTTCAACACATTGTATGAACATAATAACAATTATCCAAAACTAACAAAAGCCCACTAGGCAAAGTAAGTTCATAACTTCTTATAGCCAAAGTAATACTTTTTGCTCTTTTGCCTACCCATAGAGCAATTTTTCCCTTCTTCAGTTGTCTACTCCTTTTGAATCCTCACACATTTTTATAAATGTGTGATCCATATCCATAATCAAATACCCATGAACTAGAAAAAGAAAAATTAATTTGTATAACATAAATGCGTGAAGAACTAGTCTCGCCACTCTTCTTCTTCTTCTTCTTCAAATCTTCTAAATATAATTTGAAGTTTCTCTTATAATGGGCAGGTTCATTACAAAAGAAACAAACACCCTCCTTTGGAGCTTTAGCCTTGGGTTCATGTTCGAGTTTGAGTAGATCATTAGAATTTTTTTTCCCTTGCATTTTCCTTGATCTTGAAGCCTTTTCTATTTTGAACCATTAGAATATGACCAGGCTTGAATTTAACATTCTACTCAGTAGTTTTAAGCATCGTATGCAGCTCATAGATAGATTTGTCCATTTCATTCATGTTATAGTTCATGATCAATTGGCCATAACTATCAGGAAGTGAATTTAGGATCAAATTAGTTGCCAACTTTTGGCTCAATGGAAATCCAAGCCAATCAAGGTGCTTAATATAGCCTTTTATTTTTAGAACATGAGCACTAATCAATGCACCCTTAGCCATCTTGTAAGAATGCAGTGCTTTGGTAGTCTCATACCTTTCTTGCCTTGCTTGTTGCTGAAACATTTTCTTAAGATTGAAGATCATATTATAAGCTTCTATATTTTTTATATCCTTCTGAAGTTCAGAACTTTTGGTAGCTAGCATCAAGCATGCAACATCAATAGAGTCATTATGATGCTTCTCATAAGCATTCTTATCATCTCTAAGAACATTATCAGCTGGTTCTTTATGGAGAGGTTCATCCATGACATAATGCATCCTTTTTTTGTTTGAGAACAATTCTCAAATTTCAAAATCAATCAAGAAAGTTAGTCCAGTAATTTTATCCTTCTCAAGGACTGATCGTAGTGACATAGTAGAATTATTATTGTTATTGTTGGCCATATACAATGAATACAAAGTTCGATAAGTATTTTGATTATGAAAAATTCTCACTAAATTAATAATCCTCAATAATAATCATATTAATCTAGTGAGCTAATATCCATATTTTACTTCTTTAAGTCGACTTTGGCATGACACTTAAAATTAAATTATTTAGATAGGTAGCTTTTACCAATTACATCTCATGTAATTCTTGGATATTTAATGGATTTTGATATCATATGTGTCCTGACATCTTTAAATCCCATCTAATGCCATTAGGCCCAAAACTAATAACCTAATAAATTTATACCATGGTTAAACACATGGGTAATACCATTACTCATCTTGTCTCAATGATGTCACCTTATGTAATTCTACTTTGGTGATAAAAGATTTAACAAGTATTTAAATATGGATGACATGCTAATTTTAAATTTTATGTGATAGATCTTGATTGAGTTTAATTTTCAATTAATAAATTTCATCACATATCTAGTATCACATACCCATGTAACATCATACATAACATCTCATACATGCATACAATAAACATGTCATATTATGGTCTTAATCTAGATTGATCTTTATAAGCCAATATGAAGATCAATAGTCATTCCTAGGTGTAGTAATAAGTAGTTCCATGAAGTTGATTTGACCACCAACTTGCCCATAAACACCTAGCTCCTCCATCATCATGGTTGGATTGCATGACTTCAAATGGCTTGCATTGTCTCTCTCTTATTTTATTACAACAATTAAAAAATTACAATAAAACAAAAATGGTATGCAAGCCATATATAACAATTATAACCATTGAAAAAAAATAATAATCTACCAAACACATTGGTTAAAAAAGTCATACTGTGCACCAAGTGAAGCAACATAACATGCAAAATATACATTATTATCTTATAGCATACACAATATGCATTAAATGAAATAAATTATAATAGCCATGTATTTTAAAACAATTAAATTTATAAGGTGCTACGAAGAGATGTTATGGTGGTTCCGCTAGCCGGTTAGCGGACGGGGTCAAGGGGGGCCGCCCTCACGGAGTCGGGGGCACACCCTAGGAAAAAAAATTTAAATTTTTATTGATCTCATTAATAAATTTTTATTGATCTCATCAATAAATTTTTATTGATCTCATTAATAAATTTTCATTGATCTTATCAATAAATTTATATTAATCTCATCAATAAATTATTATTTATCTTTTCAATAAATTTTTATTAATCTCATTAATAAATTTTCTTTGATCTTATCAAAATATTTTTATTAATATTATTAATAAATTTTTTATTGATCTTATCAATAAATTTAAAATAAGCCAAAATCTATCAAAATCACATTAAAATAACATATTATATAATCTTGATATATATATGACTTATTTTGGCACCACCATAAGTAATCACTGATAAATCAAAATTGATATATGAATTTATTCTATGTATTAATCTGATTAAGACAAGGCTAGAATCATATATCATGTTATTAAATACTTTAATGGCAATATCCCATTCAAATTCTCAATCATACTAACGAATCCTTTTAGGTTTTGGATTCAATCGATTAATACCTTAACAAAACCTATTAACTATGTTATTCACACAAACCATAATAACACATATTTTCAAAAATACAAATCTTGCTAGAATTATATACATCACATACATATGATTAAATATGGCATTATCTGTTTTTATGAAAATACAAGTTCCTCTGATACCACTATTAGGGTTTCGGGTAGAATATCCAATATAATTGGAACATAAATGTAGTGGAATTTATAATTTTTATCCCTTACCCCACCAAGGATCACAAGCATTTCATAAAAACACAAAGGAAGAGTAAACGAAACTTACCTCTTGTAGATCAATTCATCAAGCCTTCAAAGTGTACGTCTTAGTTTATTCGGATCTTCAAAGGTGCTACCTTTCTGAAAAAATGACCACTCTGTATATGTATCCATGCGCAAACAAATAATGAATGATCTTATTGAATGCTAGTTCAGATTCATCTTTTCAAAATGAATGTATTTTTTTTTGTTTTATAAAAAATGACTACTTGCATCAAATATGTCTCACATATATATATACAAGTTTTCTATGGTTTTAGTCATAAATGAATTTAATTATATATTTAAAACTCTTTTGAATAATAACAACTTAAATTCAAATCCTTAAAACCCTCTTTTAAATGAATTTATTCATTAAAACTCATGTTTAATGTAACAAATTATTTATTTATTTAAAACATGAATTTAAACATTCTCAAAATTAAATTTGAATTTAAATAATAACTAATTTTTATTTGTTATTTAAAATAATCTAATCATTTTAAATTATTACAGAGAGTGAAAAATCATAACCATTATTATTCAATCTTAATGAGCAACCCTATAGGTTCAATTAACATTGTCAGTAGGCCTAAATCATATTTTGATCCTGCAAGTCATAAGTTGCCTCTAATAATACATTATGACAACCCGAGTTAAATAAAAAACTCATGATCTGAGACAATCTTAATATAGCTAATGACATAATTATTTTTTCTCATGATATCTTAATAGAAAATAAGGCATGAATAAAGTCAACCTTATTTCATTCTATCTTTGATTATTCGATCCCCTATTAGACTGACTAAACAAATGATATTGATCTCCATCAATTCATTTGAGCATAACCATGTATTTCTCAGTCTTAATTATCAAGGGGACTCTAAGATATCTCTCTTATAATAAGAGGGACAAATTCCATTTTAACCACTGATATCTCACTACATAATTCATATTATGTTCAAGTATAACCTTTGTAGTCATCTGATTAAAGACAACGTTTGATTATATCAAAACATAATATTCATTATGTTGAGAACTATAAAGATCTCATGTCAAAAAATTTAATAATATAATTATTAGAGATTAACTTATAACTTTGATCCATGCATTAATCTCAAGACGGACTGCCCAATATTTGTTCTCAGCAAATAAATATATATTTGATGTTTATCTCATACACATATTCATCCCATGAATATCAATCAAACTGTATACTAATCTTAATTCATTTTTATTCCCATAATAATAACCTATTAGGGATATTTAGAATAATTAAAATATTATTCAAGGATATTATATATAATAAACATGCAAATAATAATAATAATTAATTCTCACAAATAGTCAAAATATCATGCCCATATGATATACCTAGAGTTTATTTACTAATAGCCATGACATACAAAAATTTAACTCTCTTTTGATATATACTACTCCCATGGAGTGACATTTATAATAACAGATAGGCCCTATTGTCCAGGGGCCTTGCATCTTGGGTCAGAACCCATTGAAGGCTTCGTTATATGAATTACGATTAGTTGAGGAGAGTTGTGGGCCATAAAGCCTATACCTTTTTAGCTTTGTTTTCAAACTAGTTGATATGTCACTTGAGTTGCACCATGAGGTCCCTCATCGAGAAATTGAGGCACCACAATTTCCCATAGATCAATTTAGCTTACATTCCAATTTCATTACATACTTTACATATGTGCCCATTTGGCTTGACAACCACCTCATGGGTTTAGATTTTCTCCACAGTAATCTTTGATTAAGCCTCCAAGACTTACACATATTCACAACTCTCCTCTTTACAAGCAACATTTTACATAACTAAGTTTCAACATGCTCGATGTGGGACCTCGACAGTTTATATTCATCCTTGGCATCATACTCTACTCTTTTCAGAAGAGGAGAGTAGCAGGTCAATAGTCCAAGGGACCACATGTATAACATTAGTGAACAGTTCTAGTAAGTATAGTCAATATATGTACATATGCCATAAGATTGGAAATACTATAATTTACAATGCCTCATCTTGCAATATCTCACATTCTATTGAGGAGAATACTAGATACAGACAGAACATGCCAATGCATTTGAGTGAACATGCCATCATCCATAACCACACACATGCCATCATCTAGCCATAACATACAGATCCTCAGGGGTGTCATCACCCCTCTCAAAATAGCTCTCAAATAAAGTGTCAGAGAGTTCCATAACCTGCTCCCTATATGCCACCCTTCAAAACTCCAAATAGAAAACCACCACAATAGAACCAAATAAAAAAAATAAAAAAAATAAAAAAAACACTTATGAACCATAGTTTTTAAGGAGCTGGGATCTCCTATTAATCTTTTATGCTAGCCCATGTGGGGCAGTTCCTCTTTGTATATTGTATTTCACCTTGTTTTTGTTTCTAAGATTCAAAGAGGGGCCCTCTTTGGGAGTCGAGAGGTCCTTTCTTTTGTTTACCTTGCTTTTACTAAGGTGAAGTCATCCTTTTCCTCCTCCTCTTGTGGATCATTTGTCTTTCCCTTCAAATAGTCGAGGCTTTCTTCTAGGCCTCTTAAATCCATTACTACTTCAGTAACTTCTCCATTTTCTCATGTTTCTTTGAGTCCTGGAGAGGTGTCAATTTTTTCCTCTTCAATTCTTTGATTTGCAATGGTGCTAGGAGCCTAAAATCTTTCATTTTTTTTGCTGCATCATCTTTATTTTTCATTCAACAATTGTTAACCACATGCCCAAACATAGAACAGAACTTACAAAAAGGAGGCAATTACTCATAGAATATAGCTACCTTATTATGGACCCATCTGGAAAATTAAGGATAATATCATTTGACAAATCATCATTAAGATCTATCTTTAATAGCAACCTAGTATATGCAATATTAGAGATATTAGATATTGACTTATCCATATGAAGGAAGTGGCAAATGTAACTGGCAGCTTTGCTTTGCCCAATAGAGTTCCATAGATGGATGGAAAAGTTATGGAGCTTCACCCAAATACTTATTTTGGCCATATCCTTTACACCATAATGAAAATTCATAGGGAGTGGCTTTATGTAAAGTGGCCTCCTAAATACTAGGATTGGCCCTGATTTCAGCACATCCTCCATATTATTAAGTTTTTGAATTTGAAAATAATCCAACCACTGGGGTGTTGTATAGGTCTCCTAAATACTTATTTAATAACAAAACTCGGTTTTTGAATTTGAAAATTCATAGGGAGCTTCCTTCCCCCATTGTTCTTCTAAGAACCTTTTAAGGAGGATCTATCAAGGGTTCTTTGTAACAAAGTAATATCCCACACGGTAGTTCTTCCAATATTCAGCCCCATGGAGTAAGTCTTCTATCTCGAAATAATTATAGGTCTCAAATCTTCATTCTCAAAAGTTTTGTTATTTGAGCTTAACAAAGCTTGAAATTCCTCCATTTCAAAGTTATTTTTAAATTCATGTGAATTTTTAACATCAACCGAGGTAGTATTTTGATAAGTTGCATGTTTAAGATATGCAATCATACCTCCAATGCCATTAAAATTATCCACGGTATGCATATTATTATCTTCATCATGTAAACTATCATTCGGTAAGGGATTAAAATGAAATCGGTTGTTCGAAGACCTATTATTTACATTCAAAATATCATTAGAGCATCTAGGATTACTAAATTTACCATTAATTCCAGTATATGTACTCGTGGTTTTTAGGTAGAAAAATATTCCGTTCAACAGAAGCCTTACCGAAGAAGATTTTTTGGCTATTTCCATCTTCAATGACGTATTTAGTCACATCAGAATCATCATTAGAGTATATTATCAATTTCCTTCTTTGATTTGGCTTTGAGAATTTATCGGAGAGCTTTTGGACTCCTGAGATGAGCGTAGGGATATCGAGATAGCTTTTGGTGAAGACTAAGTTTCTTTGAGCAAAATTTGGAAGCTCATAGAGCCGATCATCAAACTACTTGTTCTGATACACCCCGACATAATGGGGTGGAAGAATAGAAAAATCATTACTTGTTGGAGGTTGTCCATGCTTCATTGATATAAGCACATATGTCTTTATCCTATTGGGGACACACACTTACCTCGGCAACATATTTGATCAACTGAATTCATTCAACCACTATTTGTTTCCAAACAACATACTAGGCTCTCATTGAATTAATTGTTGCTCTAGTCAGTCCAATTTATCACCTCACATCTTTGGTTGTGTAGCATATGTACACTTCATAAGCATCATCACAACAAGTTTACACTTCGAGCATTGTGATGTGTCTTTTTAGGGTATGCCAACTTATTAAAATGGGTACCAATGCTATCACCCTCCAAGCAAATGAATGTTTGTTATAATAGATGTAGTATTTCATGAAGAAAAGATGTAAATTTCCTCTGAGCTTAAACTTAAAGAAGAGCACATTGAAAAAGTTCAAGCTCTAAACTATGATTTTCTGATCACTATAAATGAGGAACTCTCTAAATCTGGTAAAAATCTATATGGAAAAGAAAAGGAATTCCCTAAACATGGTAATGAGAATGCTGGTGAATTAGATTTGAGTGGTAAAAATTTGGACCGCAAAAGTGATGAACATAATGAAGACCTAGAAAATGAAGTTGTGGATCAACCTCCATCTGAATCTCTTGCACCACAAGCAACTGATATACCAAACCAATCACTTATTAAGGATGGTCCTGCTGTAATGTCTGAGCCACCAAGAAAATAACTACCATCGCATCAAACTAGAGGTATTCCCAAACCCACATATAAACCAAAACTTTTAGTAAAGTTAAATATCTCATGAGTCACCATGTGTCTAATTATCATTTGTCTGAATCAAATAAGTCATTTTTTAATCAATTATCTACTACATCTATTTCTAAATGATGTTTTGTTAATTCACTCTAATTTAATCAAGGTTGCAAAAATTTTCGACTTTAAATTTTAGGTATATAAATTTTGAACTATATTACTCACAACATAAATTCAAAACATTGTAACATGAAAGTAGTGTATTGCATTGTAATCATACATATAAATTTTTGATTGGTATACTCAACATATCATTACATATACATATGGCTTGAAATCATTTTCGGTATATGGATATGAATTGATATTTTAAGACATAATTAAAGATAAATTAAAGGTGATTACCTTGATTTAAATAAAAATTATTTTAGTTTAGAATTCAACAGATTAGACATGCTCATTATCAATGTGAGATGAAAATGATTCATCAACACAAGGGTGATTAATAGACAGAATCTTAAGATAATAAGTATGTACTTCTAGAAAGATAAATCTTAAGTTTCATAAATTAGAGATAAATTATGAGAGTACAAATAATTTTTTTAGATCAGAGATATATAGTAACTATTCGTCAAATAAAATTGTATTTATCATTACAAAATTTTTAAAGTATGTGCTACATGTATAACTACAACATGACTCATGTAGACATTAAAGTTGGCTTATGTAAAAAATAATAATAGTACCAATGGTTTTAAACACTAGCATGAAATTTATGAGTTGTCTTTTAAGGGATTTGTAGTTTAGAAGGAGTTCTAAGAACGAAGATTTTAATAACATTTCTTGTCATCTAGAATTATCATGTGTTAATAGTTTTTTTAGTCTGTAAAAATCAAAACTCTATTTCTTTGAAGATCTAGCCTTTCCTTTAACAAATGTGTTGTATTCTTCTCCTCTAGTTATTTAATTGAGAAGAAGGGGGTGACGGCGATAGAGAAAGAGAATGAAATAAAAAGAATTTGTGTTTGTACACCACAATATTTGTAATTCCCTAATTCACATTCACAATAAATGCAAACATTTTGATTTTATAGTGACTTTTCCCAAAGTCACATTAGTATTATAAGTATCTCCATGTGTTGTAAATATAACACAAGATCTAAATTTATGTTACATTTCAGAACTATGTGTATATCATAACAATAAAATTTATTATTTTGGCTTTCTCTCAATGTCTTTCTATGGCATCGGATGCCATATCCTAGTTGAGTTTGGTGACTATATTTCTAATAAAAAATCACTTAAACTTTATGGTCTTAGACGATGTCATTTTATGGTGTAAATCTTTTTCTTACATCATCTCATATATATTTCATATGATAGATTTTAATTCCATGGTACCATTTCTTATGGATTTCTATGCATCATGACTTATTAAATACTTAGGTTTATTCATATTTCCTTACAAATTAATTTTTGTAGAGTAATTCCATAGGTATTTTTATGATACAAGTTTTATACTTTGTTTATAAGGTGAAACTTTAATTGTCAGAGATATTCCTTCTTAGAATAGTTTTCAACTTCATAAAGTTTTCTTATTATTTCTTTTTTACGTAATCATGATTCTTTGTGACTCAAGTTACATTAGCCTTTGATTCTATAATTATAGGAACCCTGTTTATACTAAAAGCTATTTGATTGATTTTTTTTGATTAGTTGTTTGAATGCATTTTGTTGTTTTTAATAATAAATGAATTTACAGTCTATTGAGTTTGCAATTAAAAGTGATGTGCATGTTACATAGTAGATGTTTGGTGTGTAAATTTTAACTTACGTACAAAATATCAAACCATTAGTTCTTATAGAATATATGCCTACAATTTATAATATAGATGGAGTTGAACATACTATTGATAAGATTGTAGCACATGATTTTAGTAGGTTTATCTTGACTGTGACAAATAATGAAATTCTAATTTATTGTCCTTATACATTTATATGTATTGAATGAGTCCACCATGATGTGACTATTTTGTACTAACAAATAAAATAAAAACATATCATTTTTTTTGTAAATACTATTACTTGTAATCTTGTATTAATTAAAGACATGTAAACCTTCTAATAGCTATTTTGATTCATAAAGAGACCTATAAATAGATTAAATAAACTTAGTGAGTTGAATAACTTTATCAGCTAATTGTGAATATTAATTATTGATAGAATCTATATCATGTTTGATAGATTGATGATACCCCCTTGGTGATACTTATAAGTTTTGATATTTTCAAACTAAATAAAATTTTAATCTGGTATATCAATTATATACTTAACATAATTGATATATGATTCAACTTAGTGAGTTGAATAACATAATAAGAGATTAATTAAACCAAATAGTCTATGTGTATTAATGCAAGAAGGGAATTAATTCCTTAAGAATTTAAATTATACCTTAACATGTTTTACATTTTGTTTCGAGATGAAGCTTTATTTATTACAGATTTTCCTTTGATAAATAGTTCTTCACTACATAAAGTTCCTTATTGTTTTTTTTTACTTGATCATGATTCTTTGTGGCTCATGTCACCCTAGTCTTTGTTAATGTGATCTCTATAACACCTTGTTTAGCTTGTTCTTAATATAGGAATTTAGCAATTATTGAAATTTTTTTTTATTTTGTTGGCAAACATTGAATTGGAAAAAAAATTTGTTTTCATGGAAAAAAAAACTAAAAAACATAAATTATTTCACATAAAAAATTTTGGTAGTTTTTCCTCTTGTTCTATGACTAAACATGATTACATATTATTTTTTTTTTCATGTATGTGAAGAACCATATGGAATCACAATCTAATTTTAGATTTTAAGAATCTTAAAGTACATAAAATAATGCTTGCCTCTTAAAATGATACAGGTGCCAAAAACCCCCCATAATAACTTGAAAGTGAGACAAGTAGATGCTGCAATGAGATTCTCATTATAGCCCTACTAGCAATGATAATTCAATGAACCTTATTTAATATTTACAACCTCCAAAAATGAAGGTAACACACTTGTGAGGGATTGTAAAAATGTAGTTGCATGATGTGAAGATACAAGAGAGAATTGGTAATTCTTTTCGTATTCATTACAAAATTTTACAAAAAGGTCCATAATGAGAATGACAACTCCATATATATAGTCTTATGAATATATTTAAAGTTTATTATCATATAAGAATTGAGAAGTTATGATAATAATAGGAATAGAATGAAAGTACAAAAAGTTTGATATGGAGATGAATTTCACAAGGAATAACAAACAAAAGAGATGTCATCAACCTTCATCTTTTATTCTGATTTCAAACACACCAATATGTTTTTGTAAGTCTTACAAAAATACATTGTCAGACTCAATTTCTTTTTCTTGGATACCGCTACTTATTACAATTTTATATTATAAATTACATCAATATGTTTTTTGTTGAACTTGCAAAAATACATTGTTAGACTCAATTTCATTTCCTTGGATACCAATACTTATTACAATTTTTAATATAAAATACATCAAGATGTTTTTGTCAAACTTGGAAACATACATTTCATGACTCAATTTCATTTCCTTCGGTGCCCATACTTGTAATTTTTTTTATAAACACATGAAGATGTTCATGATTTTATAATTTTTAAAAATTTAACAAATATAAAATTTTCATTAGTATTTTAAATTTTCTATTAAAAATATGATAGTAATTTTTATTTTATACATTTCTATATCCTTATTAAATGTATCACATTGATGAAAGTTAAAATTTTGATGTATCATAGTTCTATAATTTTATGAATTATAATTTTTTCAGATATTAATTATTTTAATGGCTAGATAGTTATTTTCTTTTAATTTTAAATTCTAAATACACACACACACACACACACACACACACACACACACACATACATATTATGTAATTTTCAATTTATATATTTTTATGATTTAACTAATTATATAATGTAATAAGATTTATAATTTTAATAAAATTTTATTTGGTTATAATTTTAATTATAATTGTGATAAAATTTTATATGGTTATAATTCTATTATATATTCTAATATGTTTTATAATATATGTATATATGTATATATGCTTTTATATAAATATATAAAAATTTTTGGTTTAAAAAAATAATAATTGCTTTGATTTGTAAAAAGTGGTTTTTAATTTTGAACAAAATTGGAATATGTGTGTGTGTGTGTCTATGTGTGTGTGTTTGTATCACAAGGAAGAACAAAATTGGATTTTTAATTTTTTAGTACACGAAATGTATATATTTTATGTTTTGGTATAGTTTTTTTTATTTTTTTAAAGTATTATTTTTATAAATATTTTCTTAATAGTGATAAAAAACATAAATTTTGTATTATTTTATATACATATGGTGATTGACATTTATCAATCACCTATTTTAATAAAGTGATTGTGCTCACCTCAAGACTGTGTAGTGTAATAAATTTATTTTTTTATAAAATAATAACTGGTACACTTTTTCATTTATATTAATCTTGTTTTGTTATTCAAACCTTTCATGTGTTTCAAATTTGTGAGAATCCAAGTATTCCCACTATTCTAACTTTTTATGATTATCGTAACAATCTCAGTGTCTCATTTTTCACAATCTCTCAATTTATATTCTTATCACATGCTGATGTTGTGATTCAATTAGAATTATAATGATATTTCTTTTAAATCTTTTTTTTCCAATTCATGTTTTCCCGAATGTTTAGTTGTCATGTTTGATTTTTGTATTGCTTTTCCCTAATTTTGATCCTTTGTTATGACCAATGCAAGTCGAAATCATTATTTAGTAATAATTTCTGATTTTAAATTTCTTTTAGTGTTCAATTTATTCATATTGTACTGTCATTTATGTTGGGAAATTATGCTTCCATAGTTTGATTTAGAAGAAACAACACTAAAAGAACAGAAAATAACAAAATAACAAAGGATATATATCCAATTCACAATCCAACCACGGTAGAATTAAAAAACAAGAAAACAGAACTAAAAATTACGTAATTCATTAGTCGCTCAGTATGACTAGTTATATCTACCAAAAAATATATGTGCGTTACAGATTAAACTAAAAATATCTTACATGTGAGCGTAGAGATAGTCGAGATATATCGCATAGAGAGAGAGAAGATGAACAGTTTCGGATCCAAAAAAATAGTAACCTGAAAAATAAAATACAAAACATTTTATATTAGAATTTTTTTGGTTCAATTAACCGGAGCAGGTCAAATCATTGGACAGGTCAGACTCTATACCAAAAATTTTGGCCCGCTGACCAGACAGGATGACCTCCGTTGATGTGCTGTTACTACATCCCCGATCTCTTAATATTTTTTTTTCTGCACTTACATGAAAATATTAAAACAAAAATATTTGGTTATACAAACAGATTATCAAAACAAGTTATATATAGCATATGTTACATTCATTTTTTGTCTAGATAGTTATGTTGAGCGAGTTCCAATCATAGAATCTCTTCTAATCTTTTGTACTATTTCATTAGTCACTGTAGAGTTCCAATAATAGAATCTCTTTTAATCTTATATACTATGTCATTGAATCGGTAATAGAAGTGAAGCAAATGACAAGATTGAGCTAGAAAATGCTACAGTTCGGTCTTCCCAAAATGACTAACCACAGGTTTAGACATTTACAAAGTATTTAAAAATACTCTAGATGGCTTCGCACTGAATCTACTTAATGTATTCATTTCCTCAAAACATTGGATATCAATGCAAGAATGTATAATATTTATTTCAAAAAAAATATCATAGATGCTTCATCTCTTCATTGTGTATCTAAATGGCTACATTCAAACACACACACATAAC
Source organism: Sapria himalayana (assembly GCA_029783825.1). Lineage (NCBI taxonomy): Eukaryota > Viridiplantae > Streptophyta > Magnoliopsida > Malpighiales > Rafflesiaceae > Sapria > Sapria himalayana. The sequence continues at coordinate 1,277,762 of JAREIK010001073.1, read as the reverse complement.
ACATCCTCATTTACATATAGATATGTACATGTGTGTGTGTGTGTGTGTGTGTGTGTGTGTGTGTGTGTTGTGTGAATGTATGCAATTTTCAAAATGTAATGTGTAAATATATTTACATACAAATGTATTGAAGCAGAGACCAAGCAATTATATTTTTCTTGAATGGCTAAATTAGGAAAATATATAGAAGTAAATACCAACAATATTATATGCTTACATGCTCTTAATTATGTACTAAAATAGACTTAATTTATTTTGTTTGGATATTTTTATTACAACTTAGATTGAGAGGAGATATAGTAATGGACTAGAGTGTCATTGAAAAATAACATCTGCTAAGTGTCATTTATTGCCAGTGTACCATATATTGATTGAAAGAAATTGGAGCTAATTTGAATAGAAAGAATAAGAACCCAAAACAATCTAAATGATGATCAAAACTAAAATTTTTATAATATTTGGATACATATGTAATAGTTGTCTGCCCTTCTGGCTTATTTTACTAATTCTGATGTGATATTTTACATGTAACAAAAAAATAAGACTAAGCTTTATATTTTAAGAATCAATACTCATTGACTGCATCATTAAATTATATATTTAACTACTAGAAACTAAGTATATATGTAGATAATATAATAATTAATGAATATGTGTAGCTTGCTTTCCTTTCTAGAATATATTAAATCTGTGAAACCATTATGCTATTTCATGTACATATCTTCTTTTAGTTTTCCAAAAGGAGAGTGGTTTTCATATATGTTTGTCAATTTTTATAGTCATAAAACACACCAAATGCAAATCAAGATCCTGTTGAAGGGCTACTTTGTAATACACAATTTTTTTATCATATTCAATATCATGAATCTATTGGAATCTCCATGTGATTAATTACTCTAAATATTTGTGCATTCATATCCATATTAGTCCTTTCGTGAAAATCTAATCACATAATATATATATTTTAGATGGATCAACCAAGATCTATGCTTGGTTAGCATACATAGATTTTATCTCATATCTCATGGCTCTGAGTCATTTTCATATTTCAAGCCTTCCAATGCTTATCTTTTAGTTGATGGCTATTTTGATCCATTCTTACAACATCACTGTTCTGTATAACAAGAATGTCATACCACATGATCATCTTTATTTGACCTATGTTGTTATGATGTCCACCAATGAGTTTTATTCCCTTGGATGGCTCAACCATGGTCCATACTAGTTAACATATGTTGATTCTATCTCAAATTGGATGACTCCAAGTCATTTCTCATATTATGGGCTTTCAACTTTTTCTTTATAGATAGTTGTCTCATCTTGATCTATCAGTAGAACAATACCATCTATGTAAAGATAAATTCATATCTTTCAAAAGTAGGATGATTTATATTTAACTTAGAAAGTTATTGTACCTCTTGAGTAGTTTCTTGTTCCCAAACATTTTGTGAATGGTGCTCAAGCACCCTATAGAGTTCAACATTCTATGGTGGTTTTTGATCTTCATTAAGCTCAATATCTTTCATTAGTCTTTCTAGAGATTGTTTTTTTTTTCAAGAAATGCACATGTAAGAGCAATAAAAACTTTGTACTCAATTGGTTGAAAGAAATTTCATCACTTTATTTTTTTTTATCTCACAGAGAAACATGTATTAGATTTAGGGCATAGTTTGCTTGAGTTTTTGCATCTCAAATAAATATCATGATCCAAAATATTCATGAAAGGCATTGAATCATCCCCAATACTTATCTCATATGACATCTTTTGAATAGACATAGAGAAAATATTATTTAGTTTGAAAGAAAATGTTAGCAATGCATGTCCTCATATGTATAAAAGAAAATATGAATGATTCATCATCAATCAATTCATATTTAATAGTGTTTGAATCTTCCTTTCTAAATTGTGATTCCAATATGGCATTCCGAAGGTGTACGTCATGATACTTTTTCATTGACTTTTAGAAGGTTATCAAATGTTTGGCTTAAGTACCAATTACTTGAATCTGATCAAAGTGTTTTGATATTTTTTTCAAGTTGGTTTTATAGTTAATTCTTTAATTTCTTAAACTGTTCAAGGTCTTTAGATTTGTGCTTCATAACATGCACATATATGTATCTTTGGAAATCATCTTGAAACATAATATTCTTTAGTATTTAATAAGACCTGATGAATCTCTAGGCTCCAACCAAATTCAATAAAGTGGGTGTTTCTCATCTTGTCCAATAAAAATGCTGCATACATCTCATATTGCTAAAAATCAAATGAGTCCAAGAATACTACTTGTCATGTTTAGAAATGTGATTCTCAAATATATTGCCAAAGTAATAATATCATAACTAAACATGATTTAAGTCAATCAATTGTCTTGTTTTTTTAAGTTTATGCACATTGATACAAATGTGAGAATCATATTTGCTATTTAATATTTTTAATTTAGAAGTGGATAGATTTACCTTTATAATAAATATATATGAAATAATATATATATATATATATATACATACATGAAACAAAAGTCTTGCTTATCTTTTTTTCCTCTTTGAAGTAGAAGAAATAGTTCCTCTTACATTGAAAATCACACTTTTGGGCATCAATACAATGGCAACCAAATTAGTGTTTTTCTTGTCTTTTCTCTTATAAATCTTCAAAAGAACATTTGATATAAAAATTTTGATGTTTGCATCAACTATCTTAAATATGCTTAGCAATTGAAAAAGAGACTTATCAATTGTATTCATGTTATAGTTTATCACGAATTGTTTATAGCCTTCTAGTAATTCTTACAAAATTTAGTATGTCATCAACTCTTGGCATTAAAGAATTATATCTATGATAAGCCCACAAGAAAGCATTATATCAACTCTTGGCATATCATTTTGAGAACATGAGTTCCCATTGTAGTTTCTTTCATTATCTTGAACTAAAATAATGACATAGATCTATCATATCATTCCTACCATGTATGTTGCTTATAATTTTTTTTAGGTGCCCGATTATATCGAATACAACAATTTCATCTTATTACTTTTGAAGCTCATGGGATATAATAGCAAGCATAAAGTAACCAATGTGTAACATGTCTTTGAGATATTTCGTATAAGCATCTCACTTTGCCAGTGAGCTATTTTGGAGCCCACAAGGGATGAGCTTCTCAAGGACATACATTTTCTTTTCCTTTTTGAGGACAATCTACAATCATCTATCTAAAGTATTTGTCTCATTCAATCTATTCTTCTCATATAATGATTTCAATAATCGTATGTTTGATATGTTTAATCCAATAATGATCCTAATAAAAAATATGCAACATTACAATCATAAAAAGATTTCATGAAAAGGTTATCCCACCATTTTTGATAAAAGTAATAACCATATGTGTTAATTTTAGAAAATATTTCAAAAATTTTCTTGTGGACCAGGATCCATGCTTTACTATATCTTAATGCAACTTTGGTTGAACAGTAAAGATTATAACTATTTAGATATGCAATCATTTCCAAACAGATCATATGAAATTACTAGATAGTTTAATAATTGTGGTTTGCATCCATGTGAAGGACTACCTAATAGAGCATATTGAGTTCTCTAATCCCATAGTATAACCTAGTTAAGTCAGACCTAATAGTAGACATTAAAAACTATATTTCATTGATCAAGGTCTTCACGAGGTTAAATATTAGAAGTGTTTGGATTTGACTAAATATTTTGGATTGAAAGATTTTAAGAGTTTAATTATGGCCATTAATAGGCTACCATACTTTAAAATCCATTCAAACATATCACATCAATCTTGATATGCAATTCAGTCACATTTAATCGTCAAGTTTTTAAAATATTTTGCATCTCAAAAAACCAGCATCACAAATGTTAAACAAAAAAACATAAGTGGCATGATATTGATCAAAACCAAATTGATTATCCCATGCCAATATGAGAATTGAAAGGTGATCCTCTAAGTTACATACCATGCACTACAACCCTAACTTTCATCTAGTTTTCTTCAAGAGCTTCCTTCTATAGATTGTACAAACACTTCATGTGGCTTTGAAATTTTACTGTATCTCTCTTCGGTGTAACACAATCCAAAATTATAATTTCTAACAAAAATCTCAAGTCATATTCAAGAAGTGTTAAATGAGAAGAGAAATATACTAAGAGTATGTAAAGAATGACACGACATGTAAGCCATGTTTGGATTGCTATCCAAAATGAAACAATTAGAAAATAAATAACCACAAAGCTAAGAACCACAAGGGGAGTTATATCAGATTATGATGAACATTTAGAAAATATGGTTTCAAAATAAAAAACCCAACTAGATCATTAACAAATAACTTTGATACCAATATTAGAGTTTATAGTGATTTTTATATTATACCTATGAAAAAAATAATAGGCATAAATCAAGCCCTAACATGGGATCTATGCATAACAAAACCAAGTTATATTAGAAAATAGAATTTGTCTTTTTTGAAAATTGATATGAATCTGAACAAGGTGCAAACCCTTTGAGCTTAACCTCTATACTAGTCAACTCCACTACTTGGAATTCCTATATGATCATCTTATGAATGAGACCAGAATTACCTAGATTGGTGGTGCTACATGACAATTGGAAGTGAGTGTCATGGTTTTTTGTGGAAAGGAAAGATAGAGCTATGACCACTCTATTCCCTTCTTATATATATATATATATATTATCAATAGGCACTATATAGCAAAACTTCATTGTCACCTAAATTATAAAAAACTCATGATATCTAGATTGACAAAAGTCATGGAACATAACACACTTGTGAGGTCAAATCTTCAATTTCTTAATATCTAAGTTAGACTAACAAACCAAATGAGATTGATATGACATTTTGACTCATTTGAGGATGACCATGTATCTTCAGTCTCACTCTATCAAGGACTCAAGACATCTCTCATATTATTATGTAGAAGGAATGGATCTTATCTCCTTGACATATATATTTCTACATGATTTGTGGCATCACATCTATTATTGTTCAATATGTTAAATATAATTGATGGTTGTATTAAAGTCAACAAATTGTCTTACAGAAAACCATGATGATCTCAAGTGTAAGGATGTTTTACTTTATTATCACTATGAGAATTACCCATAAGGACATAATCATCACATAATAATACAAACAACATTATCATGGATGGTTAGTTCTATGCATGTTCTCTAACATGCATCCATATTTCAACTTGATACTACATATTATTTATAATCTTATCTTTAGTACAAACACATACTTGTTTCAAACATATTATTGTCAACCATATCTGCTATAATACTCAAATTTGGATAAGTTTTTGAGAAATAAATTTTTATTCTCTGAATTTTGTTATGGTTATTCATATTATGCATATATGAAAATAATCATAGCAAACTTATCTTTAAAATATTGATAGATATTAATCCTATAATTATCTCATGATTGGACTTTTGGACATAAACCAATATTTTCTCACTTGCACTAAGACCATTCATTTAATTATCGAACAACAAGTATTCTAGTGTGACAAGCATTTTTTTTATTTATTAGAGGTTTCTTCAGTAGTTGCTATCTTGCATATTAACATGTCTCTTCTATCGATCATCTATAGAATTATGCGGATTTGCCAAAGTATGTGTTTCAATTGCTTGTGAGATCTTGGTTCATTAATTTGTATAAATGCTTCATTGTTATTATAATGGGTTTGCACTATATACATAATGTTAGGAGCCAACCTAAGTTTAGATATGAACTTCATGATCTACACTAACTCTTTTGCTGATTGGCTAGCAATAATATAGCCAATTGATGTGGCAGCACTACAAGGAAAAATGCATATATTGATATTTAAAATGAGACAACATAAATATATAACATCGATACTATAAGACATCACCTTATATAGTAATACTATTCAAAGAACTTTATTGGTGACATATATGACAATGAAACAAATTTGATAAATAGTGATGTATTTAGAAGAGACACCATATATTATTGGTGATTCTTATTTCTTCTTTGAACCACGTAGTACACACACACAAACACACACGCACACGCACACACACACACACACACACACACATAATGTAACTTTAAATGCATGATTTTTTAATTATGGTGTCATATTATGGTAAATAATTCTAGAATTATTTTTTTCCAACTAACCTATATATTTTTATAAAGTTTAAGGGCAAATATGTAAGGTTAATATATGTATAATTTGTCCATAAATATATTAAATTATATTTATTTAACTTATATTTTTATACTTCTTATTAAATAATCTATAATAAATAAGAAATAAAATGGAACAACTACCAATTCTAGTGATACATATATCCTTCAAGGTATAAAACAATAGCAACATTTAAAAACCAAAAATCTTAGTTTTTTATCATTTCTTTTTATTTAGTGTCACTCCCAATATTTCATACATGCATTTATAGTTTAATAATTTTTGGTGCTATTGTTCAAGATAATGATTAATTTATTATCATTTAATCATTATTAAATAATCTATAATCATAGTCCATACCTATGCATGTGCCCGTGCTGGGCTGGCTCATGGCATGGCTCATGCCATGCCATGCCTAGGTCTACTGGGCCATGTGCCCAGTACGACCTAGTATGAGGGTCCGTGGGCACGAGATTTCGACACGACCCGAACTGTGACCCTCCCTCGCCTAGCCCCCCTAGCCCCCCTCCCTGATGCTTAATGCCCGGATGCTCGACCTTGAGCCTAACGGATTCAAATTTCTGTTAGTTCCGTAACCTGACCTGACCCATCAGTTTTTCCCCCGCCTGAGCCCGATGTTTCTAGAAGTTGAAGCTTCCGGAACTAACCCAAATGGTAAAAAAAAATTCAAATCTTAGCCGTTGGATTTCACCCCCAACGGCTAGGAGGCAAAATCCAATGGCTCTAAGGATTCTACCTCAATTATTTTTAAAAAGAATTCAAAAAATTCCAAATAAAAATTGTTAAAAAAAATTTTTTTAACTAACATTGTTAAAAAATTCCAAAAAAGAATTATACCTCAATAATTTTATGTTTTTAACATTGTTCTCTGTCTCCCTCTCTCATATTTTCTCTCTCTCATCTCCTCTCGACTCTCATCTTTTTTCTCACTATTAGTTTTTGGCTTTCGGGACTCGGGTGTGGATTATGGCGTGTGTGTGGTGCAGACATCAAAAAGGCAAATTTATTTTACACATTATGATTTATAAGTATTTTTTATTGTTTAGTTGTTAAATTTTATCTTTAAATTTTAGTTTAATTAATTTTAATTAATATATTAATTAAAATCATTATGTATAATATAATTAAAAAAATAAAAATTAAAAAATAAAAATGACAAATAGTAATGAAATTAATTATAATATAGATTATGAAAATCCTACGAAAGGGTACGAGACCACCAAAACTTTGGTTTCTCAAGTCACCTTGACCCAAACATCTAAAAAAACTAGAAGGATATTAATAGTTTAGACTTAAATTAATTTAATATAACAAAAATATATATTAGGGGTGTCGAAGAAGAATCAGCATAATGCAAATATTATAAAAAATATTAAATTATAAAAGTTCATGTGGGATTGGGTACTTTAAGAGGCATGCCAAACTATGCACCAAAAAATATGGTGCATTATACTAGGAAAACTAACTCAATAGTGGGTTCTTTGAGGATGAATCTAGTTCGATCTCAATGTTGATTACCTTCATATACCACAAGGAGCTAGAAAGGAAAGACATGACCAAACTAATCACCACGATGGGTCTTCCAATTAGGTTTTTGGAGGATCAAATGGTAGTCAATAATATGCATACTTATTTTTAGTCTGCATATCATAAGATTCCTAGGTCCATATCTAGGAATGACATAATAAAATACTATAATTTTGAAAGAGAAATAATAATTAATGAATTTAGAGATTATAGTAGAGTGGTGACCGTGACGTACGATATCTAAACTAGTCACGATGATGCATCTTATGTATGCCTCACCGCCCACTATATTGATTCTAAATGGACACTAAATAAAAAAAATATTAGGATTCTCAGAGATTCTTCATTCTTATGATGACCCGGCCATTTATGAGTGCATGATGAAAATCTTTAGAGAATATAATATTCAAAATAAAATATATAGTATCACATTTGATGATACATCTAACAATGGAGTAGCCATTAAAATATTTGTTAGGACTATTAGAGTTGGACCATTAGGAGAGATAATACATGTTAGATACATGTGTCACATCATTAACCTCATAGTACAAGCGGAGATGAATATTGTTTCCCTCACTTTAGAAAACAACATAATTTACTAAAATTTCTTCGCATGCATCACAGACAACAAGAGTTTGGTAGTTTATGTTTGTCTGTGGGTCTAAAGAAAAAATTTCAATCGGATGTGAGACACTATTGGAATTACACATATCTCATGTTGGAGTCATGTATTGGATACAAATATGTGATATTAGACTATGTCAATAGTAAGAGTGATGAACTTATTATTGACGACACTAACTGAGCTATAAAAGTTTCATTTATAAAATTTTTGAATATTTTTTGACATGACGAATATGTTTTCGTCAATTTATACTCTCATGACTTCCATTGCACTCAGGTGCATATGCAATATTAGTAGCATGTTTAGGAAGTTTGAGATAACTAGATACTTAGCGTAGCGATATGGTTGTAGAGATAGAAACCAAGTACTTAAAGTACTGGTCCACTATTTCATCTCTTTATTGTCTAGCATCATGTATGGACCCTAAGGATAAGGTGGAAGGGGTAGAGAATGTTTTGATATACAAATCCTCGTGTATGAACTAGGAAGACCAACCTGAAGGGTTCATTCATGAGAAGTTGACTAAGCTCTTTACACACTATGATATTAGATATATTGATAGTAGTAGTGAGGCTCCGAGTTCAGACATGAATACCATATCGAAGATGGACTTTTCCATTCAGGTAGCGAGGGGGCAACGTCGGGGTGAACCATCGAATAGGAGCGAGTTATCTTCATACTTAGATATTAATTATTACTCAATCATATCACATTCTAATAATAAGAATCTTAATATATTATAGTGGTGAAAATCATATGAGTCCACCTATCTCATGCTATCTAAGATGACACATGATCTACTGACAATTCTGATGTCAAGCATAACATCAGAGTCTACTTTTATGTTGTAGTAAATGTGATTTTAGATAGGAGATCCAGATTATGGCCAAATATTATTGAGGCATTAATATATATGAAGGATTGAGATGATATGAGCTTTGACATCTAGGATCATGTTGGGACTGTAACAAAAGCAGATGAGTTAGTTGCTGATGATGATCCGTGGGATATTGATGATGATTGTTGACTGATATGAGATTAAGACATTGATGATTGATGATGACTTTATTGCCTACTACTATTGATACACTAATACTGATATCATCATTGATCATATGTTGTAATGTTAATATTTTTCATTTTCATTATCATTTTTGGATTGACATCATCTTTATTTATTTATTTTTTGTCATTTTACTTTGAGGCTTGAATGTTCATTTATATTTTTTTGTGATTTACTTTAGTTTGTATTAATATTTTGGTTTTATTAATTCAGACATTGTTAGTTTTTAAATTTTAGTTGTTTATCCTATACTTTATGTTTTATTTAATTTACTAAATTAAAAAGTAAATAATTAACTATTATTTTAATTTTACAAAAAACTATGAACTATTAAATAATTAAAAATTAAATTTTTTAATAATTTTGAATTCTTGATTAAAAATTTCCAAATAGCACGAAATAGGCCTGAACTCGCTCCAAACTCCACCCCAAACATGGCCCGAATGAGCCATAACCAGCCTGTCCAGGCATGACCGGGCCAACTTCATCAAAGCTGGGCTGATGGGCCATGTCGGGCAGGCTGTGATGAAGTCGTGCCATGCCAGGCACGACACGATGATCTGATTGAGCCACCTAAAAATGGGCCAGGCTAGCCCAACCCAGCCCATTCGACACATCTAAATTGATATTATAAATGAACAAATTTATGTAAGTTCTAAATTTTCATTTCTTCCAATTTTGATATAAAAATATTGAGTGGATAATAAGTAATATTATACAATGCATATGAAACTTCTTAAAGTCATATATGGACTTATCATGCATGATATTGAAGCATCAATATGATTCATGATTACTTGTAGCACAAAAATAACTTATTCACCTCTAATCCAATCAAATTCTAATTGTGAATATATTTCTAATCGTCCAACTAAAATTCAATTACAAAAATAGTATTAATATAAATAATAATTATTGAAGGAGTAAACATCTGAGGTTATGATTATATGATTAACAATTATCTCTTTAATGAACATCATTACAATTTACAAAATAGTCATAGTTAAAACTTCCTATCTTGTCTTGTACACTAATTGATCAATTATAACATAAAAATCAATAATTTTATATATACATGATGTAGATATATGAGGTAAGTTTATAAAGTAAAATTTTGGATGTTACCCTATACTATCTTCGAAGAGAGTTCACTCTTACATATTTTCTTTGTAGAGAATGAAAGAGCTCTGATAAATAATAAAATGAATACTTTTAAAGATGGGTAAATTTTTTATATTTTAATACATATGTGTAATCAAAAAACATGTAGTTAATGTTGTATTTTAAAATATTACTAAAAAAATAATTAGAGAAACTTACATATTGACTCATTTACAAGGCTGCCAAATTTTATAAATGAGACCTCTTTGAAAGGACCTTGAAACTGAGAAACTAAATTATCATTCAAATGGTGGTATCCATGCATTATCACATACTAAGTAATACAATTTTTTTAAATACACAATTAAAAATCATGAGGAATGTCTATGTATACTGAAAAGTAATGCTTGTGCATGTATCCCTAAAAATCATGTGTATGTATCGAGAAATTATCTACTCTTCCAAAAGAATTGAAAAAAGTTCATTCTTACTAATCTAATTTAATGACAAGTCTCAGTATATAATCGATGAATGAATTATGCATTTTTATCTAGTACATTTGCAATGCCTTTATACCAATTTTAGCAAAGAATACATATTGGCTACATAATATGATCATAATAAGCATATAAATTAAGATGAAAAATTGATTCAAATTTAATTAAAATAACCAAATTACTTTGATAATAAATACATTACCAATTTATCATAAAAAAATCAATTTTGTTTTGAAATTTGAAAGCAAAAAATTGTTTATATTTTTTGAAAGTTATCATTTTCGAAACAAATTTATTTGCATAGATTGGACATATATTTGGGTTTTCGATAAATATAAAAAATTAATAAAACCTACTTTTGTATGTTTTATTTTTAAAAAAATCCTAGATTTTTCATTCCTTCATTTTTTTAATGGCATCAAACTCTAACTCAATCTATTATTTGTTCTTAATAATTATGTTAAGAGATGAGTCGAAAACTATACACTAACTACAATAAGGACTGAGTCAAAAACTATACACTAGCTACAATAAGGACCGAGTCAAAAACTATACACTAGCTACAATAAGGACTGAGTCAGAAACTATTATACCTAGACATTTAAATTGTGAACCAAAAATATGCGCAACCTAAAATGTGGGTACTCGAACCATGAATCACTAAACCATATTCCTTCTTTTTCTATATATGGTAATCCAAAATAAAGATGATGTCTCATTTTTTATCAGTATATTTTTGATGTTTTTTGTTTTAATTGACACATTTTATTTTGTGCAAAATGAGAAAGGATTGAAAGAATGGTTCAATCTTACTTCACATTACCACTTTTTTTTTCTTTTAACATTGTTCCATTATTTTATCAAAAAATGTGACCATTTTTTTTGTTTCTTCCACTTTCTTACTTTACATCACCCACTTTGCTTCAAATGCAAGTTCATTGCTTTATTTATTTATTTATTTATTTATTTATTTCTTTTATTTCACTTGTTTCATGCCAATCACAACTTGCACATCAAATAAAAAAACATAAAATCAATAAAACAATACATTTATTAAAATTAAACCAAACTTAAAATTTAATTAAATCGAATTTCATTTTAACTAAAATGATTCAACAAAACAGTTTGAATGAACTAGTCTATCCAACCTATGAAGACAGAAAATGTTCTTTTTATTCCAATAATTTTATTTTCTCAACTTTTTTTTGATAATGATACAATAAATATAAAATAGAAGCATCTAACAATCTTAAAATATTTATATAATATGTACCTTTAATGAATTATATACCCTATGGAATTCATATTTTAAAAGTGAAACTATAAATAGAGACACCATAAAAAATTTTTATAGTAGTTTCGAATCAACTACTATTTGTTGTATCTAACTTCTCTAGCTCATACCTCTGCCATTTAAGAAAAAACACAAATCTAGATATTATTCAAAAATCATACTTATCATTTTGTAAGCTAGCAGTTATGTATTCTTTTACACATAGCTCTTCTTCACCTTTATATGTCTAGAACATATACTTAGTCCTTTTGAAATATTTAATGATATTTTTGATATTTATCTATATTCTTTTATATTTCTCATTTTTAGCACCTTTTGTATATACATACTTTGATTGAGGGCAAGTAAACTTCTTTATCTTTCTCTATAAATACTCACACTTAAAATATTGGTAGTTTCTCCTATGACCTCAATGTAAATGTAACTCCCAAACCATGTCTTGAAAGATTTTAACATTGTGATATCATTCCCATTGGGAAGTATGTCATCCACATATGATCTAGGATGATAACAATGCTCTCATTTACCTTCAAAAAGACATATGGTTAATGCTTATGAATGATTTATCCAATGTCCAAACTTATTGATTATATCATTAAAATAGAGATTCTAGCTATAAGAAGCATGCTTTAATCCATAAATAGATTGATGTAGCTTACAAAACTAACCATGATTTATCGGAAGGATGAAACCTTCTAGCAATGCAATGTACACAAAATCTTCTAGTTTTCCATTTAGAAAAGAACGGCCATATTTTTTTTTGGATATTTCTTAATCATTTTTTTAATGTCGAGTGGTACCCCTAACCCAATTGGGTCATGGGCTAAATACTTGGGACCTGGGGAAAGGCAGGCAATCCCATCCTTGCCATATAGGGTAGCTAGAAGGAATTGAACTTGCAACATAAAGCCTATGAGGGTTACATTGAGCCAATCTTACTACCATGTAGTTGACACTATATATCTTATTTATAAAACATGACTATTATAATTAAGATATTGATTGATCTGAACAATTAATTTGAAAACATTATTCATCAATATCAACCCCTTTAATCTATTGGACACCTTCACATTTAGTCATGCTTTGTATGTTTGCATGTTCTCATCAATGTCAATTTACATCTTGAAAACTCATTTATACTCAATGCATTTCACCCTTCATGTATGTCAACCAAGATCAATACTAGATAATATGCAAGGATTTTATCTCAGATCTCATGAATTTGAGCCATTTCTCATATTGTTAGCCTTCCACTAATTAACAGGTTGTAGGATTATCTTGATCCATTTGTACAAAGTCACCATGTCGTGTAATAAGAAATTAATCTCTCAAAGGAATGATAGTCTATTTGATCTATGGAATTGTTGAGCTTTTATAATAGATTGTGTTTCCAGAACAATTTGTGAATTTTTCTAAGGTTTCATATATAGTTCAATAATTTGTTCTTTATCAAGAGCATCATTAAGTTAAATATTTCTACCACTAATATTTTTAGAGATAAATTATTTTTAAAAAAATACCCTTGTATAAGAAACAAATACTTTGTCCTTGATGGGACTAAAGAAAAAATATTTTTTTTTTATTTTTTGACATACCTCATAAAGAAATATCTAATATTTGTTGTGAGTTAAATCTCACAAAAACTTTCAGAAACTCAAATTTCTATGAAACATATATTATGATTCTCTATAGTTCAGCTATCATTTGTTGTTATCTTTTGAATCAAATTAGATAAAATATGATACAATGCAAAACTTCTATTAGTAATACATATCACAACAAATATTTTAAATACTCATTGTCAATCAAATCATATCAAAATAGGTTGATTTCATCCTTCTATAAATATTATTCCACTATGATGTTCCAAGATGTATAAGTCATGATACTGAAGGCTATTAAATCTCCACTTTCATATGATAAAAGTGTTTTGATACCTTTTATAAGTTCTTTTATAATTCATTCTTCAATTTCAAGAACTTGCTATGGTCTCAGAATCATTTTTCATAAGATGCATATCCATATCTACTGAAAGCTATCAAAAATGTAATCAAGTACTGATAGTCTACTCTTGGTTGTTTATTTGATCGTCCACTTACATCAAAATGTCTAAGACTCAATAACTCAATAGACCTTTCTATTTCTCATGAAAGGTAGTTTTTCGTATTTCTCAAAAAATATGCTTCAAATATCTCATGTTACTCAATAAAAAATGAGTCTAATAATCATAATTTATGAAGCTTCAAAATGAGTCTAATACTATATATGTAGGGTTTGAGTCATTTGATTTTAACCTTTTTGTTTTGATGTAATGTAAAAAACAAATTAAATAAAAAACATAAAATCTAGTAGTACAAGGTACACACCCATAGCCATAATATCAAGATTAATAAAACAATAATTGTTTTTCTTTTCTTACAAACTTAAATCCCATTTATCTCGAGAAATGTAGATGATGCTTTCAACAATTGATGGTAGAAAATATTAGAGTTTAAGTTCTTAATTTATCCATGTGGGAAAAGATACCACATAGTTTCCAATGTGTAATACGACAATGCTTTCTCCATCTCCAATGAGAAGGTCCTAATCACACTTTGTCATTTGTCTACACTTTCTTAGTCCAAAAATATAGATATAAATATGAGAACTACATCTCCTATCTAATACTCATGAAGAAGCAGTAAATAGATTAATGTCTATTATAAATATATTTGAAGTAAAAGTGTCACTTTTATTCTTTTTTTTGTTTATTTTGGAGATAAGTGTGACCATTCCAATTCTAATGACCGATCACACACCACATGGGAACCATTCCACTTTTTAAGGTATAGAGCCATTAAGGCTCTAAGGAGCCTTAGAAATTAGCTTGGACAAGCCATAACTCTGTGCTTGTCATTTCTATTTTATTTACCTTTGCCACTTTTAACAATTCCATAAGAGGGTTAAAAATTTCATTCATAATATAATTCTTGATGAGTTTATTATATAATTCTCATAATTCTTGTTGCTATAAGTATGTGGTTTGATGTGTTTGGGACAATTAATAATGAGTTAGATACATTATATCATTCGTATTGTGCATGTCCATGACACAGTTATTTCAGGCACTTGATCATATTAAATACAACTATGTCATCTTGTTGCTTATGGAGCTTGGGGTGTTTACTAGCAAGCATAAGGTAACTAATATCTAACATATAATCATGATACTTCTATTAAGCTTCTCTCTCTATCTCTTTGGTAATTTTTGCAAGCTTACTAAGAGTGAGTTCCTTGGGTACACACATTTTCTTTTCTTTTTTTTTGTTTGAGGATTATCCACAAGTTATAGTTCCAAAACAAAAAATTTGTCCCATAAAATACCTACTTCTCAATGATAAATTGGAGTGATAATCGACATGATGTGTTTAATAACATTTTGATGCTAATAGAAAATATACAATTTTACTTTCTCTCATTATTTTTCATAAAATTTAAAACCCTTAGTATATATTTTGAAAAACTTTATCATGAATTTTATAGTTGGAATGATCTATATTTTTACCTTATCTTGAGTGAGCTATGGTTGGACACTCAAAATTATAGCTATTTAGATCTATAATTATGCCCAATTGAATCTTAAGTAGTTTCTTGATAGTTAGTTGAATAACTCTAGTTTTGAGTCCATATGATGGAATACCCAAAGAAGCACCTCAAGTTTCTTAATCCCAATTAGGATGACCTTGTCAAGTCATTTCCAATATCAAACCAACCAATATTATAATTCGTCTTTGTATCTTTTATGTTAAACACATATTTAGCTTTGACAATATCACGTCATGTTAATAAAGGCCATGATGTGAGCCAATATTAAAGGCAAAGAATTTTACTTTATATTATAATTTGAGTGATTTTAATTTTTTATATCTCGCCATTAGTGGACTACCATAGTTTGATGTCCATTAAAATTGATTAGATCAATTTTAAATTATATATTTTAATCCCATTGAGTTTTCTCCCAAGACAAGAATTTTACTTAATATTTTATTATTTATTATGCATCACAAATCTAAAATAAAATGACATATGTAATATGTTTATGCATCAAAAGTACATTGGTTCTCCAAAGATAATGAGAAAGCAAAATAGATCAATCTAGTGGTTATGAACTATTTACTAATATCCTAGTCATCATCTAGTTTTCTTCAGGAGCATCCTCCAATAAATAGTGTGGGTGCTATAGGCAGCTTTCATGCTTTCATAGCATATATCTTCAATAAAACTTTATCCAAAATTATAGTTTTTAATTGAAATCTTGAATTGCATTCAAGAAAAGTTAGATGGAAATAGGAATACAATTTTGAATATGTAAAAAAAGGCACAGCTTGCATGCCATAGTCAAACTACAAATCAAAATAAAATAACCATAAAATAGAATAACCAAAACCCTAGGGTCAATAAGATCACATCATATAAATATGTTATCAAATATCAATTTTTAATTCCACTAAAATTAAGTATTCTTGAAAATATATATTGATTAACATATCACTTTATAATAATTTGGTAAAATAGCTTACGCAGAAAAATAAATATATATTTATCATGCATTTCATAAAAAAACTTATTTATTTGAACTAATTACTTAATTTGAAATACAAAAAATCTAACATCTCATACCAAATCATGTTTAATCAAAAAAAAAAAAAATTTTAAACCAAGACATGTAGTTCATCTCCTTCTTTTAATTAATATATATATTTATATTGAATTCAAACTCTAGCCTTTAATTAGCCATAACCAAATTATTTAATTAATTTGGTTGAAATAATTCAACCTATTGATGTAATAATAATGCTTAAAATTTAAACACTTAAAGTCAATATGTTCTTATAACATTGAAAATAATGTTAAAAACCTTTTAATATTACAAGAAAAAAGTAATATCTTATAATAAATTATTGTTATCCATGTTATAAGAATGTCATGGTTTAATACCACCATGCCACTTATAATATATTGTGTAGTTTAAATTCATTTCCCTTTCTTATACAAATTAGACAAAAGTCATGGAACATGTCGCACTCATATAGCATAATCTTTATTTTTTTGATATCATTGTTAGATTGTCAAACTAAATTAGTTTGATATCTCACATTAACTCATATGAACATGTCTATTCATCTTAAGTCTCATTATATCAAGTGGCCATGCTAAGACTATCTCTCTTTTTATATAGGAGGGAAAATTTTTATCATGACTAAACATATTCTTCTCCATGGATTGTGACATACACGATCACAACCTTTAGAGTTTATCATGTTATAGATTAAAGTTGACTATGTTAAAATAAACAACTTGTCATGTATGAAACTATGATGATTTCATGTCCAAGGATCTTGTGCAAAATTATCACACTTAGATTCTATAACAACTCATTGCATGTTCTCCAACATGTTCTAATGCATTGACTTGATAGCTTATATCCATGAAAACATCATTTTGATCCAAACACATAGTAGTTTCAAGGTTATTGCTATTTACAATAATACTTAATCATTGATAAAATTTTAGAAGAACATGAATATTAAATTGTCATTCTAGTGATTTTGTTATGATAATTCAAATTGCACCAATATGAAAAGAAATTCATAACAATATAATTTTCTTTAATAAAATATGATAAATATTTTTATATAATCATTTTATGATTAGTATGATGGTCATACCCCAAGAGAATAGATACAAACTTTTTGGAATTTGTATTGTGTAATAAGTTTGTTTCAGAGTCATAAAAAAAATAAAAAAAAAAGTTTGTTTCACAAGTTCAAATGACAAAGATTATGACACTTGCAAAGCTAAGCATGCACATTTATTTTAAAAATCTGGTTTAATTATGAAATATCTCGATATGCATTGAGGACGTTTATCTACTTTTAAAAAATAATTATGCATAGTGTGTAATTTTATTAAAATGATTATGGAACTATAATGATTTCATTATAGATAGAAAGGGAAAAAAGTAGCTTCTACACTAAGACTCTTATTGTAGCTTTTATAGCAAAAGTAATTCATAGTACATTAATAAATATTTACAAAATGAAAAATGATGATAACACTATCAAAAGGGTATGAAAATGTAGTCAGATTTCATGGAGATGCGAGAGAGTTGACCATTCTTTTCTTATTTATCATAAAATTTGGCAAATGGCTCCAAAATGGTGAATATGGTTCATTAATTGGTCTGTTTCATGCATGTCATTGTATAGAATATAAGTGGGAGGTGTGTGCTCCTTGTACATATTCATGTTTCTTGTTTTCCCAATCATTTCACATATTCATATCTATGGTGCATCCTTTTCATTTAAAACACATTACCTTCCACACTTGAAAGCCCCAAAGCCACTAGTAACAAAATTTTTAAACTTAACTGTTAGATGCTCATATAGAAATAAAAAAATTAATATTATATTGCACCAAACATGAAAATACCATTACTTATATGATTAATTTGAAAACATGAGTGTGTATTAGAATTTTCTAAAAATTATAACAAACTATGTAGTATACATTTTCCTTTTTCTTTAATAAAATGAGATGTAATCAATTATTTATTGATAGCAATATTAAGACTATTTTAAGGTTGTCAAAATTCAAAATTATTTATTAGTGCTAAATTAATATGCATTTTAATTTCTTTGTTTTTAAAATCTATATCAGTTGAAAAGATAATCTCAGATTTTCTTGATACTAAT
Source organism: Sapria himalayana (assembly GCA_029783825.1). NCBI lineage: Eukaryota > Viridiplantae > Streptophyta > Magnoliopsida > Malpighiales > Rafflesiaceae > Sapria > Sapria himalayana. The sequence continues at coordinate 1,258,701 of JAREIK010001073.1, read as the reverse complement.
TGTTAAGCTAAATAGTGGCCTCTCGAATGAGGTGCAATGATAGAATGTGTTTGGATCATTTGTGAGATCTAGGTGTTTTATATGATTCAATTTCTCCATCATCACAATAGAGTTGTATTTGATGCACACTATTCAGAGTTACCCCAAGTTCGGGGTAGCTTTTAGTATATTTGTGTTATGCAATTGCCCCATCTTTTATTGATTGACTAGGAATAACATACATAGCTTACAACATGCACTATTCATTGTTTTAATATCTTCTACCTTGCAACACTATTATTCAAGAAAACATATATCTAGAATATTAATGTGAATCATATTATCAATTTGGAAGACAACGTACAGATATCATTTTATGAATAACTCTTAATTACCTCCAAATTTCAAGAATGTGTCAATACTTAGTTTCAAGTATTTATGAATAATCTTGCAAGATTCATAATGACTCTCCTTGTGATCTACCTGATATATGCTCATCATACTTAAAATATATGAGATATAAATGCAAGTAAATTACTTGGAGTATATGATAAATCTATAACACAAATATATGGAACTCTACTCATGTGCAATCTCTCTTCTTTTGTCAAAGGATACTCATGCTTTGCAAAAGTTATTTTATGAGACATAGGTGTGAATAATTTTTGGATTTTTCTATGCTAAAGCTTTTTTACATTATATATATATTTGTACTTGACTTTGGCCAAATAATCTCAACTTAGTCCCAGTTTTATTTTTGAGCTATCTATGTTAATCTCAATACCTAAACCATGAGTGATTTCATACAAGTCTTTCATAGTAAGTTTCTACCCAACCAAATCATGATAGGTTCTAAGGTGGGGATGTCATTCCTAATGAGAAGTTTTTCATACAAATTTAAAACTAGGAAGACAATAATACACTCACCTACCTTATCATAGACATAGGTCATCTAATTTTTTATGAATCAAAACTCATTGACTCCATCACTCAATTGAATATTTCAACTACTAGAAACTAAGAAGATGTGTACATGACATATTAATTAATGGATATGTGTAGCTTACATACCTTTTTGGAATTTATTAAATTGGTGAAACTTATGTTGTTTCATTTACATATCTTCTTCTAGATTTCAATTAAGAAGAGTGGGCTCCACATATAGTTTCCAATTTTATATTCATAAAACATGACTACTACCAATCAAGATCATGATAGATGTTAGCACTAAAACTCAAAAAAATATTATTTAATAGTTAATACCATGAATCTATTGGAACCCACGTGTGACTAATTACTCTTTAAATATTTATGCATTTAAATTCATGTTAGTTTGTTTCATAAAAATCCAATCACACCAAATAGGTTTCATCATTTTGGGTTGATCAACCAAGGTCCATACTTAGTTAGCATATATAGATTGTATCTAATATATCAGGTCTCCAAAAAATTTTCATATTATAGGTCTTCCACTACTTTTCTATTAGTTGTAGGCTCATCTTGATCCATTCTTAGAACATCACTATATTGTGTCACGAAAAATTCATATCTTACAATGATATATATTTGAACTAAGTAGTTATTATGTCCACTGATATTTTCACCAAGGTTGAGCAAAGTTTTATCTCCAATCGCATGCCTACAAGTCATTTCTCATATCATGGGCTTTCTACTTATTTTTTGTAGGTGGTAGTGTCATCTTGATCTATAAGTAGAATGACATCATCTATGTAATGAGAAATTCATGTCTTTTAAAATTAGGATGATATCTATTTATCATACACAATTAATGTATCTCATTAATAATTTGTCGTACCCAATTAGTCCGTGAATCATTCTCAAGCACTATTCTATTGTGGTTCTTAAACTTAATTAAGCTCAATATTTTTCCCACTAGTCTTTCTAGAGCTAATTTGTTTTCCAAGAAATATTGATGTACAAGCAATAAATACTTTGTTCTTGATTTATGGAACGAAAAAATGTCACTTGGATTTTTGGGATAACACACAAGAATATTTATCAGATTTAGGGCTTAGTTTATCTAAGTTTTTGCATTACTTAAATATCACAATCACTAACTCTCATAAAAGACATCGAATGCTCCCCAATAGATATCTCACATGATATTTTTTTTAAATAGACTTAGATGAAATATTATTCTATGTGAAATCATTGTTAGTAATGCATGTTCTTATAAGAATATAAAAATATTTGAATTAGTTATCATCAATCGAATCATATTTAATAGAGTTTAATTCTTCCTTTTAGAATGATGTTTCCATTGTTGCATTCTTTGAGGTATACTTCATGACATTATCCTATTGTCTTTCAGAAGGTTATCAAACTCTTGGCTTAAGTACTCAACACCAACTTCTTTTCTAAGTGTTGTTGATATTTTTTTCAATTTGTTTTTGAATTAGATTCTTTAAATATTTAACTTTTCGAGGGCCTCAAATTTGGGATTCATAAGATGCACATATCATATCTATGGAAATCATGAGTAAAAATAATATACATATGGATTCCCCTTGTTTGTATATTTAGAGGTCTACATACTTTAGTATTTAAAATCCTCAATGAACTCTAGCTTCTCACTTCATTGAATAAAGTGGATTTTTGTCATGTTGCCCAATAAAAATGCATCACACATCTTATATTACTCAGAACCAAATGAGTCCAAGAATCTTTCTTTGTAAAGTTTGGAAATGTAATACTAATTTATTTGACATAAGTAACAATATCATGAGTAAGTAGGGTTTATATCAATCAATTGTCTAGTGCCCTTTAGTTTATGCACATTTGAACAAATGTGAGAACCATATATGATATCTAATATTTATAATTAAGAAATAGATAGATTAACCACAATAATAAACAAACATGAAATAAAAGTCTCACTTTTCTTTTCTTTTTTTCTTTTCTCTCTTTGAAAAAGTAGAGAAAATAGTTTCTCTAACAATGGGCATCATGCATTTTTTTTGGTGGGTGGTGGATGACCATCATGCATTTGGTTGTATGTGTCATGGAAAACAAGTTAGACTTTTTCTTTTGTCTATTCTCTTTTGAATCTTCAAAAGAATATCGAGTATGAAATTCTTCATGTTAGCTTCAACTATTCAACATGCTTAGAAACTAGCAGAGAGAATTATCAATTGCATTCATGTTATAATTCATGATAAATTGATTATATCCTTCTCACAATGCTTACAAAATTAAGTTTGCGGTTAACCTTTGGCATGTGGGAAATCACATCCATGATATTCCCTCAACATAACATATCATTTTTGAGTACATGAATTTTCATAGTTGTTTCATTCATCATCTTGAACTAAAATAATATCTTATATATGTCATATCATTCATATCGTCTATTTCCCATATAAATTAATTGAGGTGCTCAATCATATTGAATACAACCATGTCTTCTTATTACTTTTGGATCTCAAAAGTAACTAGTGTCTAACATATCTTCAAGATATTTTTTATAAGCATCTCCCTTTGTCTTTGAGGTATTTTTTAAGAGCTCACTAGGGATAAGTTCCTCTAGGACTTACATCTTCTTTTCCTTTTTAATGGTCAATCTACAAGTTGTGTAATCTATTTATGATATTTGTCCCATTCCATTTATTCATCTTAAGGATTGATCATGATAATATGTTTAATATATTTAATGCAAAAAAGATCCTAATACAAAATATCAAAAATTACTATTATAAAAATATTTTCATTTAAAAAGACTTGATGAAATGTTTATCCCACTATTTTTCACAAAAGTAATAACCATAGGATTTATTTTTAAAAATGTTTTCTAAAATTTTATGTGGGCTAGGATCCATGTTTTATTATATCTTAAAGTAGCTTTGGCTAAACATTGATGATTACAAGCATTTAAGTAGGCAATCATTGCCAATGGCCTCTAAAGAAATTACTATATAGTTAGTTGAAAAACTCTTGTTTGCATCCATTATAAGAACTACTTAAGTCAAACCCAATATGAAACTAGAAAAACTACATTTCACTCATCAAGGCATTCATGAGTAAAATATTAAAAGTGTTTAGATTTGACTTAATAGTTTGGTTTGAAAGATTATAATAATATAAATCTGACCATTAATAGACTACCCAAGTCTGAAATTAATTTAAAAATATCACTTAAATATTGATATTCATTTCAATCACATTTAATTATCATGTTTTTTATTTACTATGAATGTCAAAAAACTAGCATCTAAACTTTAAACAAAATAGGATATGTGTCATGGTTATGGCCCAAAATTACATTGGTTCTTCCATGCTAATATGATAACCTGAAGGTGATCCTAATAGTTATGAACTATGCACTACTATCCTTGTGATACCCAATCCCCCAGGGAGTCCATTTCATCCCATCACATAATACAATGTGCAATAAAATAAAATATTCCCAAATATAGTATACATATTTTTTTTTCTTTTATTTGCTCAGCAGAATTAAAAACACATAATATATTATTTAAGCCACAACCAATTTTTCTTTAAACGTACGATCCCGCATGTGGATCTGTCATCTACCCTGGACCTGTACCTGAAAGGGGTCACGCAACGGAGTGAGCAAAGCTCAGTAAAAGTATACTCTTATAGAGTTACTCCCTACTTAAGTGCATGTAAAACGTCATACATATATATCAATACTCATTCAAATACAATGTTGATATGAATATAATTATAGATAAAATATTTATATGCACATATTACTATGTCCCATCGACTCCCTCACACATACCGAAACCAATTGTGACATATTATATATATATTTATAGAAATGTATGTATGTATATATGTATCTATATTTATAGAAATATTTATTTTTTTGGAATTATTCTGAAAAATATGGACCTCCTCCGAAAAACATATTGGACATTTCTCCAAATAAAATATAACTTTCTTGGATTTACTCCGAGAAATATGGACCTCCTCCGAAAAATATATTGGATATTTCTCTGACAAAATATTTTTTTCCTTGGATATTTTCTAAAAATCACTACGTAACTCAACCTAGACGTTGTCCCAATTCGTGTTCGTAAATTTATAATAGCCATGCTAAAGAAAAAATACCACTCAACTCAGTCTAGTTGTAATGCCAATTTGAGTTCACCAAATACAATTCATATACATTTATATGTATGTGTGTGTGTGTGTGTGTGTGTGTGTGTGTATATATATATATATATATATATATATATATATCATGCACACACCCATGTATATGAAATATTCATGTGCTTATGACATTCAATTATGTCATTTACGATTAAATGATATTTCAGACACATCTATAATAATCCAAACCCAATTTACCTGCACTAAATTTTACTAAATGAAACACAGAAACTTTTTGCCAATTAACCATTTCCAATGGCATTTTTAATAATTCGAATTGAAGAATAAAACATGATCATTTATGACCTTTAAATAGAATAAAATTTTGATAGGAGAAAATCATAACCTTCCGAAAAATTTCACGGAAACTTTATAAATTTGATGTCAACCTGAAGATCTCATCGCGTAGAGTAAATTTAGTTCTTGGACTATTCTATTCTGACTCTAGAATAAACCGTTATGATCAAAAGAAAATCAACGGATCATTTATATTTTTTTCCTCTGCACAGTTACTCTCTCTCTCTCTCTCTCCCGAAGTTTATTTTTTTCATTCCTTGTTAGGCAGCATCCCATTTTCCAGATTCACGTCATTTTTTTAATTATTATTATAATAATTTTTTAATATTATTCTTTTTTTCAACCACGCATGTGCATCCACGTGCTGACGTTGTGGTGCAATCTTTTCATTTATGTGTGTGTGTTTTTTTTATTTAATTTAATTTATTTATTTTAAATATTATTTAAATAAAAAAAAAAATTAACTAAGTTCTGACTTCCTCAGAATTTGATAAAATTTGTCATTGTAGCTATATTATCCAAGACAAATTTAATAATGAAATCTGTTTTATCATCAGGGTTATAAAATTTTCAGTTTGTTTTTCTTATTGCAAAATCACTATTTTACCCATTTTTTTAGAAATAAATCCTAGTATTTATTTCTTCGTACTTTTTTTCTGGATTTCATATTCCTGCTAATTATATAGTGTTCTTCAAGAGTTTCCTTCATATAAACTATTCAAAGACTTCATGTGACCTTCAAACTTTTACTGTATCTCTGCTTAAACTAACTTAATTCAAAATTATAGTTTCTAATTAAAAACTCAGGTTACATTCAACAAAAGTTAAATGAGAAAAGAAATACATCTAAGAGTATGTAGAAAATCACATGACATTCAAACCATATTTAAATTACTACCCAAAATGAAACATTCCAAAAATAAAACAACCACGTGGCAAGGATTAATAACTAATCACAAGACTCTAATATGTTAATTATTATCATTTTATAATTCCTTTAAGCTAATCCATTTTCATGAATATATGTTGATTAAAATATCACTTAATAATAAATTTGAAAAATAGCATATGTATGGTATTTTATAACTATTATTCTTGTGACTTATTAATACCATTTCTATTTAAAAAGATAATTTAATTTAGAATACAAAATAAATTGATATTATATATGTTAAACCTTTTGAAAACAAGCTTTCAAACAAAGAAACCCAACTATGTCATTCTATATTAGCTTTGGTATCACTATTATAGTATGAAGTTATTTTTATATTATACATCATGAAAAAAATAATAATAAGCATAAATCAAGCCCTAACATATGAACTATGCAAATTAAAACCATGTTAGATCAGGATATACAATTTATCTTTAGTTTGAAAATTGATCTAAATCTGAACCAAGTGAAAACCCTTTTAGATTTGCATCAATTTATGTTCACTCCACAACTTGGAATGCCTATATGATTATCTTATGAATTAGGCCAGAATATCTTTAATTGGTGTTGCTACATGACAAGTGAAAATGAATGTCAAGGTCATTCGTGAAAAGGAAGGATAGAGCTATGAAACTCAGAAAATAAAATTAATTGGCATTCTTAGCTAGTATGATACTTCCAATTTCTATTTGCAATAGTTAAGTTATGTAAAGATTGTCTTTGAGTTTCCTAGAAATGCATCTGACATGATTATGAGAAAAAAAATGTGCAATTAGATAAAGCTGGTGCTATAAGCAAAATGTAATGTGTAACTATTGGTTGTTTCATAATACTAATTAAACATTTTATGTTAAGATTACAATTATCCATTGATTGAATCAAATCATTGATTGATTATCCAATTATTTCCTGCATACTTTTTACTTAACTTATTTGAATTATAGGGTTTAGTAATATCAAAATGTATAAGCTTCTTCAAGGTGGTGTGATTAATCCTTTTAATAGTATATAGATTCTATCAACAATCAATATTCACCATACACTTGATAAAGTTATTAATTCATATATTTTTAAAATTTTTTCTAGACTTTATGCTTTATGAATCAAAATAATTATTTATAAGTACACGCAAATAATAACTACTTTAAGAATAAGAGTAATAATATATACAATAATAATATTATATTATATTTACTATTCTGTATAAAATAATTACACCGTATTGGTCCCATTCAATACACTTTGTGCATTAGTAATATAAGTTTTAACTTTTTCATCAACCATAGTCAAGATAAACCTACTAAATCTATTATTACAACCTTACCGATATGTTGTCCAATTCTATCTAAATTATAAATAATGAATATATATTTCACAAGAACTAGTGATTCAATCTTTTGGGCATAAGCCAATCTCTAAGCACCAAATCATATATAATAAATAATAAAGGACATATGCATTTTTACAAATTTAACTCATTATAAAACCTTTTATTAAAATAACAAGATAATGTAAATCAAACAATCATAAATGGCTTTTAGTACAAATCAATTTCAGCTATCTCCAACTTAAACTAAATTCATGATGCCACATTTCTGACTCACACCCCTTTCACATGTTTATCAAATGTTTTAGCTAGAAGGCTCTTTATAAAAGGATCTGTCAAGTTGTTTGTCGATGCTACTTTCATAACCACCGCATCTCATTTTTCATAATTTCTTTTATTAGATGATATGCACACAAAATGTGTTTTGATTTTTTGTGGTTTCTAAGTCCCTTCTAATTTGTAACAGCTACACTATTATCATAATAATGTATAATAGGTAGTTGAATAGAAAGATTGGCCCCTATATCTATTAAGAAATTGCTAAGCCTTAAAGCCTTTTTGGTTGCATTTGAAGCTACCACATAGTCAACATCATGGTAAAATTAGTAATACAAGATTATATGATACTTTTCCAACTTATTGCTCCACTTCCCAAGGTAAATACATAATTTGAGATGAATTTTCACAAATCCTCAACAAATTGGAAATCCAAGTTCATATACCTTATAGCCACAATATTATCCACTTGGTATAATAATATATAATCTCAAGTCCTTTGTAGGAGATTGATTATGTGTTTCAATGTTATCCAATATTTTTGTCCTATGTTAGATTAAAATCTACTTACCATGCCTACAATATAATAGATATCAGGTTTTATCGAAAGTATTACATACATTAGGCTTCCTGCTATAGATGCATAAGAAATTGTATTTATTTTCTCTATCTCATTGGGTGTTTTATGACACTATTTGTTTGAGAGAGATTCCATATCTAAAAAAAAGAAATCTTTTTTAGAATATTGCTTGCTAAATTGAATCAATATTTGATCGATATAGATAGCTTGATACAAACTCAATATTCTTTGTTTATGATCTCACAAAATCATTATCATAAGAATGTGAGCATCTCCTAAGTTTTTCATATCATATTTACTGGATAACAGGCCTTAATAGAAGACAATGAGTTCATATCATTATTTATTATTGAGCAATATAATAATAGTGTGCAACACAAAGGATACTACATTGTTATCATATCTCTTTATATACACACAATACTCATCTAGACATTAATCAAAAGCATAAGAATTAATGACTTGATCAAAATGAGTATTCCAAGATATCGATATCTATTTTAGTCTATAAATGGACTTGTTCAACTTACACAACATGTGTTCTTATTATTTATTTATTAAACTATTTGGTTGTATCATATAGTTACATTCTTAGAGATCTCTATTAAAAAATATAGTCTTCACATCCTTTTGTAAAAACTTATAGTTGGCAATATACAAGAGAATCCAGATTAACTTTAGCATGATATAGGGAAAAATGATTTCTCATTATCTATTCTTTCTTTTTGAGTAAAACTTTTTGCTACAAGCCTAGCTTTATATATCTCAATGTTCCCATCTATCACTCTTTTTTTTCTTATAGATCCACTGATATTTTATGTGTTTTATATCATTAGGTGGTCCTACAAGATACTAGACATAATTGGATTGAATTGATTGTATTTTTTATTTCAAGCCCACTAGTTTTCTGCATCTTTATATTTAAGTGTTTCATTATAGTTTCTAGTATTAATATCCAACTCATCAAGGATTCTATCATAAGATTGTCTCAAGTGTATATACCATGTAATTTGATGAATCAACCCCCCCCCCCCCCCCCCCCCCCCCCATTACTATGGCGAGGTACTACTCTCATTTGTAAACTTTTAGTGGCATACTACAAAGATATTGATCCATATAAACTATTATGATCATTTCCTTTTGAATGTAAGACTGTCATATCAATGATCGGCTCACAAAGTTCAATATTAGTACTATTATGAATAGTTCTCACATTACGATGAGGCAATGAGATATTGGAGATGTTTCCTTGTGGTGTTCATTTTGGTATTAAAGGATTGTGGACTAGCTTATCTTTTATTAACATCTTTAGAATAATTATATTTATATGCTTTTGGTTTGCTATATAGTCTAGTTCTATGAATTGGGCATTAGTGCTAATAATAGTCTTCAGATCATTTAGACTTTAAAACAAATCATCTTTAGTCCCTCTAAGATATTCCATGAAAAAATAAACTTTTATTATCGTTTTCAATTTATTTGTCTTCCCTTTTAGCACATGTGCTTGGCACCCCACAAATAAATATAATTTAGACTGGACTTATGCCTAGTCCTCAATTTGGTTGGAGAAACTAATGTTTCTAATGCATATTCTTAAAAGGAGTCATGCATATATGAATATCTTATCATTAACCTTATCATGTCTATAAAAGTAATATTCTTTCTTTCTGCCACACTATTCTACTATGGAATACTAGGTGTAGATAGCTAGGATGTATTCTTTTAAATCCAACATGTAGTCCCTAAACACTCTAAAGAGGTACTCACTACCATTATTTAAATTTCTCAAAGTCGTCAAACATTTGACATATCAAATAAATATACTCATATCTTAAGAAATCATTAATAAAAGTAATGAAATATTTAAAACCAATTTTTACTTGGATAGTCATGGTCCCACAAAATTTAGAATGAACTAATTCTAATGGCTTTTTTGCATCTTATAGCCTTTTACCACAAAAGAGAAATTAGTCATTTTTCCTTCTAAGCAAGATTCACCTATTGAAAGTATTTTCACTTTCAATGAACTCAAAGGTCCATCTTTAAACAGGCTAAAAATCAATTTTAGATAAATATGGCCTAGGATAAGTGCCAAAGATAGATTTCATTAATATTAGAAAGACATTTTCCTTTTATCTAGAAAGGTGTTCATTCTATTCAACTCGTAATGTTGCAGTAAAGTAGAAATAGTTTTAATAACATATATGTTGTCTTTTAATGCAATAGAATAGATGATCCTTTTATTCAAGTAAATTATTACAAAATCATTAAATAAAAATGCAAATCCATCTTTAACTAAACTGGAAACTTATATCATGTATCTTTAGAATGAAGGTACATTAAGATAATATTTCAAAAATAAAGTATTATTTCTCTCAAAATAAAGCATACAAACTTTCACTACAATGGTCACTATTTTGATACTATTTCCCATAAGAAGATCAATTACTATATCACTTCGTTGCCTAATTTTGTAAAAACACAACAAAATATTCTAAACATGATTAGTAGTACCAGTATCTTCAAACAAGCTATCCATTGATACAACCACTAAATATGCTTTAACTATTACTAATTAAGATTTACCTTGATTGTTCGCAATGTTGAGATAAAGTATATGTTGTTTCTTCTAGTGTCCTAACCACTTCTAATGAAATATTTTTCCTTTAGCTTTTGAACTCCCACTTTTGACGTAGGAGCTATCGGTAAAACTTAAGTACATTTCAGAAATTTCTTTTCTTTCCTTTCAGTTTAGAAATTCTTTCAGTGATGAATACTCCAAATGATTTTTTTTTATAATAATTTTAGCCAATATCAATTTCTTAAGCTTATCCAAGTCTCATAATAATTGAAGAATAATATTAATCTAAAAATCTACATCAATCTTAGCTCTAAGAATCTTTAGCTTATTTAAAATATCAATCATCTTGAGAACATGATCTTTTACTTTGATGCGTTTAGTGATCATAGTATTTATCAAATCTCTCATAGATTTCTACCTAGCAAAATGAGTATGATTCTCAAATATTTATTTGAGATTAGTCATCATTTCATAGTTAGTTACTATGAACTAATACTAATGCAAAAATATATTTGACATAAAACCAAAATATAATATTTAGATATCTCATTAGCATTTACTCATTACTTAGAAGGCTTGGCTTCCTCATCAATTTCCCCTTAATGAGGTTTATCCAAACATAGATAAATGAGAATAAATTTATAGTTCTTAGTTATCATGGCGTTGTAAAGATTTATTTTCTAGTCTATATAATTGGTTCTATCAAGTTTATTCTCTTTAAGAATAATATCGAGTTGGTTAAAAGATATATTTTCAAAATATGTATAACGAGCTTAATAATTTGAATTACATTATAGGAATTGATTCCCTCTAACATTTTTTGAATGAATTCATCATCAATCTGATACACAGTGAACATCATGTCTCGATGGGAGAATGTCTACTATTCATTATTTGTTTAGACATGTCAATTCATATTAATCTTTTCATTATCAGTTTGATAGACCAAAAATTAATACATAGTATATAATCTGGTGTGTTGATTTTGACTTATAAATTAAAGATCAAATTATTAGTTCTTATAGAATATTAGCCTTTCACTCATAGTCTAAATAAAGTTTGACACATCATTATTAAGATTATATTACTATATTTTAGTGAGTCAATCTTGACTTTTGATAATGATAATGTTTTAACTTCTTGCACTAGTATGCATCGGTTAATTATTTTATCCTAACACATATAGTAATTAATACCTCATAGTTATTTTGAATAATATTACTTTTAATCTTGAGATAATTAATAAATATTTACATTTCTTTATGATTATTTTGATTCAAAAATAATAATATCTCTAAATAGATTAATAAGTTCAATGAGTTATATGTTTTACTTATGAGCATATTAATTAGTAATGGAATTCATTACAGTGATAGTCTTCCTATTATTGAAGCTAAATTTGCTTATGAGCATTTATCTCAAGTAATACTCATTGACAAAAAAATTACTCACACTTCAGTTGAGCATATTTTACTTATAACACCCTTATGGACAAACCATTGTCTAATTTACTATTTATAGATGGTTGGTTGAAACCTAGTTTATATCATAGGTGGTCATCAAAACATCTTCTATATTGTTCATCAAGTGAGCTAATATTTGTTGACACCACCATCTACTCATTATGTCATTGTTCTACATATTATATGATTCTGTCTATTCTACCTAGCACAATCTTTTCTTATACTCCATGCATTATTTGGTGCTATTTGGGAGGGAGTTCCAATTGATCACAGCTCTACTACAAGTTATTGCTTTGTCATTTGTTCATTTTTAATATGTTGGAAAAGTAAGAATTAAACTTTCATGAAAAGCACATGTACTAAAGTAAAATATCATGCCCTTACTGATATCACATGGGAGCTCCTTTGGCTACCATGGATTTATAAGGATTTGAGTGTGTCTACATACTATACTACTTTCCATATTGACAATTAGAGTGTCATTCATATTCAGATGATGATGATGATGATGTGTTTCATGAACAAACTAAACATTGTTAGGGATTTGGCAACTCAAAAGACATTGATATTGGCTTGAGAATTGTGATTATTTTATTGTAATTTCATTTATAAGCAACACGAAAGAAACTACCTTAAACTAAGCTCATGAGGAAAGACCTATCCCATATCACCTCTTCTCTAGAAAAATTCCACGAAGATGTGATGATGCTATAGTGAGGGTTTTGTTGTCTAACTGTTGCCTATTTTTATATCCCTCAAAACTGAAACTAAACATTAATATACATTAATTCGATATGTTTGGTTTCTTTTAATAAACAAAATAGAATATATTTATTTAAACTATAAATATACATAGTTAAAATTAATTTAATGCATATAAAATTAATTTAATTTCCAAATCAAATTAATTAGATTACAATCAAATTATTATTCTTTTTTTGTGTATAGATATATTTCAAACGAATAATAAATGTAAGTCTTCTTTTATCACTTCTAAATAAGGTTATGGAAGGAACACCAAACCAAATAAGATTTTGGGCTTCCAATGTAAATTATTTCAGACAATAATTTTTATTTATTATAATTTACCCCACTACCAAATTATAATTAGACTTTCTCGCTTATTCTAAATACATTATGTCATTACTACTTATCACAAAAATAAAACTCAACATGTTAAGATTACAGATACTCATTGATTAAATAAAATTACTAATAATCCAATGTAATCAACTGTTAATTATTTCCATGATACTTTCTACATAACTTGTTTGAATTTACGAATCAAAAACTACCTACAAGGTTTGACATAATGAAAACTTCAAAGGTTCCTCAAGGGTGTATCATAAAACCTTTTGACAGGACATAAATTTCATCAGTAATTAATCATCTCAAGATTGATAAAGTTGTCCAATTCATAAAGTTTTAAAATCTATTTCTATACTATACCCTTTTTGAATTAATAAATGATTTATAAATATATGGAATAATAATTACCTTAAGAATAAGAGTAATAGTGATGATAATAATTATGTTATATTTTATTTTACAAGTTAGTATAAAATAATAATACTATCTTTCTCCCATTCTATACACTCAACTGTACTCGTACTAGAAATTAGAATTTTACAATTTATCATACTTAAGACAGACTCATAGGAATTTAGTATTACAATCAAACTAATACGGTGTCCAATTTGATATAGATTGTGAACGAACTTATATTTGATATGTATTGATGATTTGATCTTCTATACATAACTTATTCTATATGCATCGAATCATCCAAAATCAATTCAAAAGACAAAAGTATTTTTAATAATGCAGCTCATTAAAAAAAAGTTTTTATTAAAATAAAAAAGATGCTAATAATAAAAATATTCTCCTACGATTTTTATATTCATAATTGTCTAAACTTTTTATATTCGTAATTTTAATTTAGGTAAAATATATAAATTAACAAAAAAGTTGCAGCTAAATTAAATTTTAAAAAAAATCATTAATAAATTGTTGAAAATAAAATTGTCTTATAATAAAAAATAAGTCAACTTAATAATTTTGATGATGCATTCACCTAGATTTTTTCATGACAAATTTATGACTATGTGTTTATAACAAATTTTTGTGATGATACGTCATTATTTGTAAAAATTATTTATTTTTCTAAAATTTGTGTCTTGTTAAAAATGATTTTTTTTTAAGCTTGATACACAAAACAATTTGTGAGTAGGAGTGTCTCCAAAATTTTTAATAAAAACTTTCTTAACAAATTGTAAATAAAAATTCAGAATATTCTCGAGAATTGATTATTTAGTTAGAAATTCATTGAAAAGTAATGTTTTAACAAATGAGTTTATTGCATGTAAAAAATAATTTTCATACATAAATTTCTTTATATAAAAAGCATATGTGGTACAAGACAAGAAATATATTTAATCAAAATAATATTTTAAATTTGCAATTGATGAAAATATAAAGGATATTGATTCTCTAAATTTATCTTCTAATGATATGATAAAAATATCATAAGAATCTACTGTTAGTTCATTTTCATCAATTATTATTTTAATATTTTCATCAATTAAAAATTTAGTAAACATTTTATTAAGATTATTAAATGTTATGCATTTTTGTCAAATAATTTTTATTCCAAATATTGTAACTCTTATTTTTTGTTCATATTTCAAGATGTTTTTGGTTCTACAATTAAATTGTATTAAATCTCTAACACACAATAAAAAATTATAAAATAAAGAGTAATGATGTTTTCCATTTATCTTAAATTTTAGAATATTGCAATTAGTCAAAATTATACCAAAAATATGTTATCAATAATATCACGAATTCATTGGATTATATAATTGCATAAAACTCTTGAAACTTTATAAATTTGGTCCAATTTTATAAGAAAATGTGCTATGCATACATAAATGAATTCTATATAACAAATCCATCACAAATAAGTTAATAACAAATCCATCCAATCTCCTTTCAAACAAGAAATGTATAAATTATTTAATTATTTAAGAATAATTCAAATAAAATTTTTAAAAATTAAAAATCAAAATAATTTGACATTAAAAATGCACATAACCATGCAAATTTAGAAATAATAAATATAATAGCATTGCACCAAATAATAGTTTATCTATCCTCGCATAAAAGTTAAAACAAAAAATAAAATTTCTAAACATTAGGCATAATGCTATTGTGAATAAATGATGGTGGACTAGATTAAACATTTCCTTTTTTTCAAAAACTCAAAAAGTTTGGGGCTTGGCCCTCAAAAAATATTTCAGAAATGCAAAAATGAATACAAAACTCAAAAAAAAACATCACTATTGCATATATTCATATACTAATAATACTTAATATTAATGTATCTTGAGTTGATGTTCTTAAATATAGTCCTTTGCCATTGGAGTGCTTTTATTTTAATTTTATTACTTCCAAAAAATATTCTTTCAATTGAAAATATACAATCTTTGCTTCTCTAATCACTTTTAAAAAAGTAATAACTAATTACAAATTTATAAAGTTATGATAATTTTAAAATTTTAAAAACTTATAAATTAAAAATATTTGATATTTAAAAATTATAAATCATGCACAGTTACAAATAATAGTTATCATAACATTGATCATATTTTAAATTTGAAATAACTACGATAAAATTAAGATATGGAATTTACATATTTATAAAAATTTCTTATGTATATAATATATAATTTCATTAAAATTATAAATATTTTATCTACGAAAAAATTTAAATTGAAAATATCACAAATTGTTGTTCTAAAAATAATTAAATTGAAAAAATTAAATATCAAATACATTAAAATTAAGATCCATTATTATTATTGATTTATGTATATATACATATAAGCGCGCGTGCGCGCGCGTGTGTGTGAAGCTATATGTGGCACTTATATAAACTAAACATATATATAAACTTTTCTGTGTGTGTGTGTGTGTGTGTGTGTGTGTGTGTGTGTGTGTGGTTTGTTTGAAGTTTGTGTCGTATTCGTGTTTTGCTGGTGTTATGCCTGTGGTGCTCAATAATTCTTAGAGAAGAAACCAAGAATTTGACACTATATTAAAAGAGACATCCCAATTATCAAATTTATCAAAGGGTCCTGATAGAATTTAATTCATTGTGACACCTACATTTACTAGAGATATGAGTATATCATACTCATTTTTAAGTTGGTTATAGATTATTGACTTCTTTTAGATATCATTTGTTTTTTTACTTATATTCTTATTTTAAATGTATAAATTATTAACACATGAGTTAATACTCATATTATACGTAATCATATCATATCTATTATATTCTATTCTTCCTATGAAATTATTATTATAGCAAAAGATAAATATTTAAAATTCATTAGATATGGTAGTATTTAGCTTGTGTCTTTTTCACTTTATTATGTATTGCTAAATCTTGATTGTCTATGTTAGTTTTCTTTATATGATTTGTTTTTCAAGATAACTCAATTATAACTAATATTTATATTTATTGAACTGTATTTGAGGAATCATGAGACTCTGAGGAAGACTCTATTTTGGATTGAGTATGGTGTGTTTATTCAATAGTAAGATCATTTTTTATATGTGGAAATGTGTTGGATCCATTACTTATGTATTTGTAGCTTGCTTACTCATCATCGCCAAGTTTAGAATACTTTATTTTAGTCTTAAGGGTATTTTGACCCTATAGTATAAGACATATCAATTGGGAAAACTTACTAGAGCTTCTTACATTATACATCTGTCTAGCTTGAGTTGGTAACCATTCACTAGGATACACTAAACTATATAGGGACATAGTGAGAATATGACCATAGAGTAACTTAGGTATTTGATTATTTTTGCTAATAATTACTTGAGATATACATGGATATATATGTTTTAAGATAGAGCATAGGTTTTTCCTAAAATAATACAAAAACAAGTTAATAAAAATATTAAAAAATTAAGAAATAATAATGTAATAGAATATGTCTCAAATCTATTCGATAATTACTATATAAATCATGAGATTACACACAATATTTATTATGTCGATATATTATAACATAATGAGAGGGTTAAAGAAAAAAATACATATCTGATTTAGATAGTTCGGATGCTCCAACTTGGAAATAATATTCCAAAATATTTTTGACAAGAAGTAGTTTTAACAACAATATAACTTAACATTCAAATAGTCTATTTTATCTTTTTTAAAGCACGTACCCTTTTAGATCTTGCATCACAGAGAGTGGATATTTAGCATGCCTCATATTTTTTATATACACTTGTTTGGTCCTAAATGACTTAATAGAATGAGACAAGTAGATATATAGGGCATTGACATATATTTTCCTAGCATAGTATAGTATTTAAAGAGCATATAAGTATTGTTCACTAAAATCTGATAAGATATTAGTGAGTTTGGGTTTTGTTATTCTCGGTAAGGACTCATTTTTGAAAGAGCTTAGGAATAATATGAATTCAAATATTGCGCATGAATCCATTATTTTTCCTTTCTTCCCTATAGATTTTCCTAGACTACCAATTAGTAGAGTGAGTCACCCATTTAATACATATCAGCTTGTTGGTACTTAGTATGTCGTTACTTTCATAATTTATCATATATATGAATAAATTAAATTCATCTTAAGTCTTAAAAGACTAAGGTTTCTTAGATAAGAATAAATTTTATAGCCCAAAATGATATAGTTGTCAATGAGTCTTCACTTGAACACATGAATATTGAGTAGGTAACTATGAAACTTGATGACCTAAGACTTAATGTCTATACTAGGAGTAGTGAACATACTCAAAATACTAAAACTAAAGATGAGCCTATAGGGGAGTTGGATGATCTTGTAGCTAGTTCATTTAATTTTGACCTTCCATATACTCTCTAAATGGGACAAATAAGTTGTATTGTTCACATGACATTACATGTTTTATCATATCTCATTTTATAGCCCAAAATGATATAGTTATCAATGAGTCTTCACTTGAACACATGTAAAATTGAGTAGGTAACTATGAAACATGATGACCTAAGACTTAATGTATATGCTAGGAGTAGTAAACATACTCAAAATACTAAAACTAAAGATGAGCCTATTGAGGAGTATGATGATCTTGTAGCTAGTTCATTTAATATTGACCTTCCAGATACTCTTTAAATGGGACAAATAAGTTATACTATTCACATGATATTACATGTTGTATCATATCTCATCATGTTTCTTTTATTTTTCTATACTACTTTTATTGATTATATTAGCATGGCTAAGTATTTTTTTTAATGTATTTTCTAATTCAAGATGTGCCAGACCATGATAAAAGAGATCTATATATTCAACTCTAATAGGAACTGGGAATTTATATATGCATACATACACACACACACACACACACACACACACATATTATTTATTAATTTATTTATTATTTTAGCTTTAGAAATGATTTGGTGTGAGTAGTTTGATGGCTTTATGTGCAAAAAAAAATTGTAGCTCTTGGGTTTGAAGCTCACCACCTCATTAAGTTGAAGTTTATTAGTTGTTTTAAAATTTGTTAATTTTTTTTTCTAAAATTGAAAATCTAGTGTCAAAATCAAGTTTTTGATTTTTTATGCCCTAAAATGTAAATATTTTTTGTTTTGAGGTATATTTTTTTAAAGATTAGAAATATAAACCAAAATATAAATTTTTTTATTTTGAATGCCCTTCACATAATTTTCCAAAAAAAAAGTTCAATCTTAAAAATTAAATTTTTCATATGTACATTGATTTGGTAAAATTTGCCTATGAATTGGTATTCCTAACTATTATGATACTTGCATTTTTCTTTTTGCAATAGGTAAGTTATGTAAAGATTATCTACGAGTTTCCTAGAAATGGACCAGACAAGATGATGAGAAGATAAATGTGCAATTAGATGAAGTTGGAGGTATTTGCTCTAAACAAAATGAGAAGAAGAATGTAAATATTTTTTTAGTCCACATCAATATCTGAGTAAATCTTTTTGATACAAATCTCACCTCACTATGATTTACCTTTTCATATGTATTTTTTTTTCATATTGAACACTCGCATACAATTAACAATAAATCTATTTGAATGTCATAATAATTCCTAATTCCTATTAGAGTTTAAGATATAAATATCTTTTATCATAGTTTGACATCAATTTGAATGAGAAAATATCTTAGAATGAGACTTACCATCAATAAAAGTGATGAAAAAAATAAAAATAAAAAAATGATATATGATAAAACATGTAATATCAAGTGTTGAATACATAACATTTGTCCATTTTAGAGAGCAATTAGAAGGTTAAGATTAAATGGACTAACTATAGGATTATACGACTACTGTAGCCATCAATTCATTACTTAAGCAAAAAGAATAAATAAATAATTAAACAAATAAACAAATAAATAAATACATAAACAAATAAACAAATAAATAAATAAATAAACATATAAATATATATTTATATTTATATGTACATGTTTATATATGTATATATATATATATATACACCTATATACATATATATTGATACTAAAAGAATAAATAAATGTATATATTTACATATACATACATTCATACATATAAGTGTGTGTGTGTGTGTGTGTGTGTGTGTGTGTGTGTGTGTTTATTTATTATTTTTGTTTTAGAAATGATTTCATGGTTTTAGGTGCAAATAGAACTTAGTGCTCTTGGTTTTCAATCTCATCGCCTCATTTGGTTGAAGGTTATTAGTTGTTTTGAAATTTGTTCACTTTTTTTCTAAAACATAAAATCACAATGGCAAAATCATATTATTGAATTT
Source organism: Sapria himalayana (assembly GCA_029783825.1). Lineage (NCBI taxonomy): Eukaryota > Viridiplantae > Streptophyta > Magnoliopsida > Malpighiales > Rafflesiaceae > Sapria > Sapria himalayana. The sequence continues at coordinate 1,238,280 of JAREIK010001073.1, read as the reverse complement.
TTTTGGCCAAAAAATATTAATATTTTTTGTTTTGGGATATTAAAAAAAAAAGATTAGAAATATAAACCAAAACATATATGTTTTGATTTTGAATGCCCTAAACATAATTTTCCAAAAAAAAATTTGATCATACAAATTGAATTTTTTATATGTACATTGATTGGATAAACTTTTCTTGTGAATTGGCATTCCTAACCATTTTGACACTACAATTTTCTATTTCCAACAAGTAAGTTGTGTAAAGATTGTACCTAAATTTCAAAAAAACTGCATCTACCAAGATGATTAGACGAAGAATGCATGATTAGATAAAATTGTAGGTGTAAAATGTGGTATGTAACTATTGGAGAACAAAAAACCAAAAGTTTAGCACACCGATAATACTTGTGAGATGAGTCATGTTGTTATTTCAAACATATAATAACCATTTAGTGATTCATTAAGTGAAGGCAGCTCTTCTCCCCTAAGCCTTTGATTTAGAACATTGAAGAAAGATGACAATGCTTATGGTTAGCATTTTCCGAACTTCTCTTTTAAATAAACAAAACCCAAATCACTTCATAATTGGAGCATCACATATTTATGAAGTGGCCCATTTTATTTATTATATTTAAAACATATTATATATTATAAGATTTTAATAATTTTAGTGTATGTGTATATATATAAACAAAATAAATTTGATAAAATTGAATAATTTTATTCTAATCAAATTAATTATTTTGATTATATATACATACTTATTTCAAATAATTAAAAACTTTAAAATATTTTCTTTGGCTCTGGATAAGGATACAAAAGGAACCATATCCTAAATAATATCTTTGGCTCCCAATAAAAATTAAACATAATAATTTACATTAATAATAATTTATACCACCATAAAATTACATTTATACTCACTCTTTTATTTAAAATTAATTGGTACCTTTTATTACTTAATACTAATTAAACTCACCATGTCAAGGTTATAGTTACCCATTTATTGAATCAAATTATGAAAAATCTAATTCAATAAATTTTCAATTATTTTCTTGATACTTTCCACCAAACTTTTTTAAATTGTCAAATCAAAATTCACATGCAGACTTTTGCAATATCAAAACTTATAATCTTCCTCAAGGGGTATTATCAAAACTTTTGATGGGTTGGATTATATCACTAATCAATATTCACCATATGCTTCATAAAGTTATTTAATTTATAGTTTTTTATAATCTATTTTTGGAATCTACTATTTATGAATCAAAATTGCTATTAACAAGTATATACAAATAATAACTACTTAAGAATAAGAGTAATAATTTATATAATAACAATAATATATTTTATTTTACAAGTTAGTACAAAATAATTATATCATATTGGTATCATTTAATACACTCAAGTGTATTAGCACTAGAAGTTATAACTTCGCCATTCACCATAGTCAAGATAACCCTACTAAGATCTAGTTCTATAATCTTAATGATAGGATGTCTAGTTCAAAATAGACTATGAACAACAAACCTATATTTCATAAAAACTAATGATTCAATTTTCTGTGCATAAGGCAATCTCTATTCACAAAATCATCTATAATGTAGAATAAATGACATGCATTTTTACAAATTTAGTTAATTATAAAATTATTTATTAAAATAATAAGATGTATATCAATAAAATAATCATATATGATATTTAGTATAAATCAATTGCAACAATATCTCTCACTTAGACTTAATCCAAGATGCCATATGTTTGACTCATATCCATTCCATATGGATTTTAAATACTTTAACTAGGAGGCTCTTCATAAAAGGATCTACCAAGTTGTCTATCGTTGCTACTTTCATTACCACCACATCTCCTCTTTTCACAATATCTTTTATTAGATGATATTTATGCTCGATGTGTTTTGTTTTTTGTGGGATCTAGGTTCCTTCAAATTTCTAACTTCACTATTATCATAATAAAATATAATAGGCAGATGAACAAAAAGAATGACCCATAGATCCATTACAAAAATTGTGAGTAACATATCATCTTTGGTTATATCTGAAGTCATCACATATTTGGCCTCCATGGTAAAATTAGCAATTTAAGATTGATTGATACTCCTCCAGCTTATGACTCTACTTTTCAAGGTTATCACAAAACCCAAAATAGATTTTCTCACCTCATAATCTAATTGGAAATTCAATGTTATAAACCATGTAGACATAAGATTTTCCTCCGAATACACTAATATATAATTTGTAGTCCTTTTTAGGTACTTGACAAGGACTAGAGTTATATGTTATACACCCCAAAAATACATAATCATCATTATGTGTTTTATTGTAATCCAATATTTTTGTTATGGGTTAGATTGATATATGCTTAGCATACTTATAGTATAATAGCTATCAAGTTTCTTGCAAATCATTGCATGCATCATGCTTTCTACTACATATGCATAAGCAATTATCTTCATTTTCTCTATCTCATTGGGTGTTTTGTGATACTATTTTCTTATTTGAGAGATTTCATGTCTAAAAGGAAGAAACCATTTCTTAGAATATTGCATACTAAATTGATTCAATATATGATCGATATAACATCTTGAGGCAAAGTCAATATTCTTTACTAGTGATCTCGCAAAACTTTAATCCCAAGAATATGAGTAGCTTCTCCTAAGTCTGTCATATCAAATTAACTGAATAATCAAACCTTAACTAATAATAATGAGCTCAAATTATTACCAATGAGTAGTAATATATCATCAGCATACAATACCAATAACATCACATTGTTATCACTTTTCTTTATATACATACAATATTTATCCTGAAATAGATTAAAGCCATAAGACTTAATAACTTGATCAAAGTAAATATTCCATGATCTAGATGCTTGTTTCAATCCATATATAGACTAATTCAAGTTACACAATATGTTCTCTTAATATTTATATATGAAACTATCTAACTAATTCATTTAGAAACATTATTCAAGTTGTTCATTAAAAAAAAATAGCTTTCACACCTATTTGTTAAATCTCATAGTCATTATGAATTGTAATGGACAAGAGAATCCAAATTAATTTCAACATGTCTACCATTGAAAAAAAAAATTCATAATCAATTCTTTCTTTCCTGAGGTAAATCTTTTGCAATAAGTCTAGCCTTATAAGTCTCAATGTTACCGCCTATTCATCTTTTTTATTATAAATCCAACTATTCTTTATGTGCTTTATTCCTTCAGGTGGTTCCATAATATCCCGGACATATTTGGAGTGCATTGATTGTATTTTTGATTCCATAACTCTATGCCAATGTTCAACATTTTTATCTTGAAGTGCTTCATCATAGTTTTTGGGATTTGTATCAAGCTCATCAGAGATTCTATTATAAGACTCTCACAATAGTGTATAAGGTGTTGGTTGACAATATCTCTCCCACAATGATGAGACATTCTTCTATGTTGCATACTTCAAATAACATATTGCATAGATATTAATCCATGTAAACAAGTATGACCATTATCTCTTGGCATATCAATGAAATTCTCACAATGTTCTATATCAATACTTTCATGAACATTTCTCTTATTAAAGAGATAATGAGGTACTAGAGCTATCATCTTATGGTGTTCCTTTTGGTATTGAATGAGTGTGGACTAGCTTATCTCAAATTAATACTTCTATCTTCCCTTGGCCTTTTGATCTCGAGAACAATTATACTTCTAGGCATGTGATTTGATATACAGTTTAGTTCTAGGAAATAGGCATTAGTACAAATATTGACCTTTTGATCCTTTGGGCTGTAAAATAATTCTCCTTTAGTCCCTCTAAAATATTTGATAAAAAATAAATTATTCATAGATATTCTTGTTTCCAACTTATCTATCTTCCCTTTTAGGACATGTATGTGACAACCTCACAAATAAATATGTTTCAGGCTAGACTTATGCCTAGTCCATAATTCAGTTGAAATATTAAGTACCAACTTTTATAGAACTATGTTTAAAAAATAAGTTGTTATTTCAAATGCACATCCTCATAAGGAACCATACATATTTGAATAACACATAATTAATGTTACCATGCCTATAAGAATTTGATTCTTTATTCTACTATAATATTATGCTATGGAGTGCCAATACGAATAATTGGAATGTAATCCCAAAATCTAACAAGTAGTTCCTAAACTCACCAAAAAGATATTTTTCATCATGATTAGATCGTGGTGTTTTGATATATATATATATTATGACTTTTCTATTTTCATCATATACTTTTTGAAATTCTCAAATGTATCTGACTTATAATATATCATATAAATATATTTATATTTTGAGTAATCATCAATGAATAATAGAAAATATCTATTGTTCATTATTTGTTTAGACAAATCAATTCTTATTACTTATGTTTGTTATCAATTTGATACTACACACACACACACACACACACACACACACACACACACACACACACACATACATATATATATATATATATATATATATATATATATATATATATATATATATTAGAGGTATCAAATGAGTTGGGTCGGGCAGCCCAGCTCGGTTTTTTAGCACCCAACCAAGCTGGTGTGCCGTGCCGTGCCAGCACGGCAAGTTTCTATGGAGGTTAGGCCCGGCATGGGCCACTGCTGAAATCTGATGGGTTTGGCCTGGTTTGGCTCCATTTAGGTCAGGCCGAAACCCTAATTTAAAAAAATTAGGGTTTTGGCTGCGTGTCGTCGAATCGTCGTCGCCCTTAGGGGGCACGGCGAGCCTCGCCCGTTGGGCGTCGTCTCGTAGTGATTATGCTCGGTGCGTGGTCACGCATGTCGTGCTCACGTGCCAATCACTCATGTCGTGCCTGGCACGACACGACGGGCCGATCCCTGGGCCCGTCACAGCACGACTAGTGCCTAAGGTGCGCTCGACACGGGCCCGGGCACGGCACTATAGCATGTCGTGCCAACCAAGACAGGGCTGATTCGTTCCGAGTCGAGCCCAGGGCGGCCTGACCTATTTGACACCTTTAATATATATATATATATATATATATATAAACACACACACACACACACACACACACACACACACACACATATATATATATATATATATATATATATATGCATGCTATATAGAATTATATATAAATTCTATGTGTGTGTGTGTGTATGTGTGTATGTATGTATGTATATGTGTGTGTGTGTGTGTGTGTGTGTGTGTGTGTGTGTGTGTATTTACATATATATTTATAGACATGTTCATAAATATTTATAGATCTAGACCCATACATATACCTATATATACATGCTATAAAGGTTAATACATAAATGTTTCCATATATATGAACTATAAATAAATACATTTACATATATAATTTTTAATTAATAAAAAATATATATTTTTGGAAAGTGATCTCACTTTTTTTGGGCATTAAATGAAATATTAGGAACAGTATTAGATAATAGACCCTTTTTCCACGACTAAAAGGAAATGGAGAGCTGCTCATAAAAAAAATATCAGCAGAAATATTCCAGCCAGAGAAATATCATATACTGTATATTAAAGAAATAATTATTATTCATGTTAATTGGTGCACTCCTAAAGATGTATTTTCAATTGGAGAAAAGTTATTTTAATTTTATTATTTTCAATAGCATATGTGCTAGTCACTTACTTTTAAAAAATTAAAAATAGTTTTAAATGTGGGATAATTATTTTTGGGTACGAGCTAAAAAATAATTGAAAAAAATAACTAAATTTTTAATATTTTAAAAAAAATTATCAAACTCTAAATAAAATTTGCACACTTAAATTTAGTAATCCAAAAATATCCATTAATCTCACCTCTACACTTAAATTTAACAATTAAAACCACTGTTGGAATTAGAAAGCTATAGTTTTTTAATTCAAAAACTATTTTTCTTTCAATTTAAAAAAAAATTTATTGATGTTTCATCAAACAAATTTGGATTTCTGATTTTTTGTGTATGACCCATAAATAGTTAATGTTTTATTGTATTTTATTTTAAATATCTAAAATTTTGTATATTTGTTATAAATAATCTTTTGGGTGCACTAAAACATAGGTCCCTTATCATGTTCATAAAAGTGGCAGGATTTCGCAAATTGATTTCTAATTCTAATTTTAGTTTCAACTCGATGTTCAATTTCAAACAATATCATTCCATGCAAATTATTAAACTTTGATTGATACCTAACTTATGTTTAAAATCCTAGAAATTAATTGTAAGAAATTTTTATATTCATAATTTTACTTTAGGTGAAACAGATAAATTAACAAAAAAATTCCAACTAAATTAGATTAAAAAAAAAATTATTCAATAAATTGTTGGAAATAAAATTGCAAGACAATCAAAAATAATTCAACTTATTAATTTCAATGATGCATTCACCTATAATTTATCATTTTAAATTCAAGACTTGTGTTTTAAACAAACTTTTGTGATAATAAATAATTATTTGTAAAAATTATTCTTTTTTTCTAAAATGTGTCATGTTAAAAATGATTTTTTAAGTACACAATACTATTGTGAGTATGAGTTGGACCAAATTTGTCAATAAAAACTCTTAATAAATTAATCATTGAACATATTAGTTCATAATTCATTGAAAAATGATGTACTAACAAAAGAAATATTTGAAAATTTAATATTAATTGTCAAATATGTTGATTGCATGTAAAAATAAGTTTAATACATAAATTACTTTATATAGGAAGCATATGTGATACAAGATTATTAAATGTTTTACACCAATTTATCAAAATTATTTTTATTCCAAATAAAGTAAATATTTTGAGGGGGGGGGGGGGGGGGGGGGGATTATGTTTTGGGGTGTTTCCCCAAATATTTTAACATTTAGAAACTAAACTTTTGATATTTTTTAAAAAGTCACAAAACAAAAAATAAATTAAAAATAAGAGTACCCGAATTTGTAAGTACTAAACTACTCTCCCCTGCCACTTCTTCCCTACCCCTCGCCCCTAGCCCTTTCCTCGCCCCTAGCCCTTTCCTCGCCCTCACCCTTTGCCCCTCCCCCCTGCCACTCTTCCCTACCCTTCACCCCTAGCCCTTCCATAACCCTCGCCCCTAGCCCTCGCCCCACCCCCTCGGCCCTCACCCCACGCCCTTGCCCGTCACCCCTCGCTCATCTCCCCTCACCTCTCGCCCCTCTTTCTCCACTCCTCTTCTCTTGTCCCTCTCTCCCCACTCCTCTCCTCCCGCCCGTCTCCATGAGCTCATATGTGGAGCTTCGTCGAGCTCCAGCGAGCTCGACATGGAGCTCCTGTGAGCTCAATCATGGAGCTCCGTCGAGCTCCCATGAGAGAGCTGGAGCTCCGTCGAGCTCCCACGAGAGAGCTGGAGCTCCGTCGAGCTCCCACGAGAGAGCTGGAGCTCCGTCGAGCTCCCACGAGAGAGCTAGAGCTCCGTCGAGCTCCTTCGTGGAGCTCGATTGGCTCCTGTGAGCTCCACTTCGAGCTCAACGATGGAGCTCGAGGAGCTCCTTCCTGGAGCTCGAAGGAGCTCCACGAATTAGCTCGTCGAGCTTCAGTGAGCTCCACAATCGAGCTCGACAAGCTCCGTCGAGCTCGTTGGAGCTTATGGAGTTTCGACAAGCTCCAGGAGCTCCAGCGAGCTCCTTCTTAGAGCTCAATGGAGCTCATCAAGCTCCACAAAAGGAGCTCCTCGAGCTCTAGTGAGCTCGATCGTGGAGCTCCATCGATCTCGACGTGGAGCTCATTAGAGCTCAACAAGCTCCACGAAGGAGCTCACTAGAGCTTGAGGAGATGGGCGGGGAGAGAAGGATAGGGGAGGGGCGAGAGGTGAGGGCAAATGAGAGATGGGAGACAAGTGAGGGGCAAGGGCATGGGTAAGGGTGAGTGGCTAGGGGCAAGGGTCTGGGGAGAGGGGCAAGGGTAGTTTAGGACTTAGGAATTCAACTGCCCTTATTTTTAATTTATTTTAATTTTTGTGACTTTTAAAAACATCAAAAATTTAGTTTCTAAATGTTAAAAATTTATGGGAAACACCCCAAAACATAATTCTCCCTATTTTTTTTCATATTTCAAGAAAAGTTTTTGGTTCTACAAATAAATATCTAGCACACAAAATAAGTTACAAAGTAAAGAGTAATGATGTTTTCCATTCATCTTAAATTTCAAAAAACTAAAATTATGAATTACATTACAGATAAATTCATAACAAATCCAGTCAATCTAAAACAAGTTATTATATATTTTATTATTATTCAAATATAATTCATTTAACATTTTTAAAAATTAAAAATCAAAATCACTTAATATTTAAAATGAATAGACAAATTTAGAAATAATAAATATAATAGCATTGAACCCAATAATATTTTCTCTCGGTGCATAAAACCAAAAAAAAAATCAAAACATTAAGCATTATGTTTTTGGGAATAAATGATGGTAGATTAGACTAACCATCTCCTTTTATCAAAAACACAAAATCGTTGGGGCTTGGCTCACAAGAAATATCTCAAAAATACAAAACTGAAGTCAAAATCCCATGAAAAAAATATTACCATTACATATTTTTTATGCTAATAATATTTGATATTAACTTGTCTTCAATTGATTTTCTTAAATATAGTTCTTTGCAATGGGAGCACTGTTATTTTTATTTTATTACTTCAAAAAAAATATTTGTATCAATAAAAAATATAAAATCCTGGCTTGTGCAGTCACTTTTAAAAAAGTAATAACTATTTAAAATTTTATAAAGTTATCATAATTTTAAAATTTTAAAAACTTATAAATTTGATATTTTTAAATTATAAATCATGCACAATTACAAATAATAGCTATCATAACATTGATCATATAATAAATTTGAAATAACTACAAAAAAATAAAGATATCAAATTTTCAAATTTATAAAAATTTATTATGTATAAAATATGTAATTTTATTAAAAATATAAATATTTTAAATACGAAAAAATTTAAATTGAAAATATCATAAATTAATATTCAAAAAAAAATTAAATTAAAAAATTATATATCAAATACATAAAAATTAAGAATCATTATTATTACCGATTTGTATGTGTATGTGTGTATAAATGTGTATAAATGTGTGTGTGTGTGTGTGTGTGTAATATATAATATTTATTTATTTATTTATTATTTGTGTGAAGATGTGTGGGGTTCCTATGATGTTTGTGTGGTATTCGCATTGTGCTTGTGTCATGTTCATAGTGTTCACAAATATTTAAAGAGACCAAGAATTTGACAAAGTATTGAAAGAGACCAAGAATTTGACAAAGTATTGAAAGAGACATGCCTATTATCAAATTTATCAAATGTCCTCCTAAAATTTAATTAATTGTGACACCTACATTTACAAGAGATGCTTATATAAAACTCATTTTTAAGGTAGTTATAGATCATTGATTTCATTTAGATATCATTGGTTTTTTTCACTTGTATTCTTATTTTAAATGTATACATTATTTAACACGTTTAAAAATTCATATTATATGTTATCATATCATATATATTATATTATTTTCTTTCTATAAGAATATTATTGTAGCAAAAAAAATAAATATTTGAAAGTTATTGGATATGATAGTATTTAGCTCATGCATTTCTATAAAAATATTCTTAAAATAAATATTATTGTGACAACTACTTTATTATGTCTTACTAAATCCAAATTGTCTATGTGAGTTTTCTTTATATGATTTGTCTTTCAAGATAATTCAATTCTAACTTTATATTTATGTTTATTAATATTTATTTGTAGAATCAATAGACTCCGAGGAAGACTATATTTTGAATTGAGTAGGGTATGTTTCTTCAATAATTAGATTTTTTCTAGATGAATAAATGTGTTGGATCGACTTGTTGTGGGCCAAAATGATCATCTTTTATTGCTGCTACACTACTCTCTAGTAAAGGTTGATGTTGTCAGATGAATAATATCATAGATGTGAATAATACTATATATATGAATTGTACTTTATGAAAATTAAATGTAGAAATAAAGGAGCACCAAATTTACATGGGAAACGCTTCAAGGTTAGGAGAAAAACTATGGGATAAACTATGAACAATTCTTTTCTATAATAAGTGGTATATAATACAATCACTCCAAGAATATACTGATCTTACGTTTATTAAAGAAATAGATATAATCTCACACTCTCTCCCAGTATGAAAATTCCTCAATTGAGGGCAACCTTCTCAATTGAGTCTCTCTCTTTTTTCTCTCTCTCTCTCTCTCCATCTTCTCCCTCTTTTCTTTGCTTCTTCTTATGTTAGATGAAAGATCTACATCTCATTCACTTGCCTTCAGTTTATAGGGAAGGGAAGGAAAGAAGAAAATCATATCATGAATTATGACTTATGACATAGAAAAAGTAGAAGGTATGCATAATTCAAAAGAAAAGGAAGAACAAAAAAGTTGGCTGTTGAAGATATCACTTGAGTGTTGACATTATCAATTTACATGAGTGTAGACCCCATCAAATATTTCCCATCATGCATATGCATGTGACTGAAGGTAGAAGTCACTTTGGATTCTTAGTGGGATCCCATGCTAGCAAGCTCAGAACATAACACCAACTTTTGTCTTTGAGCAATTTTTGTTATCATGTTAGATGTATTCTTTTCTGTGTGCATCTTCTTTAATTTGAATCGCTTTAGTTCTATAGCATCACGAATCCAATGGATTTTGACTAGTATATGTTTTGTCCTGGAATGATATGTGGCTATAACAAAAAATCTCACCAACAACCTTTTAGAGTTTGGATGGGTGATGGGGTGGGGTGGCCTACCTTTCCTCCAGACAGGTTGATTGACTAAAGTTTCAATTGAGTCATGAACACACCTATTAACAAAATAAAAATATTATCAAAATTATTTATTTTTGACAAGTCTTTTATTAATTAATTACACTCAAAAATAATAATGGCAAGTCTTTTATTAAGAACTTATTCATGCAAAATCAATAATATATTTGAAAAAGTTTAATTTATTTAAAATTTATTAGCAAATTTAAAAAATATTCAATCATTCAAATGTAATAAATAATTATTAATGAATAATCCATAAATAAATTTCATTTTGTAGATTAGTAAGATAACGAGAATCAAATTAAGTTTCATTTTATTTTATTCTTTAATGTTTAATAACTATAACATAAACTATTGGAAAAATACTATTTTAAGTTATTGTTTTGAATAATTACCAATGAAATATGTGAGATTTGTTATTAAAAATCCTATTAAAAACAAAAGCCAATTTTATTGTTTGATTCTATTGTACTTTATTTTAGATGTCATTAATGATGCAATTGAGATAGTTTATATAATATTTTGTTTTATATATTTTAATTTAAAATAGAAGTTATAATAAAATTGATTCTTAATTTTTATGTATTTGAGTTATATTTTATATATTACAAATTTTTATAAATTTGAAAATTTTATCTTTTAATTTTATGGTATTTATTTTAAATTTAAAATTTGATTAATGTTAATTTATTTATTATTTCTAGTTTTGCAAGGTTTATAAATTAAAATATCAAATCTTTTTAAATTGTTAACTTATGAAAATTTTAAAATTATTATAACATTATTGATTTTTAAAAGGAAGTGTTCCAATTACAAAGTGATTATATTTAATAAGATCAAATGATGAACAATAATTTCATTTATGCTTTTTTTGGTTATTCCTCTCGAGTCTAAGAGATAGTAATTTTGAGTTTTGGTGTAATTTTATGTTAGAGAAAAATATATTTGAGTTCTATTAAATTGTAATTCTCACTCTCTATAATTTACAAATTGTTTTTTGTCCTCCGCAATAAGGAGATGTTAGTCTAATATATGTGTAATGAAAGGCATATACTCGAATCTTTTGTGCAAGAAAAAAATTATTTATTTGTAGGCATGGAAATACTATTATATTAATTTATTTTTGAAATTTGAAATTTGTAATTGATTATGTTATAAAAATAAAACCCGTAGCAATAATATAAGAATAAGAAATTCAACCTTTAAGATAATAAAATAAATAATATAAAAAAGAAATATAAACTTAAGTGGATTGGGATTGGGATGATTTTCAAAAGAGGGGAAATCTTTTTTTATAGAATAAAAAATCAAAAATCTCAAGGGATTTTCAGTGTGGACTAGTTTATGTTTCACATAACCATGGCATTACATATTTTATGATTATGATTATTGCATGCATGTCAACTTGATTGTTAGTCATAGTTTTCGATTTAGAAAAAAAGTAACTTTAGTTTTTGAATTTAAAACAATTTTTCTTAGTTAATTTTTTTAAAAAGTTATTTATTAGTTCATCAAAATAATATAATATGTAATATTTTGTATTTTATATTGTTTATTAAAAATAAACTATTTTATATTGCTGTAATTTTATATTGGACTATGATTTCTAAAAACATCATATTTAATGTTCACAATATAATTTTATAAGTCCGCATTTATGGTATGTTTGATAAAACTAAAATAATTAAGTGCTAAAAAAATAAGTACTAAAAAATTAAGGTTTAATTTTATATGTGTTGAATTTGTATTGAAAAATTATTTGATAAATACTATTAATTGAATGCTGAAGATAAATATATTATTTGATAAATATAAATACTGAATATTGAAAATGATGTATTTTACATATTTATCCTTATTATCATTGTTTTACATATTATCCAACATAAATATAATTTCGAATGGAATTTTTTTTCATTATAATTATTTTTAATTATTTAAAAAAAACTAAATCCCTAAAAACATATCCATAAATAAATCATAAATCCAAAAAAAGAATAAAAATGTTTAAAAAATAACCAATAAAATCTAAACTATTTAAAACTATTCAAATTTTTAATATAAAAATAAAAATTAATGAACAACTAGTTAATTTGCTATTTTATCTCTTAAATTAATAATGAAATAGATTTAAGGATAAAATTTGTGGTGGTGGAGAAATGAGGAGAAGAAAACAGATTCACAAACTGAATTGTAGCGTAAATGAGAAAATGAAAAAGAAATGAAAAAAAAAGATAAAATTATAATTTAAAAAAAAAAAATTGTTGAAAATTTTCAACCTTCAACATTAAGTAGTCTCTACCTACTTAAAATTTTTAATGAATTTTCACTTAAAATTTTAAATTTTCAACTCCCAACATTTTTTTATCAAGCACGCTTAAAATTTCAAACCATTGAAAATTTTTATTTTTAAAGGTTTGAAGATTTTAAGTCCATTATCAAATAGCCTCTTAGTTGTCATAAAAAAGAAGCATGATTAATAATTTTGATGGAACTAAGATTTTGTAAATAATTTTGATGGAACTATGATTTTGTAAATAATTTTGTGGTTGTAGGTGCACAAAGTTTGTTCTAACCCCAACCCCGTAAATAAGTTATGTGGGTGCACTAAATTCATCTCCTAAATTTAACTTTTGATGAAATTGATGAATTAACAAAAAAATTGAGACTAAATTAAAACTTAAAAAATCATTCAATAAATTTTGGAACTAAAATTGTTAGATTATAATATAATTTAACTTAATAATTATGATGGAATGTTCACTTATTATTTTTAAGTCATTCCTAATTGTATTTTCAACAAAAATTTATGATAATACTAGTAATTAAGTGTAGGAGCGGGTCCAAAATTTAAAAAAAAAACTTTATTAACATAAAGTTTAATTTAAAAAATAAATATAAATAAAAAATCATAATATTCTTGACAATTGAGTACTTTTAGAGATTTAACAATTAGTTCATAATTCATCGAAAATTAATATACTAACAAATGTTGTTTTACATTATATTATCAGCCTAACTTATATCAAATGTCAAATGAGTTTATTGCTTGTAAAAACTATTTTTTTAAACAAATTAATGCCTTTGCATAGGAGGGCATATAACTATGGTGCAAGTTTATAGGTAAACTCACAAAGCCTAAAAATAAAATATGTTAATAGCTCACCACAAACACAAGGTCAATGTGTACCTAGATTGTCTTGGTGATGATAGGTGTAAATTGATTATCGAAGAAGATGAAAAAAAAGCAAGATTATCATGGACAAGAAACATGTTGTAACGTCAAAGGGGCAAGTTCTTGGTGAAACACACCTTTCCCACATCGGAAATTTATTTGAGATTTTTGATTTTACAATAAAATGAAGTTCCTCCTCTTTTGAAAAGCATCCTCTCAAATCCTTTTAGCTTGTATTTCTTTTATTGTATTATTTATTTTATTATCTTAATATTTGAATTTTATATTTTCAAATTATTATTATAAGTCCTATTTTTATAACAATGGTATCTAAGGTGGGGTTTAGGATAGTAACTCTTGTAGTTAATGCATATCTAGAAAATTTATGTCAAGATGATGATAAGAGCCTCAAGGTCTATGGTTTTTAACAAGCCCGGTATTGTACCTCTCCACTTACCTAGCAACTTTTTTGGTATATAAAAATAAATAGTTATTATTATTCTTGGTTATTGTTTGCTGTAAAAAATAGATGACAATAAAATTTGAAGTAGACAAATTCAATGGGAATAATTTTTCATTATAAAAAATAAAAATTAAGACAATTATAAGGAGAGATAATTGGTTAGATGCAGTTGGAAAAGGACTCACTAGGATTCATAAAGATAAATGGAATAAGATGGATGATAATGTGAATGCTAATATGTATTTGATTCTAGCTGATAAAGTATTATCGAGTGTGACAAAAAAATATATAGTAGGAAAAAATTTAAATACTCTCACAAGATTATATGACGCAAAGTTATGTCATAAAAAAATATTTTTAGAAAGAAGACTTTACACTCCTCAAATAATAGAATCTATGATGGCTAACTGATCATATCAATACTTTTAATACTTTATCTTCTCAACTTATTATTTTGGATCATAAAATAAAAGAGGTTGAACATACTGAGATTTTACTTCAAAATCTACTTGATTTGTATGATCAACTCATCATCGAGCTGATGAATAGAATTCTGATATACAATATATTAATCAATGATATTGTCTCTTCCATCTTAGAAGAAGAAAGTAGATACAAAAACAGAAATAATAAATATGTAAATGTACAAAAAATTGTAGCCTTGATAGTGATATGAGGGAAATCAATGGATCATGGCCCTAGTGGGAGTTAGAATTATGATAAATAAAAATTAAGAAGTAAGAAATATATTAAGTGATACAACTATGGAAATAAAGAACACTTCAAAAAAGATTGTTTGTTTAAGAAAAGGAGGAGATGATATGTTATTATATATTCAAGGTAATATTACAAGTATCAATGTTGATGGTGGCATCTTATATAGCAAGGTGACAATACCAGTCGAAAGCAGAAAATAGTTTGGTGATATATAGTTATTAGACTTAGGAGCTTCATGGTAGATGACATCTCAAAGAGATTAGTTTCATAAATATGAAATAATTTCATGAGGGTCTATGCACATGAGTGATGATCATATTTTTAAAATTATTATTATTAATACGATCAAAATAAAACTATTTGATGGTATGGTTTATATCATTCAAGAGGTATGACATGTGATGGACTTGAAAAAACATCTATTTGTCTCTGGAACAAATGGATAGTTTTAGATGTAAAACTTATATTGAAAGAGTTGATAAAGATTGTGAGAGGTGCACTTTTGATCATGAAGGGAGAAAAGATCATGACAAAAATATTCATGCTTAAAGGAGAAATAGTACAAGAAGCTGATACATTTGTTATATCAATTAGTAAAGGAGAAGAATCAACTGATGATGTAGTATCTCAAACTAAGCTACATGTCATGACAAGGTTTGAAGATTCTCTCTAATAAAAAACTACTTTCAAAGCTCAAATCAGTAAATTTATCTGTTTGAGAGCATTATGTTACAAGTAAGTAGAATTGACTGGAATTTAGTAGATCAATTGTAAGAAGCAAATGCATTCTAGCCTTAATATATTTGGTGTATGAGAATCACCAGAAATGTCTCAAGGAAAAAGCAACATATTTTGTATCTTTTATTTAAGATTACTCATAAAGATGTTAAATGTATCCAATCAAGAAGAAGTCAGATGTGTTTCTAATTTTTAAAGGCTTCAAAGCATGGGCAAAACTTGAATCCAAGAAAAGAATTTAGTGTTTGTGGACAAATAATGGATGAGAGTATATAGATGAAGAGTTTCTTGCTCTTTGTAAGCAAGAATGTATCAAACTATAGTTCACATTCACATACGTGCCACAATAAAATGGATTGGCAGAATGGTTGAGCATAAATCTTGTAAATAATATTGAGAACTACAAGTCTACCAAATACTTTTTGGGCTGAAGCAGCCTACACTGCATATTATGTAATAAATCAACCACCATCAACTATTATTGATTTGAAGATACTAATGGATATGTGGACTGGTATGCTAGTAGATTAATCTACTTTACACTTTTTTGGATATCCTACATATGTGATATATAACACCCAAAAAAGAATAAAGATTATATCTATATAGAAAACCAACTACAAAGAATTAACAATATTGATAGGAAATTAAAAGAAGTTTCAGAAACTATCACTATGTAAGTAAAAAATAATTAGAGATAAAATGTTCTAATATCTACGGAGGAAGAACTAGAGTATGAAGCATAAGAGCAAATCAAGTCTGAGGCTCAAAAAGTTACTCGACCAACACATGAAAGAAGCCCACCAGCTTAGCACTTGAAGTATATTATGGATAGCAATATTGCATATTGTATTCTAATAGAAGATGGAGAACCTTCAATATTTCATAAAGCTTCAAATAGTTTAATTGTATCTTTATGGATAACAAAAATAGTGGAAGAAATTAAAGCTCTACACAAGAACAAGACTTGGAAGTTAGTACTATTACCACTAGGAAGAAGATCTATTGGTAATAAATATATTTACAAGATCGAGCAGGATAAGAATGATCAAGTAGAATGATATCATGCAAGATTGATGGTAAAATGATATGCTCAGAAAGAATGTATTGACTTCAATGAGATTTTTTCGTGGTGGTTCATCTTACAACAATCAGAGTATAATGACTTTATATGCTACATTTAATTTATATTTAGAGTAATTGAATATTAAAACTATATTTCTTCATGGGGAAATTAAAGAATAATTTTATATGTTCTAGCTAGAAGAATTTGCTAAAAATAGTAAAGAGAAGATGGTTTGTCATTTGAATAAATCTATATATAGACTAAAATAGGCATCAAGGTGTTGGTATAAAAGGCCTGATTCTTTCATTATTATCATTGGGTACAATAGACTCAGTTCAAATCATTGTATGTACTACAAAAAATTTGAGAATGAAAATGAGTTAATCATTTTTTTATTATATGTGGATAGTATGTTGGTAGCATGCCTCAATAAATATCAAAACCAAGAATTGAAGGTATAGTTAGTTAGGAAGTTTGATATGAAGGACTTGGGACTAGCAAATAAGATTCTAGGGATATATATTTACTGAGATAGAAACAACATGAATATTTGGCTTTCTCAAGAAAATTATTTTAACAAGATTTTGTCGTACTTTAATTTGTGAGGTAGCAAGCCAATTTCTATACTACTTCTTCTTCATTTCAAGTTATCCTCAAGTATATGTCCTAGCTCTAAAAAAGAGAAAAAGAAGATATCTCAAGTATTACATGCATCAGAAGTGGGAAGTTGAATGTTTTCAAATATTTATATAAGACCAGACATTGCACAAGCTTTGAGAGTAGTTAATTAATTCATGGAAAATCCCGACATAGTATATTAGAGTACAATGAAGAGGATTCTCATATATCTCAAAGGAACCTCAAGTGTTATATTATATTATGGATATTCGGATTTTATTGTCAGAGACTATGTTGATGCAGACTATGTTGGAGATATTGATAATAGTAAGTCTACCATGAGCTATGCTTTTACTTTTGTTGGGGGAGCTATAAGTTGGATTTCAAAGTTATAGTCTATTATATCTAAATTTATGATAGAAGTAGAGTATGTTGTAGCTACACAAGCTAGCAAAGAGATAATCTAGTTATAGATGCTATTTTAAGAGTTTGAATACAAACAAAATAATATTATTTTATTTTTTGATAGTTAGTGTGATCTACACTTAGCAAGAAATCTAGTATTTTATTCGAAGACAAAATATATTAGAATATAATATTATTTTATATGAGAGAAAGTTGAAGAATGAAATATACATATGCAAAAAATTCACACTGATGAGAATATATGCAAAAGTTGATTAAACCTATCAACATCGACAAGTTTAAATGGTGTAAAATTTCAAGTAGCATAGTAAGAAGTAAGCAAGCATAGACAAGTTAGAAAGGTGATTTTCAAGTAGAAGAATGTAATGATAAAGGACTTGATAAAACATCACCTTGCTTAGATCAAAAATCCATTTGGGATTTCTGATATTTTTTTTATAAAAGGAGGTTCCCCCTCCTTTGAAAAGTATCCAAATCCCAATTCCATTTTAGTTGTATTTCTTTTATTGTATTATTTATTTTATTATCTTAAGGGTTAATTTTTCTATTTTCAAATTATTATTGTGGATTCTATTGATGCCAATGTGTTTAGTCTGTTCATTGAAGACATCATTTTGAGCAAAATAAATGGTACGTTGATTGTCATGATAAAAATGATTTGTTCAGAACGTAGACTCTTCCAAATCCTTAAAATCTCATAGTTGCTAAAGGAGCTCATATGTGGTATTACCAAAAACATAATATTCTATTTTAGTAATTGAGCATGACATGAAACTTTGTTTCTTACTTCATCAAAAAATTAAAGATGAACCAAGGAGAAAGCAATGACCTTATTGATTATATGATTAGTAGGAACCCTTGCACAATCAGTATCATAGAATATACAGAGTACAAAAGGTAATTGAGTTGACCAGAAAAGGTCATGGAATATACTTCACTTCAAGTATCAAAGAATCTGCAAAATAGCAACATAACGAGTTGATCATGTAGCAAACAAACACTAGTTCACTTGAAGAACAACAGAGGAGATGTTGGAACAAGTAACTATGACATAAATATCTCATGAGAATTAATATTTGTTAGAAATTTATTTATGTGAACATGTTCACATATACATAAATGCATTCTATATACATTGTTTATAATTTATAATCATGCTTTACAATTATAATGCATAAATAATGTAGTAATATTATTTTTGTTGATACATTATGTAATAAATAATCCAATAGTAACTAATTGGAAGATGCTAAGATTATAAAATTATTTTTTTCGATATAATTATTGACAACGAGATTGACATCATTTTCAATTCAATGTGTAATACTAATATAGTATTTATCAAATTATTCAACGTTTAATCATAAAACAAATTGTTTAATTTCAATACAAAGTAGTTTAAAATATAGAATGCAAGTTTACTCACATGACAATCATAATTATAATAATTGGACATATGAACAACTAGGTATAAAAATTACATTACAAATTAGAATGTGTGATCTATACTATAATCTTTAATTACACAAATTAGACTCGCATCTCTTTGTTTAAAAACGCAAAAAGAAAGAGGAAGCTACTCAAAAAGGAATTTTCATCAGCACGCA
This sequence comes from Sapria himalayana, assembly GCA_029783825.1. Lineage (NCBI taxonomy): Eukaryota > Viridiplantae > Streptophyta > Magnoliopsida > Malpighiales > Rafflesiaceae > Sapria > Sapria himalayana. Next base: position 1,218,632 of record JAREIK010001073.1, on the reverse strand, counting down.
AAGTATTTTATCTGACAAAGATAAAAAAAAATATGGTTACTTAATATTCTAATTCATCATTTGATTTTTGTCAATAGAACCCTTTTGTCATGGGAACACTGCTATTTTATTTTATTTTTTTGGCTTCCGAAGACTTTTTTTTTGGGAAATTATCTTTTGGGTCACTATTCAAAAAATATTTACATAAAATGTCATTGTTGTAATTAAAGATAAGTGAAGTAAAATATAAAATATTTATATTTTGGTGTACTTAAAAGAATCAACCTGAAAATACACTTAGCCCATTTCATGCGGCATTAGATTTTGTTATGTAAGCCTCATAAACTAAAACACGTGGGTGGGATCAGATCGTGATCCGACCAAAACCCTAAAAAATAATCAAACAATGATTTTTGAATCACTTTATTCTTGCCTGAAATGTTCTCTTTGAAAATGTTCTATTCGAAAACTAGTTTATACCACCACATGCATTCTCTCTCCCGCACATCATTTGCAATTGATCAAGCACTCCAAAAAAGCAATCGGATCATAAAAAATTTAATGGTTGTGGATTTAGGAGCAACAATTATGGGTTTATTATATTATTATGTATTACAATGTATATAAGTGTGTGGGTGCTTTTCTTTATATATATATTTATATATCTTTCTTCTAAAAAATATAATAGATCAACATTTTTTCATGTAATATATATGTATACTGTATTTTATATGTATCAATTATTGCCTATATATAAATAGTTATTACAGCTTTATTATGTAGTTAAAACTTATCATTTATGACATGGTTTCAATAGATCATTGTTCAATTGATTTGTCCAACAAAGTTCAAGAAATATATGGGTCATATATAATAAAGATGAATTTATGTCCATATATCAATCTCACATCTATTGTATAGGCAATTTGACTAACTAACAATAAAGTAACAGCTACTCAAGTCGAGTGGATAGATATGAAGTTTTGAAAATATCCTAAGACTCTAAAGTTTACTCACTCTCTTATGTTTAATGAGATTTTTTTTGTATCTAGGAAATTTATACTAAACTATCGAATGAAATGTAGATTAGTATGATAATATTATAGTGCTCTTTTGGTATACAAGATAACTATCAACTTGGTATTATCACTAATAAGAATGATCCACACGTAGTTGTGCCCTTCATATTTCACCTCCAATATACACATTATTTCATTTATGAATCATTTACACATATATTTTTTTAGTCAATATATCAATTATCTTTTATGACAGCTTCCATTATGCATTTCTTTTCTCCTACCTCAAATATCTTAAAGATGTGAAATGATATAGTTATAAATATGTTTGTACTTTTAGCTTCATAAGTATTATACTCATATTAAATAATATATATTATCCCACTAATCTCATCTAATGAGATCACACACAAAAAAATCACTCATAGGATTATCACCACCATATAAAATACCTCTACTTGTAGACTTACCTATCATCGTCCATCACAACTGACACAGAACTTTCACACTCTAGTGAAACCTCTAAATTAAATATTCTACATAATTCACGAATTTTTAAGTCAATTCTTTAAGAATTTCCACAAATCTTTAGTCATAAATATGTTTGCACTTTCAACTTCATAAGTATCAAACTCATAATAATTATATTTATCTCATTCTCAAGGTTTAACACAAGTTTATTTTTTTACATTAAGATTAAAAGTGCCCTCATTTCTTTATTATTATAACTTATAAGTATATCTCATGACTTGCTTGTTACTACCCACCACAACTAATACACATAAATCTATGATATAGTATAAATCCTAAGTTTTAGTTCTAATTAACTTATACATTCATCAACATTCAAATCACAACATTACTATAAAGATAAATATTATATATTCACATCATCATAATGAGTATATTAAATCAATCTTAAATTTCAATTTAACTTGATATTAGGAGCGAATTTATACGAAATTTTTGGAGTGGTATCTCATTGAATTGAATGCTCCCAATGATATCCTTAGTGAGGATCTAAGTCTTAAACCCTAATCCCAACCAATTCTTGCTTTAATTTGATGCTATTTTATGGTTAGAAGTCATGTTGCATAAGATTTTGCGTGCTTCCGGTTCGAAATCTCATTGAATCTTGTTTGGACTACAAGATTCATGAATATTTCTCTAAGTATTACTTATATACTCTAGGATTTTGAGTGATTCTTCAAGATAGAAATCATAGAATTAACTTGAGGGGACATGAATTTCTTCTTTCATTGAATCTTATTTGAACTACAAATGTTAGGGCAACAAAAAAATTTAACGACTCATCACTCAAGTAACTTTTGTTTGGAGCACAAAGTCTAACTGACAAGAAATCTAGACTAAAATAACTTCTATTCAAAATTCAAAGTCATAATACTAAAAATAACTTTAAATTAATGCTCTAATCATGTGTACACGTGTCAAATTGGCCAAGGGGCTAGGGCACGACCCAACCTAGTTCAACCAAATGTCAAAGTCATGTCATATTAGACCTACATGAGGCATGCATCATGTAGGGCTAGGCAAGTCCCATGTTTCAGGCCCAACAACATGGTAAACTAGCACAAGCAGTGTAATTTAAAAAAAAACCTCATGAGGCAAACCAATTTTATTAAAACAATTGGACACATGCTATTTTTAATTGGTTAGCTCTTAAGCTAGCCACCCATTATCATCATACAACAAGTAATGGAGCATGGTTCAGCATGACCATGCACTCTACCAAACCATCATGTGTGCTGGACCTGTGGACCATACCATGTTATGCTAAGCCAATGGATCGTGTCATGCCTGACATAAGAATTTAACCTTGCTGAGCAAGTGCACAACATGGCTCAATTTATAAATATAAATGAAATAAATATAAGTATACATACATATAATTACACCCACACACACACACACACATGAACATAATACATACATACACAAACATAAAATCCAATTTATAACTTTTTATATTATAAATAGCTAGTACACTAAAATCAAATTGTATTTGATACAACAAAGCACAAATAACACTAAAAAAATAATGCATACAGAAAATATGGCAAATTAATAGTAAATTTATAACAAAAAAATCATTAAAGAATAATAGCTAAAAAAAGAAAAAATTATATATTTATGGGGAAATTATGTTTTAAGGTGCTTCCCCAAAAATTTTTAAAAATTAGAAACTAAAATTTTAATATTTCAATTTAATGAATTCATCGGGGATAGGGCCTTGAAATCTTCACTATTCTAATATTCTCACCATTTTATCCAAACATCTAGATGAATACTATTTGGCTTTTCATCTTTACAATATTTTTTTCTCTATTTTCCAAGTTTGTCATTGTATTTTATGCTAGTCACATGTTTCTATGTATCCTTCATAGAGATAAACAAAATGTTATTATATTTATATTTTTCTGCAATAAACAAAAAAAGGAGAATATATTGTGATAATTAGCAGCTACATGCATTAAATTATACTTTAGATTCTTCCCAATAATATTCCTTTATATTTGAGGTTACTTTGCTCTACTTTATAGTCTTCTCAACTAGTTTCTCCTTAAAAATCTTTCTAATAGTACAAGAAGCGAAAGGAATAAAACTATAAAAAATATATTAGAAGCATATGCACATGCATATACATATAAATGAAAAACAACCATACTTCTGTTACTAAGCATTGATGTTTTTTTCATTTTTATTATTTTTCTAAAACTAAGTAATGCAAACATAATTTTAAATCTAAATGATAATGATGGATAAATAACAAAAAGAGAGTTAATTATTAATAAAAATTATGATATTATAAACAAAATAACATTTACAATATAATGAAGAGTTGTTAAATAAATTAATAACAAGCAACAACAAGAAAAAATAATCATGCATGAAGTAGTAAATTTATGTAAACTACATAATGTTTATTATCAAGAGTGTGCCAAATGAAGATTTTATTATAACTTTGCATGCAAACCATGAAATTATAAATATCTAATCATTATTGATGTTGTAGTAGCATCGCATGTACCACCTAAAATAGTTAGGACATAGCTAACATTACTAGCTGGTGCATAATAAGACAAAGGCCGAATGTTAATGGTAGACAATCCATGTGTTAGAAGATGGGGTGATGCTTATACATATTGGTGAATATGGTAAAATATTTGTATTGTTGTTATCACTGAATAAATATTGAATTCCTCCTCTAAGATTTGTTTGTTGACTTTCTATACCCCTCCCTAGGATTATGATCCTCGGCCACTTGAATGGTTACCCCTCATACATAATTCAATTTTATTAAACTTCCAAACATTCAAAGACAACAAATAAATGTAATGAATATGTCATACTAAGAAAAGATCATTACAAACACATTAACATTTACATATGTTAAAAAAAATTTTTAATTGAACAACCAAAATGTAATAGTTACAAAAAAAGTAAAATAACTTACCATCAAAGTTAAAGAAAGTCTAATCATAATCGAAATATCAAAAAAACCATTTTCATCTAAATATTTATACTCATATGATTGTGTAATTAATTCTACCTCATTATCTTCTTTCAACATGTGCATCATCAATGTCTAAATAGTTTTCATATTCGCCAATCAATATTTCAGGCCCATCATCTGTCATAGGATTGATTGGATGAATTTTCTTAATATATTCTTGAAATGTAGGTACATGCAATGGTGTCACTATGATATCTATTTCAAGAACTTTTATAATTGATCTAGGTTTTATTTTACAAATATCCCACTAGTGACCAGCATCATTTCTTTTTATAGTTAGATAAGTAATATAACACATTGGTTCTACTTACACCACAAGAATGAATGGATCATACTTATTATAATATTTTTTATGGTGCACATCCACAAGAATATATTGATGGTGAATTTTAGTACACAAATATGAAATGGGATAAAACCATTCACCCTTAAAAAGAATTTTCCTTTTAATCGGTAAAACAAGATATTCCAATTGTAGAATTTTATTCAATCGATCATGAAAATCAATTTAGATGCAGTAGAGTTAGAGCCCTTATACATACATCACCATTCATTGTGTCTCTATTTAAACCATGTTTCCGAGTGTAAAATTGGTATCCATTTAAAAAATATATGGGAAATATCTTTAAACTTCATAATGGTCCTCTAACAAGATCCTTAATTTGTCTATTAGAGATATTTGATGATGGAAATATATACCTAAAGAAGGATTAAAAAAAATCAAACTCAAATATATTGGCATGTTATTTATTAGATAGAAACATGATGAGTTATATATTGACAATTTTCTCAAACCAATATGCAAAATCTTTGTCAAGCTTAGCATCAATTGCAATATCATCAATATGTAGTTCACTTACCTTAATTCCTTAGCATAAATTCTATAAAAAATAATATTGAATTTATTTTGAATATTATTATAGGTATATCACATAACATGATAAAGATATGGAAATGTAAAATGATAATAAATATTATTCAAATTGTTTAACTTCCTCATAGTTCAATAAGATATATGTTTGAGAAGCATGATAGTCTAGGTCATCCAAATAATATCTTGATTTTTTTCTACCATATGATAGACCTGCATGGGCAATAATAAAAAGCATACCTTTTTCTTCTGATCCATCACATATACCATAATCATTATTTTGTGATATTTTTATATGCAAAGTATACACTTGTAGCTAAAAGTAGTGTGCACAAAATACCAAATCTTCTTCAAACAAGTAGGAATTGCATATTGATTATTCAACTTTAGCTTTATTTCACATATAGTTTTTTAATTTTCTATGATATTAAAAAAAATTATTAGAAAAATATTTATTTGTAAGATACATTTAGAATTTTTAAATGTTGAAATGAAAAGTATATATCCTTTCAAATGGATACATCAATCTTTATTGCACAAGGCCTACTATCATGGATTCATAAAGCAAGTGAATGAAAAGATATTTCATTGAGTCAAAGAAGTTAGGAGAAAAAATATACTCAAGTCTGCATAAATTATGGGTATATCATTTTATAAGTACTCTATGACTTCTTTTTTTATGACATTACAAGTAAGATTCTTCAACAAAATTCTTGTTTCGGTCAAGGCTTGTTAAACATTTTCTAGAAGTAATTTATATAATGTTATGGGTATTAACATTTCCATAAATATATGATAATCATGACTTTTCATCATTAATAACTTATTCTTTTTTATATCAACATATATTCCTAAGTTAGATGTATACCCATCAGGGAACTTGAGCTCTATCAACCAGTTATACAAAGCTTTCCTTTGCATCATTGTTAAGATTGTAACAAGCATTAAAAAATTTATTCGTTAATTCATCACTATGTAACTTTAGACATGAACATAACTCATTTAAATCCTTTCTTTATTTAATAATTTATTTTATAAGAACTTATGATGGTTATCAAACTAAAAGTCTTTCTACCTTTGCTTAAAGAAAATGCATCAGAGTTCTCCATATAGCAAGGACAAGCTAATTTTCATATAGCACTCTATTATGAAAAAATATAATATGTTGAAAATCACTTATATTCCATATAAGTGCTATTCACATCTAGAAGTTATGATTACTAAATATATCATATGTTTCCACACCTAGCTCCCACAAATATTTTAGCTCCTTAATAAAGGAGTTGTAAAAAAATATTCAACTTGTCTTTTGAGTTTCTCAGATCATACATGATAATACACAAAAATATGTACCCATATTTTATACACATCCATGGTAATAAATTATATGCGGTAACAATCACTAGCCATGAAGACTATTATTGTCATATTAGGTCAAATAGCTAAAATCCAACTATGCATAGCCCTACTTTAATAATTTGACTTTCAACTATAAAATATGGATGAATATGATCAAATTATTTCCAAGATAGAGAATCTAAATAATTTCATATCATGTCTTCTTCAATAGTACATTCTTTGTGCCACCTCATATTATTAATAGTAGCTTCAGACACAAATAATCTTTACAAATAATGAGTCAACAAGAAATAATACATCTTCTTATGAGGAATATTTGTTCGAGTTGTCAAATAAGTATTGTCAGCATGACATAATCCTTTTTTTCAAGGCACGGTTATGTGAAATCTAGGAAAAAATAAATAAATAATATGATTTTTTTTCTAGAAAATGGGCAAAATGATAATTTTACAATAAGAAGAATAAACTGAAAATTTTAGAACCTTGATGATAAAATGGATTTCATCATTGAATTTATCTTGGAAAATATAGCTATGATAACAAATTTTATCAAATTCTAAAAGAAGTTAGAATTTAGTTATTTTTTTTTAATTTATATAATTATTATAATAATAATTAGAAAATTAAAGAAAAAAAAAGACAATGCCATGACGTCAGCAATGTGGTTGTGCCATGAGTGGTCCATGCATCAAAAGAAAAAAAAATAAGTTTTTTAAAAATATTATTTTAATAAAATAATAGAAAAAAAATGATGAGAATCAGGAAAATGGGGGTGAGAGGAAAAAAAGTATTCGGGTGAGAGAGAGAGAGAGACATAGTATAGATAAAAATTAAAAGGTACATTAATTTTCTTTTGATAATAATTGATTATTCTAGGGTTAGAATAGAATAGTCAAAGAACAAATGTTGCTTTACATGACGAGAGCTTCAGTTTGATATCGAATTCATAAAGTTTCTGTGAAATATTTCGAGAGGTAGTGATTTTCTCACATTAAAATTTTTTTTATTTAAAAGCCATAAATAATTGTGATTTATATTTCAATTTGAACTGTTTAGAATTTTCATTAGGAATGGTTAATTGGTGAAAAGTTGTTGTGTTTCATTTAGTAAAATATATTACAGTATGAATTGGGTTTAGATAGTTATAATAGTGCTTGGAACATGGTTTAATCATAAATAGCATATTTACATTTCATATGCACATGAATATTCCATATAAATGTGTCCGTGCATGATATATATATATATATATATATATATATATATATATATATGCACACACACACACACACACACACACACACACACACACATAAAGGTATGATTGATTGTATTTTGTGAACTAAAATTGGGACAACGTCCAGACTGAGTTGCGTAGTATTTTTTTTCAGGAGCATGACTAATATTAATATGCAAACTCAAATTGAGAGAACATCCAGGCTGAGTTATGCGATAGTTTTTAGAAAATATCCAAGAAAAAAATATTATTTCAAAAAATGTCCAATTTGATTTTTTGGAGGAGGTCAATATTCTTCTGGGTATGTTTAAGAAAAATATATTTTGTTTGGAGAATATCCAAAATTATTTTTCATAGGAGGTCCATATTTTTTTAAATAATTTTAAATATATATATCTATAGAATTATATAAATAAATATTTCGTCCATGTGTGAGGGTGTCGATGAGACTCGGGATATGGGAATATAAACATTTTATCCATAATTGCATTCATGTAAACATTGTACTTGAATGAGTGTTGATATATACTCATAATATTTTATGTACACTTAGGTATAGGGTAGCCCTATAAGAGTTTACCTCTACTTAGAGATGTCAAACAGGTCGAGCAGCCCGAGCCAGACCTGAGGCACAATCCAATTCAGTCGTGCCTGGGCAACATGGCATGGGAAGGACCCATGCCCATGCCCATGTCGTGCCGTGCCTAGGCCAACCAGGCCATGTGTCGGGCCAGGTACGCCCCAGCATAATGACCAATGGGCATGGTATCTCAGCACGAACTGAGATATGCCCCGATCCAGTCCACGCCCCCAGGCATGATTGATCTAATATTTTCATCTGGCCCAAACTCGACACACATCCTTTTTTTTGCACCCCCCAGACCCGAGTCCGAGCCCTCCATGGCTCCATTCCAAAAGCCGAAGCTTCTAGAATGGACCGTTCAGGTCAGTTTGATGGTTGAACTGACCCAATGATATATATATATTCAAATCTAAGCCATTGGACTTCACCTCCAAAAGCTATGAGGTAGAATCTGATGGCCCTAAAGATTCTGCCCATTTTTTAATTAAAAAAAATAAAAAAAATAAAAAAAAAATTAATTATCTTTTCTTTTTCAAAAAAAATCCCCCCACCCCCATTCTAAGATATATATTTTCAAAACATAAATATATATATCTCTCTCTCACATTTTTGAATATCAGTTCGAGCTTTTGATATTTCATATTTTTGGAACTCGGTTTTGGTGTGGATTGTGGTGCATGTGCGGTGAGGACATAAAAAAGCTAATATTTATCCATTATGATTTGTGGGTATTTTTTAATTTAGTTTTATAGTTTTAAAACATAAAACTAAAAGTGAAATATTCTACTTCTTCTCTCTAGTCTAGTTTCTCACTCTAGTCTAAAAATGAAAAAAAGTAATTTTTATAACAAAAATGAAATTAATTATAAATTAAACAATGAAAATCCTAAAGAAAGGTCCGAAGCTACCAAAACTTTGGTTTCTCCGATCACCTCAACCCAAACATCTAAAAAACAAAAAAAAAACTAGAAGAACTTCAGTATTTTGGACTTATTTTAATATAAAAAATATAAAAATATTAGGGGTGCCGAAGATGAATAGGCATAATACAAATATTGTAAAAAATATTATTAGGTAAGAATATATGTGAGATTGGACACCTTAAGAGGCATGCCAAACTATACACAAAAAAACATGGTGTATCAAATCCTAGGCAAACCCAACTCAGTGGTGGGTTTTTTGAGGCTGGATCAAGTTCAGTCTCAAAGTTTACCCACTTCATATACCACAACAAGTTAGGGAGGAAAACATGACCAAACTGATTACCATGATGGGTCTTCCAATTTGGTATTCAGAGGATCCAAAAGTAGTCAATATCATGCAAACATATTTTCAGCCTGCATATCATAGGATATCTAGGTCCATATCTTGGAAAGACATACTAAAATTTTAATAAGTTTAAAAAACAAATAATAATTAATGAATTTAGGAAATATAGTAGAGCGGTGTCCATGACATCTAATGTCTGAACTAGTCACGATGATGAATGTTATGCAGGCCTCATTGCCCACTATGTAGATTGAAAATGGATACAAAATAAAATATATTAGGATTCTCTGAGATTCTTCATCCTCATGATGGCCCAGCCATTTTTGATTGTATGATGAAAATCTTTAGATGATATAAAATTTAAAATAAAATATTTAGTATCACAATCGATAATGCATCTTATAATGGAATAGAGATTAACATGTTTGTTAGGAATATTAGAGATTGACCATTAGAAGAGATTTTTCATGTTACATGCATGTGTCATGTCATTAATTTGATAGTACTAGCAGGGATGAAGGTGTATGCCCCTGCTTTAGAAAACATACGTAACTCAAAAAAATATATTTGCATGCCTCGCAGACAATAAGAGTACGGTAGTCTCTATTTTTTGGGAATTATAAGAAGAAGAAATTCTAATCGGATGTGAGACACTATTGGAATTACACATACATGATGTTGAAGTCATGTGTTGGATATGAATGCGTGATATCCAACTACGTTATTAGTAAGAGTGATGAACTTATTTTTGACGACACTGATTGGGCTACATAAATTTTATTTATGAAATTTTTGAAGATTTGTTATGACACGACAAACATGTGTTCGTCAGTTTATACTACCACGACTTGTATTGCACTTAGGTGCATACGCAACATTGGTAGCTTGTTTAGAATGCATCGAGATGATCCGACACTTAGCGATATGGTTCTAGAGATGGAAACCAACTGCTTAAAGTATTAGTCTACCATTCCATCTCTTTATTGTCTAGCTACCTACATGGACCCTAGGGTCAAGGTGGAAGGGGTAGAGAACATTTTGACATATATTTCCTCATGCATTAACCATGATGACCACCCGAAGGGTTCATTCATGAGAAGTTGACTGAGCTCTTTACATACTACAATACTAGGTATGGTGGTAGTACTAATGAGGCTTTGAGTATAGATATGGATACCATATTCGGAGACGTTGACTTTTTCATTCAGTTAGCGAGGGGCAAATGTTGGGGTGGATTGTCGAATAGGACCGAGCTATCCGGTACTTAGATATCAATTATTACTTAGTCCTATAACATTCTAATACTAAGAATCTTGATATATTATAGTGGTGAAAATCATACGAGACTACCTTTCTTGTGCTATCTAATATGGCACGGGATCTACAAACTCCTCCAGTGTTGAGCATAGCATCGAAGTCTACTTTTTCTATTGTAGTAAATGTGATTTCAGATTGGAGATCGATATTACATTCAGATATTGTTGACGTTTTAGCATGCATGAAGGATTGGGAAGATTCGAACATGGGCATCGAAGATTATGCTGGGACTACAAAAAAAAGTGGAGGATTTGATTGCTAATGATGATCCCTATGATATTGATATTGAGGATGATTTGATGATTGACGTATTGAGAGACTAATGTCCGAATTGAATTTTGATTTACTCATTTACATTGTATTTCTGTTTGTTTATGTTTTGTTTGTGATATTACTTTGAGTTTATGTCTTTGTGGATTGATGCTTGAAACTTGAATATTTATTTTTATTCATATTTAAGTTTTATTATTTTATTAATTCATACACTTGCACTAATACACATTTAGTTTTTACAATTTTAGTTGTTTATTATATAATTAATAAACTTAATGTTTTATTAAATTTAATAAACTAAAAATTTAAAATTTAATTATTTATTTATAGTTAATAATTAACATTAACTAATTGTTAAAAATAATAACAAAAACTTTTAAAGTATTAAAAATATATCAACATTAACTATTTTGAATGCAAAAATTATAATATAGTAAATATTAAAAACTTGCCTGTATGGGCCATAACTGGCTGTCCAGTCCTGACCCAACATGGTTTCATCACTTGCCGGACTGACAGGGTCATGCCGAGCCTAGCCTGATTAAACCGTGCCGAGCAAAGCATGGCACGATGGCCCGATTGGGCCACCTAAAACTAGGCCTGCCTGGCCCAGCCCGTTTGACACCTCTACCTCTTATGAGCTTTACTCACTCCATTGTGGGACCCCTTTCAGGTATAGATCTAGGATAGATGACAAACTCACATGCAGAATCGTATTGTGAAGAAAAGTTGGTTGTGGCTTGAATAATATATTATGTATTTTTTTTATTTTGCTGAGCAAATAAAAGGAGAAAAAAATGTGTTGGCCACATTTAAAAAAAATTATTTTATTACACATTTTGTTATGTGATGGAATAAATGGAACCACATAGGAATTAAGGTGTTATAGCTTAGTATCAAAGATTAGGTAAACAATTACCTATATCTCAAAAATTGGAACAAGTTTCATAATATGGTAGGAAAGTTTAGATATATAAATATCTAATACTCGGGAAAAAGAAAAAAGAGAAGGAACACTAAGGTAATGAAACATAACCTTAGCAGTTCAGAAAATGAAAAGATTTTTTTAAAATAAAAAGTCTATTATTAGTTGGCATGTGCACAAATAATACTAAATTTATAATAATGTATCATATACATTATTAGTAAATATTATTTATTTTCAAGAGGCTGAGTTGTAATATCCACCAACATCATATTAGGTGTTCAAGAAAACACACACAATGATGGATTATTTGTACTCAATCAATCAAATGATATTAATGTGAGTTTCTAAATTTATACTTTTAGTAACTTATGCAAATAGTAATTTATGAAACAAAAAATTATAAAAAAAATAAAATTTTTTGCATTCACAGGAATTAATATCCAAAGTCACATATTTATTTACTATTATTGATGAGTTATTATATCGGACTCCAAAAATCTAATGACTCACTTCATTTTTTATATTAATTTTTAGTAGAGTGATAACTATTTGATGTGCTGGTATTAATTTTATCTTAATATAATACTAATAAGTTATGTTGTATTGTAATAATTCTAGGATATTATGTGAATGTTATTGGATGAATAATGTCCAAGTATAAACTAGATTGTAATGTATATGGTTTTTATATGCATTTGTATATTATATACAGCATATAAAAACTACAACAAATGAAAAATGTTGATGTTGCAGAAATTAGAAATGGAATATGTCATTTCAATTCCGATTATAATTTAGAAAGAGAATTCACGTTTCTATTTCATCATTATTTAGTATTGGAATAGAAATAGAAACTGAGATATCAATTCTCTCAATATAGTTAGAAATAGCAATTTTAATCGCACATATTAATAATTCCTGGACAATTTTTGTTTCTAAAATTTAGAAAGAAGTCTTTTAAAAATGGAATATTTCTACTTATGTTTAGGTCGCTAATTCAACATAGCGATGGAATTAGAAATGGATTTGGCTTTTTTTTTTAATTTTGCTTCTTTCTTGTAGTGACACACACATCCACCTATATGTGTGTGTGTGTGTGTGTCAAGATATACAAACATAATCACATTTATATTTATATTTTATTTTATTTATAAATCTAAGTAAATGTGTATAGATATGCATTTATATAGGTGTGTGTGTGTGTGTGTGTATGTGTGTGTAGGCATACATATATTTATTTCTACAAAAACATATATCACTACAAGAAAATACATAATTAGAAATTTTCAATTATATTCCTAAAATTAGGAATGGAATTGAAATGGATTAGAAACATAAATGACATATTATAAAGAAATTTGAAACTAAAAAAAATGTGTCGCTAATTAGAGACATATTTTTAAATATATATTTTTTTAATTTAGTCGGTAATTTTGACTCCCTGTTTGAGTGGATATGCTTTTGTGACATTTAGCAATAGAAATTTATGTATCTATGTTTTTTTTAAAAATAGAATTCTTATCCATTTCTATATTTAGCAACAAATTTTATTACCGTCACTAGATGTGAAATATATTACCCATCTGTTACTATTTGATTTTTAAACATTTAGTGACAAAAAATTATTTCATCACAAAATTAGAAATAGAAATAAATTCAGTCACTAGATTACGAATATTAATTTATCAAGAAAGACTTTGAAACTTTGAAAAAAAGTTAGTGCTTGGGGGTTGTTAATTTTGATTATGAGTTCATCTAATTTGTTTTTGGAATTTCTTTCCTCCAATTAGTATTCATCGTGTTATTCATCCACAATTGAAGTATCAAATTTAGTTTTTCAAAATTTTTCGTAAGTATTGTATTTGGGAATTGAATTTTTTGTCCATTTTATCGTTACCTATTGTTTTTTTTCTTGTTTAACATTTTCTTGGGGTTCTCTCTTCTTGTTTTCTTGAATTAATATCATTCTAATTGACAAATTATATATTTTATATTTTTGGTACATACTAGGATTTGTTAAAATTTTGGATTACCTAATTGAGATATGAAATTTTTATGCATTTCATTATTTACCTATAATCTTGATCATGCTAATTAATGTGGTATTAATTTACTTACTAGGATTTATCGAAATGTAATAATAAATGAATAAAATTTACTAATTGTGAAATTTTAACAATAAATAATTTATAAATATTTTAACAAACACTTAAAAGTTGAAATATAATAACAATGAATAACGTAAAAAATTTTTAGGTACAATTTGAACGTTGAAACTTAACAATGAATGAATAACTAAAAAAAATTATAACATTATTTCAAATTTTATAGAGCTGCTTGATCTACACTTCACTAAAAGTGTAATCCAATAAATAATACCTCTCATTTTTTTTATATTTTAAATAAAATGCATATTATAAGTCATAGCTGATAGATAACTATTTATACTATATGCTTCATATGGATTAGTAAATAATTCTATTAACTTATTATTGTTCCCTGTCAAAAGTTGACCTTTTTTTTTTGTAGTTTTTTCATTGAAAATTTTAAATGCATTAGCATTGTGATTTTTTTAAAATTTCTATTAAATAAAATGCCTTTGTGTAATTAATTAGTACATATTTTTTAATTTATAAATCATAAATTATCACATTATAATTTTTTTTGCTTAATTAATATAATTTCATCCAATATAAATAAATATCAAATATTTAGTTTGATGTATATGGCATAATTACAACTTATGATTTTGTTAAATATCTAAGAGATTGAAGCAACCCATCTAATCTCAATATAATCCAAAATTATCTAATAATGATGTGACTACAAATTCTTTATTAGATTTATGTAATATTCTAAATATGTTACTATGACTTTATTACCAATAAATCTTTATCTACATTATTATAATTCAAAATATGTTTGTGTTATATATTATAGGAATAGAAAATATTATATGATATGATCTCCAATGGAAGAATGTAAGATTTAAAGATGGGGTTTTGACTAATTAGTTTGCAGAGGGGATTACAGAGTTTATTGGTTTTGCTGAAAAAATAGCTTGAATTTTTGGATGAAATGAAAATAATATGTCCATGTAATGACCATAAATATCAAAATCAAAGGTTCCAAGATGTGGAAACAGTGTGATTTCATCTTGTAAAAAAAATAAATTTGTTATATATAGACTATCATGTTTGGTATAAACATATGGAAATAATTGCGCCATAAATAATAAAGTATTATGTACATAGTAGTATTGATTCAAATGTTGTAATAGAATATGTAAATCCCAATTATGCATGTGAAGCAATGTTTTAAAATGTTATTGGTCCTTCATTAAATCTAGATGTCGTTGATGATATCTCAATGTCACCTTCAAAATAATTTTATTAAATAATGAAAGCATTAGAAGAAAAGGTTTGGTCAGGTAATTCATAAAGCCACTCAAAGTTATCTGCAATTGCTAGAATTTTCAATTTAAGGCAAATTATTATTTTTAGAGAGGTGGTTTAATGAAATATGCTAGCTGTTATCTAAATTGTTACTAAAAATTAACATCTTGATAGATAGTTTTTATAGCACAAAGGAGCTAATGTGAGATTTGTGTTTGCTTGCAAAAATTATACATCACTATATTAATGACTGCATGATATATTAGGGCATAGAAAGTGAAGCAATTACATGTAATTTTTATAATTATCCTTAGTATAAAAGAAATACTGCATGTAAATGGTTTAAAACAAGTATTCCTTATAAGAAGATATATTATTTTCTATTGATTCCTTGTTTGTAAAGATTATTTACATTTAAAGACTAAAGCCACTACTCAATATACGAGTTGGCACAAAGAGCATTGAAGATGGTGTGATGCAACATTACTCAGATTCTCATTCTAGGAAATATCTTGATGATTGTCATCCATATTTTATAGGTGAAAGTCAAAATGTTAGATTAGGGTTGTGCACAGATTGATTTCAACTATTTGGACAAATAAGGCAATAATACTCTTCATGACTAGTTATTGTTATACCTTATAATTTACTATCGTGGATGTGCATAAAAGATGACTATATATTTTTGTGTATTATCATGGCTAGTCTGAGAAACCCAAAAGACAAGTTGGAATTTTTCTTATAGCTGGTTAATGTTACAAATAGAACTTCAAAATTTGAGTAGCACTTATGTGAACTA
This sequence comes from Sapria himalayana, assembly GCA_029783825.1. Lineage (NCBI taxonomy): Eukaryota > Viridiplantae > Streptophyta > Magnoliopsida > Malpighiales > Rafflesiaceae > Sapria > Sapria himalayana. The sequence continues at coordinate 1,202,068 of JAREIK010001073.1, read as the reverse complement.
TAAGTGACTAGAGGTGTCAAATAGGCTGGGTGGCCAGGCACATCATGGTCTAGAACCAGGCCTCGGGTCGGACCAGGCTACCCCTTGGAATGGTTCATGTCGTACTAGGCTGACATGAACCTTGCCTCATGTCAGGCTAAGCACATGGGTAATGCTTGACCTGACAATATGATAAATCAGCATGAGATCCCATTAGGTGGTCATATTATGGTTGTTTTATTTTTCTAAACTTTGTACAAATGTTTGATGGAGTTAAGGTTCCCTGACAGATATGCATCAAATATTAGAATATGTGTTGATATGAAGAAGCATAAGTTATTTGGGATGAAAAGTCATGACTTTCATGTGTTCATGCAGAGACTAATACCCATAGCATTCCATGAATTACGTCCAAAAAATATTTAGGAAGCATTGACTGAAATAAACATTTTTTTAAGAATATTACTTATAATATCATAACAAATGAATAAATGGAGTAATTACAAAATGACATCTCCATAATTATATGTAGAATTGAGTATTTTTTTTCCTCAAAGCTTTTTCGACTCCATTTAACATATTCTAGTCCACTTGCCTTTTGAATCCATGATAGTAGCTCGTGTAATAAAGATGGATGTATCCATTAGAGAGGTTGTATAATTTTAATTTGTTTATTTAAAAATTTAAATGTATCCGATGAATACTTTTTTCAATATAGATGTATTTCATATATATTAGAAAATTGAAAAACAATATTCAAAATAAAGTCAAAGTGGAAGGATCGATATGCAATGTCTACTTGGTTGAAGAGGCTTCAGCATTTTGTGCGGACAACTTTTGACCATAATTGTATAATTTTCATAACAAAATATTATATGGTATGTGGGATTGATCAGAAGAAAATGATATACTTTTGATTCTAACAAATGTGGGTTGATCATATGGTAGAGCAAAATCTAGATATGTTTTAAATGACTAAGAGTATTTTGTGTGCACACATACATCTTGCTGAAATATGAGGATACACCTTATATTGAGTTGAAATTATAATAACTTTATATTCTCATTTCTTTGTCATTGTATGTGATATGCCATTTTAATAATTCAAAATATCTTCAATATATTTTTTGAAGAATTTATGCTATGGAATTAAGGCAAAGTGAACCGTATATTGATGATACTTCAATTAATGGAATGCTTGAAAATAATTTTATAATTTGGTTTGAAAATTTTGTTATTATATAACTTATTATTTTTGGTTCTAAAAAGTAACATACATCATTATATAAGTATGATTTTATCTTTTATTATTTTGAAGATATAATTTTTGTTATCATATATATGTAATACACAAATAAAGAATCATGCAAAAGGAATATTATGAAGTTTACAGATATATCCCATACATTATATAAACAAATACAAATTTCATACTTAAAAACATAGTTCAAATAAAATTATAATAAATAGTGGCATATGAATCAAGGGGTCTAACTCTATTGCATCTACTATTGATTATCACGATTGACTAATTGAAATTCTACACGTAAATTATCCTATTTTACCAATTAAGAGGGCAATTCTATTTAAGTGTGAATGTCTATCATAAATTTGGGTATTAGATTTCATCATCAATATAAATTTGTTGATGTCTATCATAAGAAATATTATCATAAGTACAAGCTATTTATTCTGGTAGTGTAAGCCGAACAAGTGTATTATAATACTTATCCAACCACAAGAAGAAATCTTCGTGGCTAGTGGACAATATGTAAAATAAAACTTATATCAGCCATGGAAGTTATTGATAATGATGTTATTGTTACTCCATCATGTGTACCTTCATTTTAAAAGAATAATATGGAACTTCATGATATCATTCCATGGGCAGTTACAAACATTACTTGCTAAAGGTGGAAACTATTTAGACATTGATGATGGTTATGTTGAAGAAGATAATGCGGAAAAATTAATTATAGAATTAGATAATGATGAATATGTGAATGGAGATTATTTGTTAGAAAATTTTGATGATGACTAGATATTAACTGATTTCCATGTTATGTTATTTTTAATTTTTTTTTTGCAATTGTTATAATTTGTATGTTAAATGATTTTTTTTTCTTTTTTGAATGTCAACGTTTTTATCATTATGTTTTATTATTATTACATTTTCATTACATATTTGCATTGTCTCTATATTTTTCAATATTTATATAACTTAATTAATCTATGAGAGGTAACCATTCAAGTGACCTATTAATTATTTATATGATATATATATGATATTTATTTAATAATTATTCATAATATGAATGTCACATCATCACTATATTAATATTATTGTATTAAAAAGAAGAATTATGTTTTGGTGCACCAATCAAAACAATTGAAAAACCATAACATAAGTTTTAATATTTAAAAATAAGTGCATCAAACTCTTATGTAATTAAGTTTTGGTGCACTAATTTATTTTAATATGAAATTATCCTTATTTTAAAAACTAATTAACCTAACTTATTATGTGCCAGATACTTCAAATCAAAAACTCCTTATAATCTCATAATTGGCATCACCAAGGAGCTTGCGGAAGCTCCTCGAGCTCATCGATGGAGCTCAAATGAGCTAGATGAGCTCGATGGAACTCATCGAGCTCGTGCAAAGTTCCAACAAGCTTTCAATAGCTCAATGAGCTCCGACAAGCTCTTCGTCAAAATTTATTCTTAAATGAGCTCCAACAAGCTAGATGAGCTTGTATATAGTTCTAGTGAGCTCTACATGAGCTCGATGAGCTCCGACAAACTTAGTGTTGTATCTCAAATATGTTCCAATGAGCAAGATGAGCTCAATGGAGCTCGTTGAGCTTGCGCAGAGTTATAGCGAGCTCTACACAAGCTCAGAGAGTACATCGTGCTCATCGAGTCATGTAGCTCTACATCGATGAGCTCTACATGTGCTTGCTAGAACTCTGTATGAGCTCCATCGAGCTCATCCAACTTGTTTAACCTCATAGGAGCTCATTGAACTAGTACACAGCTCACTGTAACTTTGCACGAGCTAGATGAGTTCCATTGAGCTCGTCCATCTCCTTTGAGCACCATCGATGAGCTCGTGCATAGCTCGCTAGAACTCTATACAAGCTTTATTGAGCTCATCATGCTAATTGGAATTCGTTGAAGCTCATTTGAGCTCCATCGATGAACTCTACATGAGCTCATGCATAGTTCTAGTGAGCTTGATGAGCTCATCAATCTCTTGTAGAACTAGCTAAAGCATTGTACGAGCTCAATGAGCTCTTCCTACTCCTTAGAGCTAGTTTGAGCTCCAAAGATGAGCTCGTCAAAGATCATTGATCTCGTGCAGAGCTCGCTGCAACTCTACACGAGCTCGATGAGTTCCATCGAGCTCATCGAACTCGTTGGAGTTCATTTGAACTCCATTGATGTGCTCTACAAGAGCTCATTGAGCTTTTGCAGAGCTCCATGGGACTCTATACATGCTTCATGAGCTCCATTCCGCTCGTTGGAGCTCCAACAATCAGCTCAATGAGATTCATTGAGCTGGATGAGCTCGATGGAGCTCATCGAATCCTTCAAGGTCGTGCAAAGTTCCATCAAGCATTGCATGAGCTCAAATGAGCTCATCGAGCTCATCGATCTCTTGGAGCTTTGCATCGATGAGCTCTGCATGAGCTAGATGAACTAAATGAGATCATCCAACTCATTGGAGTTCCATCGAGCTTCATCGATCTCATTGAGTTATGCATCGATGAGCTCTACACATGCTCATTGGGGCTAACAAGCTTTCAGTAGCTCGTTAAGCTCATGAGCTTAACTTGCTTCTATTATGCCATTAAGCTCGACGAGCTTAACAAGCTTATGCCTTACAGTAGGTCATTAAGCTAGTAAAGCTCAATGAGATTATGGTAGGTTCATTAATGTATATTAGTTTAAGAATGATTTGTAGAGGTTTTTGTTTAAAAATAAGGGTATTTTGGTATTATTAAAAATGAGTGTATCAAAATTTTATTACTTAATATTTTGGTGCATAGTTTTAAAAATATTAAAATTTGAGAAACTTTTATCAATTATTTTGTATTTGGTTCAAAAAAATATAATTCTCACAAAAAAAATGTTTTAAGGTAATTTCATACAAATTTGACTGTAAATAATCATAATAACTAAATTTAATCACAATTGTCATAAATTTTTAGAGAGGTTCATATCAAAAATACTAAATTGTGAACCAAGATTTATACTTGTAGAAAATGTAATCTAGGTAAAAGAGAATTCATGACATAAAAGTCTCACTTATAATTTTGTTTGTTGAATGCTCCATAAATTATAAGTTGTTGAAAGAAATTGAAAAATGGGTTTGGCATAAGGTGATTCCAACCAATTTTTTTTTGAATACCTAAGGTATACCTACTTATATCAAGATCACCATACACTGCCAGGGTGATCCCCTTCTATTTTTTTAATTTGAATTATATTATGATTGAGAATTCGCATATGACCAATTTTCAATTCTTCTTCAATTAATTTTTAAAATTTTATCATATTCATCACTAGGTCATACAATTATTTGACTAACAATTAGTCACCCATTCTATTTTTCAAAATAGAATAATTAATCCTGATTAATTTTATTATCATGAAGTGATCCTTCATAATAACAAAATTCAATGTCGACCACAAATAAACAACATAAACAAAAATATTTCAAAATATATTAATAATCATTATATCAATATTGAAATAATTGCATATCAATATAATAATAATAGATAAATAGGATATCATCTTGATATTAATGAAGAATGTTCTTCTCCATAGAAGTTCATATATCACTTTTTGAGTTGTATCGAGAACCTTGCTCTCATACTAGATGGGGTAGGCAATTCAAATCATGGTCTATCCAAAATCATAAAATATCGAGAATGATGATTGATTATTTAATCAATGGAATCAAAAATTTAAAAGATTGAAAAATTCAAAAAATTTCATTACAAAACACTAAAAATCCAATACAATAAAAATCTAAGAAAATGTATAGCTATTTTTGGTATAAAGTTGACTAATTGTAATATTATAAAATTTAAGATAAATGGAAAGCATCATTACTCTTTATTTTGTAACTTTTATTGTGTGTCAGACATTTAATACAATTTAATTGTAGAACCAACAACTTTTTGAAATATGAACAAAATATAAGAGTTAATTTGGCATAAAAATAATTTGACAAAAAATGCATAACATTTATAATCTTAATAAAATATTTACAAAATTATTATTGGATGAAAATAATAAATAATAATGGATTAAAATGAATTAACAATAAATTCTTATGATATTTCCATCATATCATAGAAGATAAATTTTGAAAATCAATATCCTTATATTTGAATCAATCAAAAAGTTAACTTATTCTTTTGATTAGATATATTTCTTGTCTTGTTTGGTGTACCACATTTGCTTCCTATATAAAGGAATTCATGTATGAAAATTATTTTTTACATGCAATAAACTCATTGGTTAGACCATTACTTTTCAATTAATTATGAACTAAATAATCAATTCTCGAGAATATTATGAATTTTTATTTATAATTTGTTAAGAAAGTTTTTATTAACAATTTTGGACCCACTCCTAGTCACAAATTGTTTTGTGTATCAAGCTTAAAAAATCATTTTTAACAAGACACAAATTTTAGAAAATAATTTTTACAAATAATGACTTATCATCACAAAAATTAGTTGAAAACACAAGTCATACTTTTTAATAAAAAATTTAGGTGAATGCATCATCAAAATTATTAAGTTGAATTATTTTTTATTATAAGATAATTTTATTACCAACAATTTATTAAATGATTTTTTAAAAAAAAATTTAATTTAGTTGCATCTTTTTTGTTAATTTATCTATTTGATCTAAAGTAAAATTATAAATATAAACATTTTAGACAATTAAAAATATAAAAATTATAGGTAAATGTTTTCCTGATAAGCATCTTTTTTATTTTAATAAAAACATTTTTAACGAGCTGCATTGTTAAAAACACTTTTATCTTTATATATTGATTTTGGATGATTCGATGCATAGAGATTAGGTTATGTATAGAAGATCGAATCAGTGACACTCATCAAATATAAATTAGTTCACAATCTAGATTGAATTAGAAACCATATCAATTAGATTGTTGTAATAAATTTGAGTGAGTCTTTTTTAAGTGTGGTAAATTTTAAAATTCTAATTTCTAGTACTAGTACACTTGAGTGTATAGTACAAAAGAAAGTATTATTATGTCATACTAACTTGTAAAATAAAATATACCATAGTTATTATAATCACTATTATTCTTATTCTTAAAGTAATTGATTATTGAATATGTTAGTATAAAATAATTATCCAAATATACTAGTACGAGAAGTTGGAACTTTGTCATTATCCATTGTTAAGACTGACTCACTAAAATCAAGTATTAATCTTAATAATTATGTATCCAACTTTATTATAGACTATGAGCATAAGGCTTATATTATATAAAAAACTGATGATTTGATCTTTTGTATATTTAGTCAAAATCAACATACCAAATCATATACTATGTTGTAATTTTTAGTCTATCAAACTGTAATGAAAAGGATTAATATGAATTGACATGTTTCAACAAATAATGAATAGTAGATATTCTTCCATCAAGACATGATGTTCATGATGTGTCAGACTGATGATAAATTAATTAAAAAATTATTAGAGGGAATCAATTCCTACAATGTAATTCAAATTATAAAGCTCATTATAAATATTTTGAAAAAATATCTTTTAACCCACTCGATATTATTCTCAAAGGGATTAAACTCGATGGAACCAATTATATAGACTGAAAAATAAATCTCGACATCACCTTGACTATTGATAACTATAAATATATTCTCATTTATTTGTGCTTGGATAAAGCTCATCAAGGGGCAATTGATGAGGAAGCCAAGTCTTCTAAATAATGAGTAAAGGCTAATGATATATCAAGATATTATATCTTAGTTTTTATCTCAAATATATTCCAAAATTAGTATTAGTTCATAGATATTGTCTATGACATGATGTATAATCTCAAAGAAATATTTGAGAATCATACTCATTTTGCTAGGTAGAAAGTCAATAGTGATTTGATAAATACAATGATCACTAAAAGCACCAAAGTAAAAGATCAAGTTCTAAATATTCTAAAAATTTTTAGAGCTAAGGTTGTAGATTTTTAGATTAATATTATTCTTCAATTATTGCCAGACTAAGATAAGTAATTCTACCTAAATTATAATATTAAACAGACAACATTTTACTTTGGTATGCCAAAGTATAATTATCAAGAAATAATATGAAATTGATATTGGATGAAAATATTATCAATAAATCATCTGAAGTATTCATCATTGAAAGAACTTTTAAACTGAAAGGAAAGAAAAAGAAATTTCAAATATATACTTAAGTTTCACTGACAGCTCCTAAGTCACAAGTGTGCGTTAAATAGTTAATTATAAAAATATTTTCATTACAAGTGGTTCGGACACTAGATGAAACAACATTTGATTTATCTCAACAATGGTAACAATCAAGGTAAATCTTAATTAATCATAGTTAAGACATATTTAGTGGTAGTATCAATGGATACCTAGTTTGCATATACAGGCACTACTAATCATGTCTACACTTTTTTGTAATGGTTCCACAAAATTAGGCCACAAAGTGATATAGAGATTGGTCTTCTTATGGGAAATAGTATCAAGATAGTGATTGTTGTAGTGAAAGATTACATGCTTCATTTTTAGAAAAATAATAATTTAATTTTAAATATTATCTTTATGTACCTTCAATATGAAGATACTTGATTCAAGTTTCCAATTTAGTTAAAGATGGATTCTTCATTTTATTTATTGATTGTGTAATAATTTACTTGAATAAAAGAATCATCTGTTCTATTTCATTAAAAGATAACTTATATGTTATTAAAACTATTTCTGCTTTACTACAACATTACGAGTTGAATAGCATGAACACCTTGCTAGATAAAAGAAAATGTCATTCTAATATGAATGAAATCTATCTTTGGTACTTATCTTAGGCCATATTTATCAAAAATAGATTTTTAGACTAGTTAAAGATAGACCATTGGGTTCATTGAAAGTGAAAATACTTTAAGCAGATGAATCTTGCTTAGAAGGCAAATTAACCAAATGCCCTTTTGTGGTAAATGGCTATAGAATCAAAAAAAAACCTTTAGAATAGGTTCATTCTAATTAATGTGGGTCTATGACTATCCAAGCAAAAAGTGGTTTTGAATATTTCATTACTTTTATTGATGATTTCTCAAGATATGAATATATTTATTTTATATGTCATAAGTTTGATGCCTTTGAAAAATTTAAATAATATGAAAGAATTGGAGAAATATCGTAATAAATATCTTAAAACAATATGATATGATTATAGTGGTGAGTACCTCTTTGGAGAGCTTAGGGACTACTTGTTGTATCAAAAGATTACATCCTAGTTATCCACATCTAGCACTTCATAGTAGAATAGTGTGATAGAAAGAAAGAATATGACTCTTATGGACATGGTAATGTTAATGATGAGTTATTCAGATATGCAAAATTCCTTATAGGGATATGCAATATATTCCTTATATGGATATATTGGCTAGACTTAAATATATTTATTTGTGGGGTTTCCAAGCACATGTGCTAAAAGGAAAGACAAATAAATTGAAAACAAGAATAAAAATTTATTTTTTCATGAAATATATTAGAGGGATTAAAGGTGATTTGTTTTAAAGTCTAAATGATCAGAAGACTATTATTACTACTAATATAATGCCTAATTCCTAGAATTAGACTATATAGCAAACCAAAAGCAAAGAAATAGAATTGTTCTAAATATGTTAATAGGAGATAAGCTAGTCCACACTCTTTTAATACTAGAAGGAACACCACAAAGTAATTTCTCTAATATCTCAATGCCTCATTGTAATGTGATAACTATTCATAATAGTATTAATATTGATCCTTATGAGCCTATCATTGATATTCTAATAATACTGTCAAATGGCAATGATCATAATAGTTTATAGGGATCAATATCTATGTAGTATGTCATTAAAAGTATACAACTGAGAGTAGTGTCTCGTCATATTGGTGGGGAGGAGGGGTTATTCATAAACTTACATGGTGTATACTCTTCAGATAATCTTATGATAGAATCCTTGTTGAGTTGGATACTGACCCCGGAACTAAGATGAAGCACTTCTAGATAAAGATGCAAAAACACTAGTTGAGAGCTTGAAATAAGAAATACAATCAATTCAATCCAATTATGTCTAGTATCTTGTAGGACCACCTGATAAGATAAATCACATAAAATATAGGTGGATTTAATAGAAAAAACGAGAGATAGATGGAAACATTGAGACTTATAAAGCTAAGCTTGCAGCTAAAGCTTTTACTCAGAAAAAAAAGAATTGATTATGAGGAATCTTTTTCCCCTGTAGTCATGCTAAAGTTAATCTGGATTTTCTTGACTATTGCAGCTCATTATAATGAAAAGATTTGACAAATGAATGTGAAGACTATATTTTTAAATAGAGATCTCTAAGAATGAAACTATATGATACATCCAAATTGTTTAATAAAGAAATTCCTAGAACACATGTTTTGTAAGTCGAACAAGTCCATTTATGGACTAAAACAGATATCTAGATTTTGGAATACTTATTTGATCAAGTCATTAAGTATTATTCCTTTGATCAATGTAAAGAGGGTTATTGTATGTATATAAAAAGATATGATAACAATGTAGTATCCATGGTGTTGTACATTAATGATATATTGCTCATTAGTAATAAATAATAATTGAGCTCATTGTCTTCTATTAAGGTCTGATTATCCAGTAAATATTATATGAAAGACTTAGGAAAAGATGATCACATTCTTAGGATTAAGATTTTGTGAGATCATTGACAAAGAATATTGGATTTGTATCAAGCAATTTATATTGATCAGATATTGACTCGATTTAGCATGTAAGATTCCAAAAAATATTTTCTTCTTTTTAGATTTGGAATCTCTCTATCAAACAAATAGTGTCATAAAACACCCAAAGAGATAGAGAAAATAATTACAATTTTTTATGCATCTATAGTAGGAAGCCTAATGTATGTAATACTTTTCTTAAAACCAATATCTATTATGTTGTAGGCATGGTAAGTAAATATCAGTTTAACCTAGGTCAAAAAAATTGGATAGCAGTAAAACACATAATCAAGCCCCTAAGGACTAGTGATTATATGTAATTGTACAGAGTGGATAATCTTGTGACTATAGGGCATACGAACTTGGATTTCCAATTAGTTGAAGATTTGTGAAAATTCACCTCAAGTTATGTATTTATCTTGGGAAGTGGAGCCATGAGAAGGAAAAGTATCATACAATCTTGTATTATGAATTTCACCATGGAGGATGAATACCTGGTAGGTTCAAATGAAACCAAAGAGGCTTTAGGGCTTAGCAATTTCTTAATAGATCTAGGGACCATTATTTATATTCAACTACCTATTATACTTTATTATGATAATAGTGTAGCTGTAATAAATTATAAGGGGCCTAAAAATCATAAAAAACCAAAACACATCATGTGTACATATCATTTAATGCGAGATATTGTGAAAAAAGGAGATGTGGTGATGATGAAAGTAGCATAGATAGCAACTTGGCATATCCTTTTATGAAGAGCCTTCTAGGTAAAGCATTTTACAAACATGTGAAAGGGATGTGAGTTAGAAATGTGGCATCATGAATTTAGTTTTAGTGGGAGATTCTTGAAAATTGATTTTTACTAAAAGCCATTTTTGATTGTTTGATTTACATTATCTTGTTATTTTGATAAAAGGTTTTATAATGAGTTGAATTTGTAAAAATACATGTCTTTTATTCTATTTTATATTTGATTTGGTGCTTAGAAATTGGCTTATGCAAAGAAGATTGAATCACTAGTTCTTGGGAAATATTTGTTTGTTATTTATAATTTAGATTGAACTAGACAGTATATTGATAAGTTTGTAATAATGGATTTAGTAGGTTTATTTTGACTATGATGGATGATAAAGTTATGACTTCTATTACTAATACACAAAGTGTATTGAATGGGACTAACAAGGTGTAATTATTTTAATAAAATATTTTATTATTATTTTATATTTTATTACTTTTTTTCTTGAAGTAGTTATTATTTACATGTATTTATTAATAGTTATTTTGATTCATAAAGAGTAAGTCTAGAAATAAATTTAAGAAATCTATGAATTGAATAACTTTATCAAGACTCAAGTGTATGGTGAATATTGATTGCTGATAAAATATATATCCTATTAAAAGGATTAATGATATCACCTTGAGGAAGCTTATAAGTTTTGATATTACCAAACACCATAAGTAGATTTTGATCTATAATTCAAATAAGTTAAGTAAAAATTATGTAGGAAATAATTGGAGATTAATTGAATTAGATAACCAATGATTTGATTCAATTAATGGATAATTGTAATATTAATATAGAATGTTTAATTTCTATTATGTAACAACCAAAAGTTGCACACTACATTTTGCTTAGAGCTGACACTTCAAACTTCATCTAATCTCTCATTATTCTTTTCATTATCATATCATATGCATTTCTAGGAAACTCGAGGTCAATATTTATATAACTTGCCTATTGCAAATAGAAAATGGAGGTATCATAATAGTTAGGAATGCCAATTCACATGCAAATTTTAATGAATCAATGTACATATAAAAAATTCAATTTTTTTGATCGAATTTTTTTTTTTTTGGAAAATTATGTGTAGGGTATTCAAAACGAAAATATTTATGTTTTGGTTTATATTTCTAATATTTTTAAAGCAAATATACCCCAAAATAAAAAATATTTACATATTGGGGCTTAAAAAATCAAAACTTGATTTTCCTCAATGATTTTCCATTTTATTAAAAAAATGAACAAATTTCTAAACAACTAATAAACTTCAACTTAATGAGGTGGTGAGATTCAAACCCAAGAGCTATAAGTTCTTTTTGCACATAAAGCCATCAAACTACTCACACCAAGTCATTTCTAAAGGAATAAATAATATATATATATATATATATATAACACACACACACACACATTTATATAATACATTTATAGATATATACATATATAAATATATTTATATATGTATATACATTTAGATATGTATATATATTTATATATGTTTAGACACACACACACACACACACACACACACACACACACACACATATATATATATATATATATATATATATATATATATATATCGATATATAGGTATTTATAATTGTCTAAGTAAATATAAATGTATTTATCTATATATGTAATAAAAATATGTATATAAATATATGTATGTGTGTGTGTGTGTGTGTATTTATTTATTTATATATATGTATATAAATATGTGTGTGTGTGTGTGTGTGTATATGCATACACACAACTCACTCACACACACACACACACACATATATGTATATGTATATATATGTGTGTGTGTGTGCGTGCGTGTGTGTGTATTTTTAATATATGTATATATATGTGTGCATATATATTCACATATGCACATATATTTATTGAAGCATATATTTTAATATGTATATATATTTTTATTTACGTATATCAACACACACACACACCCATACACACACACACACACACACACACATAAACATGTGTGTGTGTGTTTATTTATTTATTTATACCTATATAAACATGAATGCATATATGTCTAGACATATAAAACATGTGTGTATGTGTTTCTAGGCATATATAAACATGTGTGTGTTTATATAAAACAGATACATAAACATGTACACACACACACACACAAACATAAACATACACACACACACACACACACACACACACACACATATACGTGTGTGTGTGTGTGTGTGTGTGTGTGTATTTTGTATGTATGTATATATGTATATGTATTATTTTTGCTTAAGTAATGATTTGATGGCTATAGGAGTTAGATAATTCTATAGTCAATCCATTTAATTGAGACATTCCAATCATTCTCTGAAATGGACAAATAAGTAGTTGTGAACACATGATATCACATGTTTTATCATTATCTAATCTTGTTTTTTTTTTAATTTTATTGATGATAATAGGATACACAAGTCTCATTCTAAAATAATATCTCATTCAAGATTATTTCAGATCAGATAAAGGAGATCTATATTTTTAACTCTAATAGGAATTTGGAATTATTATGACTTTCAGAAAGATTTATTACTCAATTATGAGTGTTTAATATGAAAACTAATTCATATTAAAAGGTAAATCACATTGAGGTGAGATTTTAGCGAACATATTTACTTAGATATTAGGTGTGTACTAAAATATAAATATTTTTATTTTGGATACCATAAACCTTATTTTTCCTATTTTTTTTTTTTGCATTTGAAAAATTCAAAAAAATTGAATTTGATGAATTCTATATCATAATGATATGTTATATTATAGTATTTGATAACAATTTGATAGTATTTGATAAGAATTTGATATATTCAATATATATATATATTAATGAACATTTCATTAAAAAATATAATATGAAATGAATGATTATTATTTAATGATTTTGGATAAATTTTTTTTATTCTCTTAAATATGATTGATATTAGTATTATTAATGTATTTTATTGGTGTGTATAATTATATATACATCAAAAAAAATTATAAAGTTATATAATAATAAATAAGAATTTTTAAAACTTTTGTTTATTTAAATTGGTACTATAAAATTGTGTGTGTGTGTGTGTGTGTGTGTGTAAAGTATTATATTTTTTTTACATTCTAAAATTTTATAGAATAAAATAGTGAACTATTAACTTCTACTAGACATTTCAGTGTGTCAATTTAAACCTCATATATTATAATTATTTTATACTCTTATTTGGTAAAATCTTTTATTAAAATTTGTCACTAACTTTGTAATGAAATATATAATATTTTATATTCAGAGATAAATAATCCATCAAATTTAGTTCTCAAATATCTGTCATTTAGTATATTTAAATTAATTTTAATTTATATTAATAACCAATCATTATCATCATTAAAACACCTAATATAATTTCAATCTTTAGTTTTAGAATATCTTATTTTGTCTAATTTAAATCTCTTATTTTATAATCTCTTTAGTTTTAGATTATAAAAGAGATCTCTATCTTAAACGCTAATAGGAATTTAGAATTATTATGACTTTCATGAAGATTTATTATTAATTTCATTTGAGTGTTAAATATGAAGACAAGTTTAAAAGAAAAGGTAAATCACCCTAAGGTGAGATTTGTAGCAAGAAGATTTACATAGATATTTGTTGAGGACTAAAACATGAATATTTCTTTTTTGGATCCCCTAATTATTATTTTCCTTTTTTTTTGCATTTGAAAAATCCAAAAAAGATTAAATTTCATGAATTCTATATCAGAATGAGATGTTAATTTGATAATATTAGATAAATATTTGATATAATTCAATATATATTTTAATATGTATTTTATTGAAGTCAATAATCTTATAAGATTGATAATTATTTAATGATCTTGGATAAATTTCATTTATACTCTTGATTATGTTTGATATTAATATTATTAATGTATTTTATTGATGTATTTATATATATACATAAAAAAAAATAAAGCTATATAATAATAATAATAACTTTTTGGTTTTTAAATTGATACTATAATATTATTTTCTAAGAGTGTTATATATTTTTTTACTTTCTAAAATTTTATTTAAAAAATATAGTGAACCATTAAATTATAACTTCTCCTAGATATTTCAATGTGTCAATTAAAATCTCATATAATCTAATTATTTTCTACACATAATTTGTAAATATTTATTAATTTTTTTCACTAACTTTAGTAATGAAATACAAAATATTTTCTATCTAGAGATAAACAATCCATCATGTTTAGTTCTAATTTATGTGTCATTCTCATTGAGTAGATTTAAATTAATTTTAATTTATACTAATAACCTATCATCATCATTATTAAAACACCCAATATTATTTAAATATGTAGTTTTTCAATCTTTTACTTTGTATAACTTAAAGATATTTTATTCTTTAGTATGAAATTTATTATACAAACAATCAAATATTTTTTAAGTAGAACAATCGAAATTAAATTTATTTATTTATTTAGCATATTTTAAAATCAATAATTTACCATAATTATAATCAAATATATCATTAAAAAATAATTAAATATCATCTAAAACTAAAATATTATTGAATTGTACCAAGATTTAATAATTATTAAATTATTAAATATTTCAAAAACATGATTAAATCCCTTTAAAATTATTGAAAAATATTGAATAATTATTCAATCATAGTAACAATTTGATGATCATCATCAATTATAAGAAGTGATCAACTTCACACTTACATCAAATATCAATTTATAAAAAAAACATCAAATAACAATGGAAAATATTAGTTTGTATTAAATATTATATCAAAACACAGTAAAACTTTTCTGAGATTCAGTGTACATGTTAGTACCTAATTTGATTTTAAATACTCAGCCAATTACAAATATACATTATCCATAAAATAGATCCAAGGTTTTGGTGACTTCTTTACATAACTCATTATGTAGAGAGTTGTATCAAAATCAATTTACTAAGAAAAATCTCGGAAGGGACTAATTTTATTAACGACATATGCTTTATAAGATCTTGTCATAATCGAATAGTTAATCTTTTTAAATTTTTCATATAAATAATTGAGTGAATTAAATGACATATTAGAAGTGAAGTCTGTGCATATGTCAATAATAATATATACTAGAGGACAATATAAAAGATTAATCTCTACATAAATATTAAACACACATTTGCTTAGGAACAAGATGCACTACAAGAAAAATCCCTAATAGCTAGGAAAAATTCATTAGCTAAATGGGGATTTTCCATTGTTAAAAGTGATATAACGACAGATTAATGACGGAAGCATTCCCAATCTAAAGTACTCATGGCTAAAATTTAACGAGGGTAAGACTCCTTAGCTAACCAATTTTTGCGGCGGAAAGTTTCCTAGCTAAAATTTTGATTTCCCGAGCTAAATTATCAAATGAAAATTTGCTAGCTAAAATAGTAAAGGAAATATCCCTAACTATTTTCAGTCCAAAACTATTTTCAAAATTTTTTCTTCAAATATTTTAATTAAATAATTTAATATTTTTATATTAAATTGAATAAAAAAATAAACTATAAAAGATATTTTATAATTAATAAAAAATAAAATAATTTAAAAAATTATTCTGATATAATATTTTACATAATTAAAACAAAAACATAAAAAAATTTTATTATATCATATTCAGCAATTTATCTACCAACTGTGAATAAAGTATAATTTATTCGTACGAAATGTAGATTTCTCTCTCAGCTTCTCGGATCATCATCTTTCTGCGGCGACAAAGCTGTCTGAGTCAAGGTCCATCATCTCTAGTAAAAAATCCCTTCACTTATAAAAGCATATTTACATATATATATATATATCCATATATACTAGCATTTCACTAGTATATTCTACAGTGTAAGAAGAAGGAGGAGGAGGAGGAAGAAGAAGAAGAAGAACTAAACCATAACCATTCAATAAGAATATTTATTAAGTAATTAACCCAACAAGCTTTGATGTTGTTTTTATTTGGATTACAATTTGTATGATCCAAATAAATATTCAATAAGAATATTTATTTGGATTACAATAATGATTTTGATGTTACATTCAATGGGTTGGAAGAACATTGAGCACAACAAACTCAAATAATTTTAATTAAAAAAAATAAGAACTAGACGAATTAAAAGCATTACTAATTATGTTTCTTGCAATAAGAATATTTATTAAGTAATTAACACGATGTATGGTTTTGGAGAAGAGCAAATCTAGAATAACTAGTCATACATAGAGGATCACGTGTCTAATCCAAGGTGAAATATCCATGAGAAAGAATTTATGGGAAACAAAATCACTACTAAGAGAGTGATTGTTAGAAAAGAACTTGAGAATGACTAATAAAAGGGTTTTAATTTAATAGTTGAGATTCTAATTCCAAAATGGTAATGAAAATAAAATCTTCATGAGATAAACTACAAGATCTGCCACCATAATAAACAATTATAACAATTCTTCTCAAAATCATTAATATTGACTTCAAATTGCAAGTGAGATCTACCTCACATAGCTGCATAAACCAGTCTTAGGAGGTACGCATTTAGAAATAAAAGAGATAATGTACGATTCATCACATGCAAAGTGACATACAAATTTTCATCACTTCTTAGATCATACAAATTAAATTGCAAGAGTAATCGGCTAGACGTTGATTATGAAATGATGAAGTTGATATGTTTTCATATAATTTGGAATCGAACTCATGTAGGAGACGAATCCTCTTTGAGTTGGAACCTATTTACTAGAGGCATCTCTTCCATTTGCATAGCTGCCGATTTACCAAGCTATAGGTGAAAATTTAAATTACTTATATGTGTTCATTTGTAAACATGCATCGAGGAATGAGGAGAAGAATATACCAATGGAATACATTCTTGTAAATATACATAGCTTAGTTTACCTTAAAATACATTTAGTGTATGATGTTGTACAAAAACATAAACCATGGACCAAATAATGCAAGAAATGTTAACACAGAATGAGCTCTTCAAATTGAAAGAACACCGATTAGGTTATGTATCATGATAATTCATGTTTCAAAAAATATAGAAATAGACAAATTAAAAAAGTAAGAACACTGATCAGAATTAGAATGATGAAGCATAACATGATGCAAAAAATGTTCTGTAAGCAGATTGTTTCCTTGACACTATCTTGGTCGGCCATCAACTAGACTCTTACAACTTGACTAACGAAGTGATGAAATATTGTTCTTTTACCTAGTTGGATATATCGGATTTATTTGATTTATATTCTATTGTTCATGTTTAACTTATTTTAATTTTAAAATATTAATATTTATTTATTATTTTAAGATAAAATATTTATTTTAAATTTAATATTAATTTTTATTTTCTTTTTAATTTACTATAATAATTTACTCAATGCTTTAATTCTTATAAATTTTAGTAGAATCAAAAATAAAACTTGAATTAAAATCAACTTAGTGTCGGTCTGGTAGTGCTTTTCAAAAGTATTAATAGGGCTAAAAAGAATTAAAAGTGTGTTTAGTACAAAAAAATATCATTAGAAATATTTTAAAATATATATTATAAATATTTAAAAAAAAAATACCTGAAGTATTCTTTTTAAAAAGCACTTTTAGATAATTTTTTATAACACGTCAAAAGTTTTTGGATATAATTAAAATACCTGAAGTATTCTTTTAATAAACACTTTGAGATGATTTTTTTATAACTCGTCAAAAGTTTTTGGATGTAATTAAAACATCTATTTATTTATCCTTAAATATCAATTTATTATTTTTAAAATTTATGAAAAATATGATTTTTTTTTATAATTCAGATATTTAAAATCTTTAAGAAATATTTTTATTAAAAGATTCCTATAATCATTAATATATTTTTTCAAATTTATTAATATATATATTTACTTGTTTATTCGTTAATTCAGATTTTTTGTAAATATTT